>VXBI01004280.1:173357-288395 GCA_013397375.1 Toxostoma redivivum
AAAAAAAAGGCAACCCAAATATGTATAAAGGATCCAGAAATGTTTTAACAAAATAAAAACATAGTGTTTTATAAGATACCCTAATACATCAAATGAGACTTTTCTTTTTGCTATTTGACATAACTTCTTTACTGTTTTTGCCTACTTAAGTCTAAATAAAAATTCCTGAAACCCTGTAAAGTTGGGGGGACATACAAGGCAACTGGTGAGAATTAATACTATGTGGTTTTTGGGGTTTTTTTATTGTTTTTTTTTTTTTTATTTTATTTTGATGACTGTATTCTCCCTTTTTTTTCCAAATCGGTCCAAGTTCCAGGAAGCTTTTTGCTTCATCCAAGTCCATTAGGGGTTTTTTTGTGGTCTTGTTCAGGAAACCTCTGTCATCAGTGAAGCTTGTTTGATTAACAACAGCTTCATGGCATGAAATCTGATAGCAAGCACTCTGCGTTTTTTATTTGGGATTGATAAAGGGCTTATATGTCTGTTTAGACCTTGGTCATCCTATCTGCCTTTTTCAAAACTGCCATAGTTTTAGCATTCTTCCACTGCTCTGGAATTTCTCTGTTTGTCTAAGATTAATTAAAAATCAATGCTGGTGGTTCAAAACCTCCCAATTTAGCTTTTTATACAAAAGTGCTGATACAGCTGCTGTTTAATATGCTTCCAAGCTACTTTACAAGCAAAGAAAGTACTTATCATAGCTGAGTGTGAATTGAAACATCAAAGTAGCTCAGTAAACTGCACCTATGTATCATGGCAGGCATGGGTCAAGGACAGTGATGGAGGGATTGCAGGCATCTCCTGAGAATGTCACAGGCTTACCTTCTTTTTAGAGTCATTTCAGGTTCACTTACCAAATGATGACACAGAGAAGAAAAGCTCAATCTAAGGAAGCACTGTAGAAGACAATAAAAAAAGGAAGCACTGACCATCAAAACACTTGAAAATCCACATGAACCAGCATGAAACTAGAATAAAGAAGTGCATTTGGCAGAGAGGCACACTTAGTGTGGAAGAGTGAACTTCATAGTAGCTTCTTCTTACCAACAAAAAAAAAAAAGCAGAAGCGATCTATTTATTGAGCATGTTTAACTTTCCTGCATCTTTATTGGCATTACTATGATTTCTGTCCAGAAAAGCACCAATGTCATTGCTGAGATTCCTCTTTTGCTTGTCATACTTAGAAAATTGATGATGTCCTTTAGTCTACATAACATCGATTCTTTTGTCTTCTCTCATTTTTTTCTTAATCATCTAATGTATATTAATTGCAATCCATTTTCATATGTTCCCTGATGTGGATTATTTTTTATATCTATTTTTACTTCACTAGATCAGTGTGATGATTCAGGCAAGTATTCATTCTTTTTCTTTGTTAATGGCTTTTTTTAGTGTCTGATAAAATGTTCTTAAACAGGTCCCAGCTTTCATCTTTTTCCCACATAAACTGTTTCTCCCAGCTGGATTTGCTCATCATTGTTCTCAGGATTGCAAAATGAATCCTTTTAGCACATCAGGTATATTTGTTTTCATGTTATCCTGTTTGTGATTAAGAAACATAATGAGCAAAAGGTGACATTCATAAAGAAGCAACTGCTAATTCTTAGTTCTGTGGTAAATTTTATGTTATCATTCAAGATTAGGTATAATATAAAATTCCTGCAAGCTAAATGCAGTTCTTACTGAGTTCAGAAAACATCCTTATGCAGAATTTTTAAAATATTTTTATTTATTTCAAGGCAGCACAAAGCCTCCAGCATGTGCTACTAAGTCCTCTGTGGTAACTCAGATTTCTCTTCTACACAGTATAAACAGATGCTTGAGGAATCCCTCATCAGCATTTTCCTCACTGTATTTGTGGTCTGGAACAGGTATCACCTTGCTTTTCTTGCACAGCCTTACTTTCAAAAGCATTCCAGCCTCTGAATGCCTCCCTCCATAGCACCAGGATGGGCTGTGGGAAGATTCAGTTGTTTCTGCCCAGCAAACACTTCTCCATCCTATGGCCACAGCTCAGCCAGCCCAGGGAAACCAAAGATTTCACTGGGTTGTGGTCAGTGTGTAAAATCACTTAATTCAAGAGATTTTGTATTTTTCGTAGAACCATGGAATCTTCTGAGTTGGGAGGGACCGCCAAGGATCATTGAGTCCAACTCCTGGCCCTGTGCAGCACACCCCAGGAGTCACACCCTGTGCCTGAGAGCATTGTCCAAATGCTTCTTGAGCTCTGCCAGGGTGGTGCTGTGATCACTTCCCTGGGGAGCTGTTCCAGTGCCCAGCCACCCTCTGGGTGAAGAAACGTTTCCTGATATCCAACCTAAACCTCCCCTGACACAGCTTCAGGCCGTTCTCTGGGGTCCTGTCACTGTCACCACAGAGCAGAGATCAGTGCTTCCCCTCCTCTCCCCTCACAAGGAAGTTGAAGACCACAATGAGGGCTCCCCACAGTCTACTCCAGACTGAACAATTCAGACTTAAAAGAAGTGCCAGTCTTAGAGGGAAAGTCAGGCTGATAAAGCTCTGGCCTTTATCAAGGTGGCAGTGCTGGATTAGTGTTAAATGGTGGAAGTCAATGATCTTCAAGGTCTTTTCCAACCCAAATGATTCTATGATAAAAAGAGTAGAGCACCTTTCTAAGAAATTATGGGTATATGGGAAATATGGGATGTCTCCACACATCCCTGTACCAGGGCTGCTTCTAAGGGCCAGGGAAGCTGTGAGGGTGGCAGTGCAGGAGCAGTGCCTTCCTGGCCAGGGCTGGGACCAGGAGGACGCGGCCAGACACAGTACAGCTACAACAGAGTGTAGGCAGGGAGTGAGGAATAGGGCTGAGCACAAACAGCTGCTGAGCCGTGGGAGAAGAGGGTCCCAGCAGGGCAGCTCACAGCTCCACCCCACACTGCAGCTGATCTACACCACATTCAGCTGGCATTGATAAGCAGGACTAAAGTGGCTGCTGATCATTCCCAAAGGGTTATTGCTTCTCATTACACCAGTGAAATAAGCAATGCTTCAGGTTACACAGGTGGTGCTTGCTGATATTAAACATGGCATCAACTTTCCCTGCCTATGGTGAGTTTAAAAAGACTATAATCTGAATTTAGCATGCTTTTCACTTGACTTTCATGCCAGATCTAAATACAAATTGTACGAGAATGTCTTTAAATGTTATTTCTGAAGTGGTAAAAGACCATCAGTATAGCCCTTCAGTAGAGAAAAGTACACCCCAAAGTAGAGAAAGCTATTAGGTATGTTATTGTTTTAAATTTTAATCTGTTCTGATATTCCTGAAATGCTCTGTCTGTAATGTCTTTTGTATTAATCATAATAAATATTTTATCCTTTCTGGGGAGGATATGCTGATGTAATGTCTAAGAGAGTGAGGCAACATATCTCAGCTACTTTATCATACTTGCTGGACTTAAAATTAATATCAAGAAGTTCCAACAGAGATGTTGTGCAGATAATAAAGGCAAAAAATGGATAAAGATACAAAATGGTAAGGACATGTAGCTATTTTCTTGCTTGCTGTTCTCAAATTCACAGAAACGAGAGGTCCTTTTTAGTGCAGCTGTACAGCTTCAGTAGGTGCAGCACTCCCTGTTACAGAAGTAGTGGGCTTAGGGGATGAGGAAAGTCCCCAAAAGGTGTGATAAAGTTTCAAAACCAAATGCTTGCAGACTTCTTGTATTATGTTCTTTTCTATGCTGCTCTCTAAAGAATGGTCAACCTTGATAGGACTAGGTAAGTAGCTTCATGCCTGTGCTTGGTCTCTGAAAAAAAAATTTTGGGACATGATGCTACAGAAGATGAAGCAATGGCCTGAGTGATGTGAACATCTCCTGTCTCACAGCTCATCTCATCTCACAGCTCATCTGGTGGTGGGCAGGTATGAGATTGAGTGTATAGTTTATTCTGGTTTTCCACATGCAAACAAGTGGAATTTCAGGCTTTACCTTGGGTTTTGTTACCATATTCACTTTACAATGAGGAGAACTATCTTGGATAAAACTGTGCTATGATTTTCAGTGGTTGGTGTCTTGTAGGGTAATGCACGGCATTTTCCTATTACCCTCCAAAATACCTGGATTAAATGTTCTTGCTATGGAACAGATCTGTGTCCAAAGCTTGACAAAGATTTTGGTGTAGCCTTCCATATTGACATTTAAGGCACTTGCACTCATCACCCTTCTTTAAAAATACCGAGCGCTTCCCTTCTCAAACATTCCTGGAATACATGCCCAGGCTCTGTTTCAGAATCAGATGGACTGGTAGTGGCATGCATACCTAAATAATTAATGGCTGTTTATCCAGGTACTACAATGCTTTCTGGTTGTTGTTTTTTTTTTTTAATTGCAGCCTGTGAAGAGTGTTACTTGGCTTACTTCTTGGCCAAGAGTAAAGTGGGATCAGAACAAGACAGCCAGAGAAATGTATATTTTAGAACATTAAATAGATCTAGAGAAAGATATGCTTTTCCTATTGAAAGCCACTCCTGTCCCCAGATTGTGGGTATGTTTGCTTCTCATTATTAGCAGTCATATGAAGGAGAAAATAAACAAGGGAGCATTTGGGGAGAGACTGCCAAACGCACAGCAGAGCCCTGGGTTAGGAGGATGCGGATTTAATGCATGGCGCTGGTTGTGAGAGCATTTTGTACATCTGGTTTGATTTGTGGACTGGATCCATTTGTGGAGGGGAGTCTGGCTATTATTGCTTGGTCCCTCTGTCTTATTTTAGCTTCACATTACTCAATGTCTGATTATGTTGGACAATACGCCTGTTGCTGCTGAGAACATTTTGGACAGCAGTGACAAAATGCCAAGGATTATGTCCATATCATTCTATCAAGGCTTAGGAAACCTGTGAGAGTGAGCCAAGGCAGGCACTGGATGCTTTGCAGAAGGAGGGGTGCCAGCCTAGGATAAATTAACTAAGTTTGTCTCCCATCTTTTCTCTCACCCTGACTGTCTGTATAACAAGAAGATGAATTGCGAGTCCTCAAACCCATTGAGTGATAGCCCCGAGTCTAAAAATTGTAAGCGGGAAAAGGAAACCTACTTTGATAGAGTGGGGTGGGAGTTTTGCAGATCCTGGGAATTCTGTCATGGTGTTAAGAGCTGAGATCATTACTGGGCATGCTGTTCAGCAAAGCAGGATTTCTGTCCATATTTTCTTTTCAAGTTTATCCAGCCTGTTTTACAGCTGTGATAACTTGTGCTACGGCACAGTCCAAAGGCTGGCATGTCTATGTAAATTTATAGGCATGACATCAGTTACTCATGCTTGCTATCTGAAATTGTGAGTTGCTGCTTTGAAAAGAATGGATACCTGAATTTTGGGTTGTTATGTGAACCAAACAAAACCAGGCAGAATATTTGGCACATAAGGAAGTATTATATTTCATTTCATTGTAATGTTTTCAGTGGATCCAAAATTCACTAGCTATCCTAAATCCACAAGTTGTCTTCAATGCTGCATATCATCTTTTTATCTTAGGTTATCTGGAACACGTATCTATGTCAACCAAACCAGAGGTTTCAGGAGTACTGATTATTTCACCCAGGTTAATATTACCTTACAATAAAACCTGTTCTTTATGGATTCACTTACTTAGGGCAATACTGCTCACAAAGAGGAGGTGATGCTAAAATCTCTAGGAATGTTTTTGTAAGTAACTGGAATTACTGTGACATTTACGGTATTCCCTTTTCTTAGATTAGGGAATGAAGTAGTTACGTAAATTACTTTCAAAGAAAATTATGGAAATTTCCATTTAGGACTTACACTGAAAAAATGAAAGCATAAAGTGCCATTTTGGGTGGTACAACTATATTTTAGTATCCCCTATGCCTAGTGGCATACTGGATGTGAGGGCACATGGCCTTCTTGTGTCTCTTTGCCCAGCTGAAGAGGCAACACATGTCACAAGAGGGACACATGTGCCATTCACATGTTCAAGTCTATGAGGGGCCACTGCAAGGTTTTCTGCCTCTTTAGACAGAGCCTGAGGGTCTGCAGTAGCAGGGTGAGCTTAGAATGCAGAGAATAAGGGGAAAGGGGTTTGAGATAACAGCTGAGCTGTGGAAGATGTCCTAGACAGACAAGAGGTCAGCTGTGCATGGAGAAAGTTACCTTGCCCCATGAATTCTCTAAGAACTGCTGGAGAAAAGGAGTGAGGAGCTCTGCAGACACAGTGGGGCTAGGGGCAAGGTGCAGCAGGTTGTAACAGGCACTGTTACAGAGAAGCTGTGGATGCCCCATCCCAGGAAGTGTTCAAAGCCGGGTTGGATGGGGTTTGAGCAACCTGGGAAAGGTGACATCTTTCTAGGGAGAGGTGTCACTGCCTGTGGCAGCAGGGTTGTAACTGGATGTTCTTTAAGGTACCTTCCAACCCAAGCCATTCTATTATTAATGAATGCTCTTTTCCCCATAGAAAATCCCTCTACATCCTCCTTTCTTTGGGATATGAGTCTTTGAGCTCACATTTCCTGGAGCTTGCAGACTTGTCACTATCCAGCATTGTATTATCACTCCAGCTTATAAAAGGCAGTCTGCCCTCCCCATTCATCTCCAGTGATGCCTCAGCACCTTCTTGGTGCTCTGAAGGAGGAAAAGGAAAAAAATATTTAGAAAAAGAATATACAGAGGGTCCTCCCACAGGAGGCACTGCAGTTGTTGCCAGAATCAGGTGTGAGGGTGGCAGCTTCTGAAATGTAAGGAGTTTCGTCCCCTTCTCCACCAGCACCGAGACATAGGGTGAGACTGCTTATCTCATCCCTTCCTTTCCAAGCATTGACAGTGCTTATCAAGAACTAATAATGTATGCAGGGCCCATCTCTGGGCAATGTCTACCTGGCTGTGTTTGAAGTTTTACCTTAAAAACACTGCCTGGACCTTTCCAATTTTTTTTCTTTCTGCTAGCTTCATGAAGTTACTAGGAGTTTAAAAATTTTTTTAAAAGAAAACTTTCGTACTTAACTCAGAAGTTGAACAAAAGTAGTGCAAAAATACTGCAATAGGTATTGGGTAAAAATGTCTGTTGTGGTAAGTGTTCTGGGTATAGCTGCTCTTTCATGACAACTCCTTTGAATTATTTCCATGTGGAACAGAGCAGCTCTGACAGCAGCTCTTTTTTAGAGGGAGGCAATTTCCCTCATATATGACTTGTCAGCTGCTAACTGTGGGTGTGTAAATATAGCTGAAATTTGGAAATAGTGCCGATCTAGCAGAGGTTTTGGGCAGTTATTTATGACTGAATGGATGAGATTTACCAAGTTCAAATTGATGGTAAATGTTGCAGGGCAGGTACATTACCCAAGCCTGTGTTTGTGGGGAGCACCTTGACAGTTTTATATTGATTTCAATAATACAGTTCTTCTTTAAGCACCTAAGTGGTGGATAAAGTATGTAATTTATGTAATAACTGTAAGAATATTCAGAAGCGCCTCACTTTAATTTTACTTCAGTCTTATTGACCTTTTCTTCTCCCTTTGCTTTTGTGCTTGTGTCCTTCTCTCATCATTCTCACATCTCATTTGGGATTTCTCTTCCTCCAACTCCATCTTTCAGCCTAACTCCCACAAGACATGGGAACTTCCCTCCATACCTCCAGCATCAGTAACCTCATTTGTTTGTGAAGCATCTGCCTTATCTCTGCAGTTTTAACCCACAAATTTATTTCTTTTTGCTTAGTTTGTCTTGCATCATCCAGTACCGTGTTCCTGGTTTGTGTTCTGTCTCTGGTAAGCAATCTTTCTGAGTGTAATCCCTTCCCTCACTTGCCTTGGTATGCTCTTGACATGTCAGCTTTTAATTTCTGTCTACACAAAGAACAGAAAGTCTGCTACAGGCAAGTTTTCGGGTCAGCTTTGCCATAAAGACGCTTGTTTCAAAATAATTTCAAGCTCATGGGGCCTTAGCTAAGAAAGGTCTTATGAGCTTTTAGAGGGCTAAGAATATGTCTGTCATTTCAATCCAGCTAAAGATGCCAGTACTATAATTACGTCTCTCAGCTTTCTGCGAACTTCCTCTCTGACTGGAAGCTCTCCTCCTGAGAAATCAAATGAAGACTTTTCTATCTTACTTTCAAGGTGTTACCTTCCTTTTGATCTGACTATTTATGAGAGCTTCATCCGCATAGTCCAGAGAGAGTACTATAGGGCACAAAGCACCTTTTCTCTCATCATCTCCATGTCTGAAGTGTCAGACCCTCTGTTCCCTAAAATTCAAACAAATCCACTTTTTTATCCCTCATTGTATCAAAAGAACAGAAGAACCTCCTCCTTTTTTCAGATTTCCAAATGTTATTACTAGTCAAAATTTCACTCCATCATAGTATTGCAGAAGGTGCAAAAAACTCAAGGAATAATTAGTAAAAGAAACAGAGAAATCAGCAGATGAGAACTTCCTCTTTCAAGAACAGCAGCTTGTTTTAGTTGTGTCTAATATGATCTCTAGGACAGAGGATTGCCTTTATTTGAGCCGAGTCTTTGCTGCATACAGCAGCAAGCTTATATTGAAACTTCAAGTTAGTAATTTAGCTTGAGTTGTCTGAAAGCTGGAATTTTGTATGGGTTCGCATTTCTTGCAGATGTCTGTCACATACAGCAAATGTTGCTGGCAGATTGCCCTCAAAAACACAGGGGAAAAAGATAAGATCCCTGAAAAAGTGAAATACTAATGACTTACAGCCACTTCATATCTAATAGCTAGTGAATGCACTTCTTGCTTGAGAGGAATGGGAACAGGAAAGCTTGGAATTGGCTTAGTGGTGAGAGTCTTTGTGTTGTTTTTGAAGGAACACTTGCAAATTCTCTATTTGGTAGCTGACTTTTTAAAATGCAGTCAAATCAGTATGTGATGATGACAGAAATAATTATATTATTCTAAGTTTGACTCAAAATATGTATTCCATTGGACAAAAAATAACAAATTGTTCAGAAAATATACTCTAATATGCTTTGCTGGCTTTCAGTGTCTCCAGGGAACTTCATTTTATGACTTTTAGCTTGCCTTAAAGCTCCAGAATATGTGATTCACAATCTCACCATCCTATTAGTTCATGTTTCTGTTTGGAAAGTGAATCAATTTCTGGATTTGATGTGTGTATAAACAGCTTCTTTTTCCTTATAGTCTCAAGGGAAATCATGAAATGTCAGAGAATAAAGGTACACAGAGATATAGATGAATTCCAGTGCTGAAAGCTGAAAGTTAAGATGTATCCAAACATTAGAACTTTAATAAGAATTCAATGATCAGTGCTTTGCCAGCAATGTGACAATGTGCTCTCTCCCACTTACCAGCTATTTGTACACACTGTACTTTGGTCACTGGGTGCAGTAACCAGGAAAGAACAAAATACTTGGCAAATTAAATTTAAAGATTTCCACTCCTTCAGCAGAACAGATAGATGTAATGTACTGTTTCATCTTAAACCAAATTATGTACCAGGACATTTAGATACTTATTTCTGAAGACATCAGTGTATAATGTCTGATATCATAAGGACTGAGATGCTTAAATTCCAATTATGAAAAAATCTTTAAACTGAAAGCAGAGATACCTGAACTAAACAGCTTAGTGATATACCTAATCTTTCCCCCCCTGCTGACTTTCTTACTGTTCATTCAAGTACACATGTAAAACAAGGACTTGATCAAAAGCCCTTTGAAGTAGATGATAATCTGTCAGCTGGCTTGGCCACTGCTTGGACATCAGCTGTATGTTTTGTCTTTGTAACAAATGCTTTAGAGATTTCTTGGGTGTTGATTGAGTATGTGATACGCTCGATGGAGCTGAGACAGCTGAGTCTGTTTGGTGCTGTTTGTTACCTTCAGCTATTCTCTTCTGCACATCAGTGGAGCTAATGCTCCACAGCATGCCTTTGCAATAGCTTTGCCAAAAAAGATTTTTGAGGAAAAGAATTTTGAGGAAAGACATAGATGTTATCTTCAGGATCAAAAGGTTGTCTTCAGCTGTCTAATGGGGATATAAGGAAGCCCCCTACTAGACATTCCTTGTAAGGGGAAAGTGACATGAGAGGGAATGGACATAAATTGCGATGTGGGAAATCCCACTTGATATTAGGGGAAAAGAAATGCAACCAAAAAACCAAATCGCAGTAGTGTAGTCAAGCATTAGAGCAGGTTGCACTTGGATATATTCAAACCTGTTAGTCTTGAGCAACCAGATCTGACATGGTCACACCTAGAGCAGGTGATGGCACCAAGTGACTGCCAAAGATTCCCTCCAGCCTATGTTGTTCTGTGCTTCTATGAATTCTGTTCTTTTTATGTAATTTGCTGTTTTCATCTAACTCTTAAATAAGAGAGAAATGTTCTGTCTGTTTTCAGAACCTACTGGGTTTGCTCTCATTTACTTACACAGATGAGAAATGGAAAGGTTGCTAAAGAAAGGATTCAGTGAACTGCAAACCCATATACTTCTCTCTGGAACCATGCATTTTATACATTTGTTTTATAATACCCAGTAGAAAACATGTGCTGAGAGTAATGATTTTATGAGCTGAGGTATTTGTATCCATGAATAAGATTTATTTGCAGTGTTTTCCTCTCTTTTTAATGAACAAAACAAATACAAGTATTCTGTGGTTGTTTGGAATAATAAAACATGCCTGTTTTCAAAATGAAAATAAGATCAAGTCTCATAAATGTAATTATTACCACTGATAGGTCTAGTTTTTCATAAAAATATAAGCATCTCTTCTTGCTGTTTCTAATAATCTGCATCTTAGTGGATATATGTCTTTTGCCCGGTGCACTTTTGCAATACTTTTGCCCCAGAAGGTTTTCCTTGTGAAGTTATTAAAGTCAAGATTTTAAAAACTTGTCAGAAACTGAGAATTAAAACTGAATCTGTTTGAAGTAAAATTGTTTTAAGCAATTTTTCAATGAAATAACCCAAGTGTGCTCTTGCAAATTAAGAAGTCACACGTTTCTACTTGAAAGATTTTTTTTCCATTTTTAAGTAGAGAGTTTATAAAATTTTTAAGAAGTTGTAACATGAAGTGTATTATGAGCTGAAATTCTGGTCAATAAGCTTCGCTTGATTTGGGACGGTTAAATAGACTTTGTATGTTAGAATTTCTTATAGCATGGAAGAATGATCTCTTATTTAACACAGAACGTATTTTATAGTATATTACAGCAAAGGATGGAATATTTTTATGGAATATGTACATATAGAATATGAATGCTAGGTCTTATATGGATGCTGTGTTTTAATTCATCTGGCAGCTAAGCCACACACATCCCCTCACTCCCTCTCCTGGTGGCATGAGGGAGAGAATAAGAAGGGTTAAAGAGAGAAAATCCTGGGCTGCGATAATGACAGTTTAATAGGTAAAGCAAAAGCTGAGAACACAAGCAGAGGAAAACAGGGAATCCATTCATCACTTCCCATGGGCAGGCAGGTGTTCAGCCACCCCCAAGCAGGGCTCCATCACATGTAATGGTGACTTGGGAAGACAAATGCCGTCACTCCCAACATTCCCCACTTCCTTCTGCTTCCCCCAGCTCCATATGCTGAGCGTGACACCGTATGTTATGGGATATCCCTTTGGTCACTTGGGATCAACTGTCCAGGCTGTGTCCTCTCCCAGCTCCTTGCACATTCCCAGCCACTCTCTGGTCAGGTGAGAGGTAGAAAGGGCCCTGACTCAGTGTCAGCCCTGCTCAGCTGTAGCAAACACATCCCTGGGTTACCAACACTCTTTAGGTCACAAATTCACAGCACAGCCCCCTACCAGCTACAGTGAAGAAAGTTAACCCTCTTCCAGCTAAAACCAGCTCAATGGTCTTCAATATATCTGTTCTTTAATAAAAGTCTGGAAATAGGACAAACCTGTCTCATGAAGGAAAATAAGAAAAAGATTAAACTTCGTTGATTTGGTAGATGCAACTGGGTTGCAATCATAACAGACACTCCAGCAGCACTGCTTCTAGATATAAAACAACCTGGGAAGTGAATGACGGTGCAAAACTTTAAACTGCAGAGGAAGTTTGCATTTTTTTTCTAAAGCTAGTTATATCTCAATAAATGTTTCTGTTTTTCTCTGAAAAGCAGAGTAAAAACTTGGTTTAACATAAATACCGTATATGGGGTTTTTCTTCCTACCACATCATATGGCTATTGTTGAAACATCTGGCTTCATAACTAGTGGTTTTTTTCCTTTTCATTTGGGATAGATCTTGCACTGTTCTGCCTTCTTGGGGAAAAAGGAAAGATATCCTGTGAAAACTGATGTTTCTTGCAAGAAACATGTACAGTAAAGACCAGATGGATTTCATCAGTATTATTTACTTAGCCAGCAAGGGCTGTTTATCAGTACAATATACAGTTCATTGTAAGCTTATAAAAGTGAAATGAAAAATGAAATAGTTGTGACCAAATCAGTTAAGTTTCACTCTTACTTTCTGAACATTGGCTTTCTTGGCTACTGAATAAAGCTTTTGAGGAATAAAGCTTTGACTCCACAAACCAAAATGTATTGTATAGTTTAATAGTAAGCAGCCAAGAGTGTAATTTTGGAGAGACTAAAACAATTTGTCTTTTTCCATGAAAGTTTCCTGAAGCATTTTCATGACAAAAACAGTGATGTTTTACATACAAGTTACTCTCGGGCAAGGACTGCTTTAAATTGTATTTAATTTTCAATAGTTTTTCCACTACATACTTGTTGAGCAAAAAATAAGCACAATTCATTATTTTGCTTAGAAATATCTAATACTCTAAGTGTCTATATGCTTTAATCTCCAAGAAACCATTGCAGAGAATTACAATGTTCTCAAGATGTTGCCGTTAGGATAGATGATGATTGACACTTATTCATTAAGACATAATTGATTTCCAAAAGCAGTGCATTTAGCTTCCCTTTGAAAGGCTTTTTTTTGCTCCATATTATTGAACAGCAAACTTCAGAAGCGATGCACTCGTGCAAGCTTTTGGTCACACACAAGCATATGTTCTGTGTGAGTAATGCTTCTTTAGATGTGTATGCCTCCCGAAGAGGAAAACGTTGTACAAAAATCAGCGGAGAGAATCTTTACACGTGAAGTGCAGACATAAAACAATACCTAGGAAAACACCATCTAATTTAATGCACAGTGTGGCTGGGAAATTACTGTCGAGTAAGCTTGCAATGCAGAGCCAAACCTTGCAGAAATGTGTGAAGAGCACTCAGATATAAAATCAAGATAAATATCTTACTTCTATCCCTGGTTTGCTTGTCAAGCTGTCTTCCTTTCCCTTTTCTTTCTGCTGTTTTACAAGAAGCATCTGCTTTTTAGACGATGGGGGACTTTTCAGCTATAATGAATGTGAGGTTTTATCTGCTTTTTTTTCTACTTGCTGATTCTGTGGATTTGATAACCATCTCTCTATTATCTAGTCTTGCTTTTCTGTAGAGTTAAATTGGTTATACTGCTTGCTCTTCAGCTGCAGTGCAGGATGGCAGTATGTCCTCAGCACGCACCTCCTACACCCATGGTTCAGGAGTGCCCTTCCAAACTATATGCTTATAGTGTGTTTATATGTCTTCTGTCACATGCCATGGGATTCCTTCTGGGGTCCAACACTGTGGCTTTCAGGAAGAAGACAGCTACTGATTCTTTATTACAGGGCCACAGTTTCACCATGGTGAGTGGCTGCTGTGGTGTTAGGAGCACTCTGCACACCTTGACTTGTTAGAGATGAGTGCTTTGTAACAAGAAATTACACTGCCGGAGAGCAAATTAGTGCTTGATGTAAAATGGAGACTTCTAGATTGTAATTGTCCTAGCAAGATATGGGACAAAGCTTAAAGTATAATTTTAACAGTATTTAATTAAGTGGAACAGTAGATTAACTACCACAATCCTAACTATACACATATAGAAGAATTGCAAAGTATAAATGCTCATTTTTGCTAAGTTTCCTCTGCCATCAGTGTCCCACTTGTCCCACAGTAGGGTGATTGACTTGAAGCTAATTTAAAATGGCTCAATTTACAAACTAAATTTTAAATCTTTTCCAATTGTTCTCCTTTAATGCAGGCAGAGAAAGGTGACTCATCCTCATGCATGGTTCACTGGGTGGGGAGAAAATGACATATTTTATCTGGTCACTGACATCTTACTGTCATTTCATTTTGTGTGTAGCAATTAAAGCAAAGTGAATCATTTACCTGACAAATTTAGTCTCTTGTTCTTTCAATGGAAGTTATTATTACCTCTAGTTTATATTTGTTTGAGTTGCCTGATGGCAGGTTTCTCTCATCACCTCAGTTGCTGACAAACTGTAATTAGGTATCCTTGTGCATGGTGCTAGATGAAGAAGTTGCAGGGAACTGGTGCAGTTTCTTTACAGTTTGTTTAATTAACTTTGTATGCTGGATCCAAAAGATTTGGGGAGCCTGGCCTCCCTTGCTTTGTCAAGCTGTGTAAATCCCATATCAATTATACCTCCTATTCTGGAAACAAACACTGGAGCATACAAGCTTTGAATTTGCTTTACATGACTCTTTGTAGGAAGCAAATATAAAAGGAGCTTGTGTTCAGCCACAACACATTCATTGCTAATTTGAAGTGAATATTTATAGCTTTCTTTTTACTATTAGCCTGACACTATGAGCAATTGTAGGAGTATTCAGCTAAATCTGCCCAGCCTGTGCCTGGTCAGAATTTTCTTTCCCCGTGTTTCCAATACCTTTCCTACGCACTATTTTGTCCTTAATGCCTTTATAGCTTGTTTATTTGAAACAGGTTTTTAATTATTTTTCAACAGTACTGGAGACCTGATTTAATGAGCAATTGTTAGATATACTAGGGAGACACATTCACCTGATTAATGTGATAGTTAACTGAGCAGCAAAATTGCCTCATGAAGAAACAGCTGTACACAGAGTTGAAGCAGTAAAAAAGTTTGAGGGAATGTGAAGAAAATACTTGAGGAGAGATACTTTAAAATAGGGTACTGAGCAATTTGGAGGCCAAGTACAAATATACACTGTTGGATTGCAGGTGAATTGGTTGGTCTGTTAGTACATGTATGTATGCACACAGACATGCCCATATTTATCAGGAGACAGTTAATATAGGCTTGACTGAAAGATACCGCACTGGACTGCTGGGATGTTCAAGGACTGTAAAAAGAAAAAAATGAAGAGGGTGGGTCCTTCAGGTGTATGTTGGAGATGAAACTGTGCTGCAGCCAATGCTTTAATGGCATGCAGTGTTGTTGTCCAGCTTCAGTGTTAATGTGTGCTTTTGGAAACAAGTCTGTCCTTTGAGAAATAGGTCTTTTCTCAGAGAGCGGAATGTAAGAGAGAAGTTTGACATTCTTTAGTTGTCAGAGCTCACATTTCTTGTGTCACTGACTTGCTCTTATCAGCAGCACTTACATTCTCAGTTTGGAAGCTTGTGGTCAGCCTTAAAGGATCAGACTGACATGATCACCACAAAATTTTAGTACAAGATAGTTCCACTCATGCATTTCAATGTCACTTTCCCTCGTCTTTGCAAACAGCAGTTGCAAAGGAAGATGATGCACTGGTAGCCCAGTAGAAACTCATGACTAGATAATCAGGTTTCATTCCTGCAGAGGGCTGTGGCATCCATGGAGAGAAGGATCCACAGGGTGGACCCAGGGTGCACTGAAGCCAGAAAGGGGTGCAGTAGCAGACACAGGTAGAAGAGGAGAGTTAAGTATGAATGCTAGAAGAAACACAGCCCAGCTAGTTTCTCTCATGTAGTTCCCAGATTGGCTTGTATGATGGATATTGCTTTACAAGCCTGAAAATACAGAATGTTTCAAAGTCATGGTATATTATAAGCCATCCCACTCACAGACTTTCTGGACCCCTTATGGCCTAATGTAACCCCTTTGGTTTCAAGGTAGAGCTGGTGGCTTTGTTTTCCTGCTCACTCATATACTGGTGAGGGCAGGAACTTTTTTTCCAAAAGGAAAAGTGAGCTTTTTGTATTGGATGTTGTATTCTTATTTACATGATTTAAACAGATGAGAGCTGTATAGTTTATAAAGAACTCACTCTGGCAAAATGAACTGGCTTTCCATGCAATTACTCTGGGAGCACGGATTAGGGAGAAGATATTTTGCCAAGATCAAATCTAAGTGAAAGCAGGCTGGACACATTACTGGGATTATAAGAGATTTGAAGAAAATAGAGAAAAATGAAAAGGCAATTAACATACACCTGTTCGGAAGAGGAAAATGCTCCTATGAGTGTCAAATTCTCTGCCTCACTTTTAACTGGTTCAGCTCATCTCTGTTGTGACAAGTAAGTTGGACAATTCTTTGCAAAGCATTTTTACTTCCTTTTCTTGCTAACATGATGGAAATATAAATTGTTTTACTTATGATTTGAATGCTTCTTCCAAAGAAAGGGGGGTTGCTGGTCTGATGGTTGGAGAATCAGTGTAGAATTCAGCAGATCTGTATTAATTTCAAATTTCTGTCATAGCTTTGCTTTAGGGGATTTTAACTTTCGGGGTTTTTGTCTGCACCTCATTTTATTCATGTTGTCTGCAAAAAGGAGAGAATGATCCTTATGTTCCACCCATGCTATCATGCCTTACCAATTTAGCTAGTGGGATTTTTGGGGCTCTGCATGTCTGTTCCGTGGGTCAGCAGTGCTCCAGCCCTCCCAGACCACACCAGCCCTCTGCTTACAAAGTTTTTGTCTTTCCTGGCTTGAAAGCAAAGTTCCCAGTGATGCTTTGATTTGGGCTGTACTAGCCTTTTGTTATTTTCACATGGCATGGTCTTTAGAGCTCTTGTGTGGAGGACCCATGGTGCTGGAGCTGTCAGGGTGGCTGTGCAGGGCAGCTCTGAGCATGGCAGAGCATCTTGTGGGGGCCTCAAACAGGTCACAGCCCAACAGCCTCACCGGGCACCTGCCTCATCTCTGCCTCCTCAGCAAATGCTTTCAACATAAACATGATCCAGAGTGTTCCGCTGTTGATGGGTGATCTCCAAAATGTGCTGATGTGCTCTGCTAGATAAGGATCAGGATTTCTTTCTGGGAGAACTCATTACAGGACAGACACATGAGCATTGCCTTCATTTTTAGGTAAGAGGCTTAACACATTGCCATTTATTTGGCAGCCAAAGTAGACAAAAGCAGAACATACTTTAAAAATTGTTTTCTGGCATATAAATAGAGATTATTTAGTGTTGTAATTTGCACATGTGTTATATTTTAACGCTATCTAACTAAACTATATGATGGCAACCACTCCTGCTAATCTTGCATTCTTTGTTCTTCAATCCCAACAAAAAGTCTGTTTAACTTGACACTGAATTTGTTGAGTCCAATTTTTGGTTGTTTTATTGTGTTTTGTTTGGTTGATTGGTTTGGGTTTTGGGATTTTTTTTGTTTGGCTTAACTTTTCTTATTTGGAAAGCAGTCAGAGTAAGAGAGTTGAAGTGGTGCGATCATGTGTTCCAATGCAGAGTGTTCTTCTGTTTTTTACGAAGACCATCCTAAAAACCACTGATTAAAAAAAATAGCAAATAATATATTAAACTGTCACCTTTGAAAAATTTGGGAGTTTAATTTAACCGCTGGCCATTTATATGTCTTTGAAACTTGTCATAAATCTAACACTGTGCAGCTAATAAACAGCAACAGGAAAAGTGGTCAATCCAAAGTGCATGCAGTCAAAGCATCCTGGCCTGCATGTATCAACTTCCATATGGAAAATTATCAAGCCTGGACTTCTGAAATGCCTGAGATAGGGCAGCTTTCAAAGCAAAAGCAGCAGCCAAAGTCTGTAAAAACAACTATCTAATTCACGTGTGTTTATTCATATATGCATATACATATTTACAAAAAGTATGATATGAATTCACACCTGATACAGAAGTATAGATGGCAAAAGTGGTGTACAATTCCCTTCTGAAAAACTGTCTGCCTTAACTGTTTACCCCTCTTCCCTCACCCTTGTCCTCAGAGTAACCAGGCATGTTTGCAAAGCTCAACTGTTCACTAGCTCACACTATGAGGAAAACTTGGCATGATTTCCTTCTGTGTAACCAGGGCCCCTTTACTAATTTGCTTGACACAGATATGGTCCTGAGGAGTCCCTTAAAGGAATTTCGATCCCTCCCTACCATTGTCATCCCTTCTGTTTTGTCCAGGTGCACATTCTGCAACTGTCTCAACAAAGTGAGTTCCTTTGTTTGTTTTTTTTTTCTTCCCAGGACCCAAGTATTAACACTTCTGGTAGGGGGCATGTAACAGAAATGTATTTGCCAAATGGTGCTGCCTCTTTCCTTGGATATGGGAAAGCATTTTGTGGAAATGGGAAAACCAAATGAATAGAGCCCTCCAGTTCCACACACCTCCTGTCTGCAAACATCCCCCCCACCCTGGGTACGTGGGCTGTGTTACTGACTCAGGGGAATGGGTTGAGAGGAGCCCTTTGTTGAAATATTGGCAGCACATCACTGGACTTGCCGTAGTTGCAGATGGAGCAACTTGCTGAACAGATGGATTCTCAGTTTTCTCAAAGAAAGGGAAGGTACTTGATGTACCACGGTGGGAAAGAAGGGAGGGTATTCCAGGCAGACGGAAAGGCAGGAAAGAAGGCACGTTCTGTGCTTTTTTGGTGCACTTGGAGCCTAGCAATCTCTTTCTGGCAAACTTGGGAAAGCATAAGCACAGCACTCTGCGAGGGCAAAGGGATTATAACAGATGTGGAGGAAGCTATTTGCACAGAAGCAATGAAAATGAAGGCTGAGACTAGGAAAAGCCAGAGTGTATAACTGAGTGTTATGTGCTAGGCATGGGAAAGGACTCCTGCCCTGCACCATTGGAGGTGCACTCTATTAAGGCACAGGATTAGTGCCAGAAGAGCATAACTGGAAGAAAGGACTGATTAGTATTTCAAGGTCTGTTGTGTTGTGGAAGAGGCTAGAGATAAATATCATCTGCCACTGTGAAGCCAGGGATCCCCATGTTTCTGCAGTGTGTGCATTGGTTTTGTGGTGGCACAGTTTGTTCAGTGGCGCTGCTTGGATACCATCTTGCCTCTTTTCTTCTGCTGTTCTTTCTCCCTTCCCCATCTTGCTCTTACCTCACTTCCATCTTAATTGCTAGGGCAGGATCAGTCCTGTGCAGCACCCAGGAGTCTGTAAATCTGACTTGAAATCATGTTACCTGATCCAGTATTTGCTGCTAAAATCTTCATGCAGTTGCCAAATGCAGCAGGCATGAACTGAAAGAAGTGATCACATTTTGGTGTTGTGTCAGCTCCTTACAACTTTCCAGTCACTTCACACATGCACACACCAGACGTAGCAGAAATACACTTTATCATAGTACCATTTATGATTTATTAACAATGGACTTTTATCTTTATTTTTACCTCTTAGCTTAATTAGAAAATTTTAGCATCTTAGAATGCAGACATTAAAGCTGTTTAGCTATAGTAAGGATGCCAAAGGCCTTGGAAATCCAGATTTTCTGGGAAATAAATGTGATAAAGGGCAAAAATGTTATTTCCAACTGTGATTCACTGCTGAAAGCAGCTATGCAAAATTATCACTTTCTTAAGTAATGGCTTTGGCTTTTGTTCATAGTCAGGGTTGTGTCTACAGCAAAAGGAGTGTTTAAAGTATTTTCTTGAAAAATAAAATGACCTGGATTACATACCCACTTTTGCATCAATTGTGCTCAGTTTTACAGGACTGAATTATCAGGGAGGCTCTGAGATAAAATGAACAAGGAATCCCATCACTGAATTTTAGTATGAACATTTTTCAGGTTGTTGTGTCTGAATCTCTGCCAAGTTTCAGCCCCATAATAAATTAAGTCTAACCCACACAAAGTAAGGAAATAAGAAAGGAGAGGAAACAACCCAACTTCTACAAGGCAAAAACAGTAGGCATTTTTTATGGGAAAACAAGTGGCCAAGAATAATTTATTGGAAAAAATAATTATCTAAAGAGAGACTGGGCTCTTCTCTCTAATTGGAAATGATAACATTTTCCAGCCTTAATAAACACAGGAGAGGATCATCATTTTGCTTCACCCATTTGGCTAAATTAAAGTTGAGAAGTTGCTTTCCTCAAGTTTTATTTCTTCTGACACCCAATACTGCAATTGAGCCCACTTCCCTTTCTCTGTGGCAAAATTTAATCTGGCTGCCACAGGACCTGTGAAAATCATGGAGGTGATGAGCCAGGGTCTGCTTTCTGCGTTGTATGTCTGGCTTATTTAATCTCTATTCACCCTCAGATAATAAATATTTCATATGTTGGGCAGGTGAAAGGTTTCATTCAGCTGCAGATCTGCTTCCACGGCAACTGATTCTTCTCATTTGAACAGTTTAAATGTGTTGAAAACAGAGCTTGCTTTCTGTTTTTCTCCACTGTGGTTTTATGTGTAATATATTATTTGTTTTCTCCCTCCTGTCCCTCCTACAAGCAGATACAGAAAAGCCGACAGCATTAACAAGTAATTCTAAACAATTTATAATCCAAACATATTCTCTCTTCCAGTCAAAATGGGATGAAAAATGCCATTTCATTTGACAAGCATAGAGGAAATGTCTAGAGATATGAAATTGCCCGGGTTAGCATCTATAAATACTCTGTACACAAAAAATGAATGCAATCACAGTACTGCTTTATGCTTTACAGTATGATTCTCCCTTGCTTCCGGGAGTTTCCTCAATGCCATTGTCCACCAATTTAGTTAATAGGGTTGGGTTTGGTTTTGGGCTTTTTTGGTTTTGGGGGGGAGGCAGTATCCCAGGTCTTTCTCTAAGAAAGGTTTCCTTCTCTAAGAAAAGCTGCTAGCTAAAAGCTGAAGTGAAAATGTCTGCAGCCATATCTGATTTCTGCCAATGTTAGTGCTTGTGATGGATGTTCTGTAACATGTCTGCTGCATCCTTTGCATCTTGCAGAAGAAGGAGATCTTTGGAAGTATACCTTAGCTCATTCTTCCTCTGCACCTTTCCATGCAAAGTGGGCAGCTGCTGTCCCTCTTCCTCTCAAGCCATCCCCACATCCGGACTCTGACTCATGCTGTGTTCCATGCCCAACTCCATACCTCTGCATACATGGCTGATGGCTTCACAAAGCGCTTCCTTTGCCTGCCTGCTGAGTCAGTTGTGACTTGGTGCAGTGGTGAAATTTTGGTAAATGGGCTCCAAGTAAAGGGATTTTCCCTTTACCATCTCCTATCAGGCTCAGAGACATTTTTATTTGCATCTGACCATCTGTGTGGATGCAGTTATGGCAGAATGGGGACATCATTTGGTAAGGCACACAGCTGTCTTAGGAAATAAGTTAGAGAACACATCACAGGGTGTGATTTAGGAGTTTTAGATGTGATGGAGAACTGTGCATCGGTGGTTTATTTGATCTCTCTGTCCTTTCCTTTTATTTACTGTATATAGCTTTCTAGTGATGCTATATTTGGGGATTAGGACATTTCTAGATCAGTTTGAAAAAACTGGAGTGATATGATGCACAACTGCTGTTTTGGGTTTTGGGGGAGATGGAAAATGGGTACAACCTCTGATAGGTGTCTTTGTGCCTGGTAGCTCTGTGGCACATTCTCCCTATTAGAAACAATTGAACTATATCTGACCTTACAGCCCTCTCATTTCTGTTTCCAGGCATATAGATTTTAGCCAGCAGGTCTCTGGTTAACCCCTCCTCACTGTTGTTTATTTCCTGCCACTCTGCAGACACACCACTGAGCATTAAGTATGTGAACTCAAAGACGCTTCCTCTCTCCTGTACAGTCTTAATAGCAAGCAGTCACGAGCTGGGCAACTCCAGGCAGAATTTCTACCTAAGAAACACAGGTTTCAGGAGTATGCCCTTTCTCTCACCCTTTTCAGATTGCATTAAAAGCATCCACTTCAAGAAACTACAACTGTGTTTATTCAAGCTTTGAATTTGGAAGTCGTGCCGGGATCCCTGCCACGGCACGCTTGAACCGTGAAACCCAGGTCAGTTCCATTTTTTGGTTTTCATGTACTGGGACTGTGCTGCAGCTGTTTGAGCTACCAGGTCTCTGTGGAGGCAATACTTCTTTTAACATGCAGAAAACATCAGATTTGGTTTTATAACCTTACCTCTTGTTTTAGGTTTTGGGTTTTTTTGTAGTACTAAACAAAATGTCAGGGTGGCATGTCAGTGAACATAATGCGTTCAAAAAGAATCATGCTGACAGGCTCAAAAATGAAATACTCTCCTTTAAACAGGCAGGAACAGCTCTGATTTTCCTTCCTGCCCACCGGGCTATACTTGGACTTGAGAGGACAGCTGTGCTTCATCTCCCTTTTGCTCTGTCACTGTGACTGCTGGCAATTGCACTGTATAATGTGATCTTGGGCTGTGGGATATGACCATTTTCAATCAATGTTCACTGAAGTTGACTTTGTGACTCAAAGGCTACTGACTCAATAGCCCATTAGTTTTGTCAGTGAGTCAACCCCTTCTTTCTCTTCAAGCCTTCTATGGTGTTGAGGAGTTTGTGGGTTTTTCATATTGCTAGAGAGAAAGATGCTGGGTTATTGCACTGAATGCAACTGAAAGGGTGTTACTAGGTTTGCATGAGGCAAACCTTTCAGAAAAGGATCTTTTTGTTAATAATTCTACCTCTCAGACTCCAAATTCACACAGAGTTTGCATTTCTGAAACTTAATGTGAGTAGTCTTTTACTGCAAGGTGGATTTGCAGAGGGAAAATCAAAGTTAACAAAATTTGGTACCTGCAATGTTTGTTTCCCCCAAATGTACCTTGGAAAATGCTGTTTGAAGGCACAGTACTGTTTGTCTGCTTATTGGGAAAACGTCTGGAGGCAACAGTGCTTTATGCAAGGAAATTTGTTGGTGTTTGACTTGTGTTTCTGCCTTTCCTTTAATTCCTGTGCCCTGATCCCTGTGATTGTATGCTTTGATGTTGCTAGAGCGCTCTTGGAGTAAGTGCTCCTCTCAGTGAAAGTTACAGTGCTGTCATTTTTTAATGTTTCATATAACGGGTGCAGAATAATCTGGAATACACTCTAACATGGGCATTTTGTCACCATGAAGCCCTCAGTTAGAGCCATTGTCCCATTCAGTCACCAAATAAGAGTCTAGAGAGCAAATACCATGTCCAGCTCCACATCTTCTCTGGGTCTTCCATGGTATGTTCAGTTCTTCTGCTTCTAAGCATGTTTCCCTACTTTCCAACTTTTTCCTTTGTGCATTTGTTCCTTGTCTAATTATTTTAGGTCAAGTCTGCAACAGCTGAACAGAATACATTAAAGGTAAAGGTCTGGGATTTTCCTATGGCAGAAATTTTTGTATGGAAAGATAAATATCTTTTTGGATATTATATTTGTCGAAGACAATGGGAAGATAAGTTCTGAGTGGCTGGAAGTGTTGTAACTGCACCATTAATGTTTAATTACTATTGGCAGCCAAGAAGCGCCTTTCTGGATTAACCAGACACTCAGCTTCTGAGATGTGCATAGGTGGCAGAAAGTGATAAAGCTCATGAAACCGCACCTCTGGGAACATGTAATGGGATCTTTCCTGTGATATGCAAATTATGCTGCCAAGTTGCTGTATAAACAATTCATGGGAGATGTAGTGAGAGGTAGTTAAATAACTGGATCACATATCAAAGATAAAATCCATCACTGGGAATGGAAAAATGTGCTAAGAGTGATTTTGCTTTTAAAAATAAATAAATAATGAACAGAAAAAGATCTTTGCCCAAAGCATGTAGTAGCACTGAAGAATAAATAGCAAATGATTTATCACAATTGTTGCAGTTCAGAATAAACAAGCATTTAGGAAACTAGTGTGCACGGAGCTTGTGGAAATCAAGACTTTTCCTAATACAAGTAAGCCAGTAATGCTGCTTGCTGCTTACTTTTTTTTTCTTTTTTTTTTTCTGGTAACTGAGGAAAAAATATTACCTCACAAATGTTAATTTGGTTACTTTTCAGGCAAATATGCACTGCTTACTTTTCAGTGATAAAACCGATCCTGTAGTTTCTATTCTAAGCATGAGCAAAGATCTCAGGCAGCCCAGCAAAACGTATTTCAGAGTCATATATAGCCATAGATCAATGAGTGTGAGCAAACTGTATTGACACCAGGAGAAGCTGAGCTCATGCCTGCAGCCCAAGTTTCTAATTTTTGTATTTTACACTGTATGAGGAAAGGATTCCAAATAATAGCACACCTCCTATAAATCAAAGATTACTCTTTCACAAATGGTACTGGAGCTTTCATTGATTCTCTGTCCAACTTCACTGTTCTTCCACAGAGGTCAATTCCTGTAGCACTTGTCTTTCCTCAGCCTTTTCCTATATCTGCTGTTCATTTAGGATCTGACGTGGCTCAGTTGAAGCTCAGTGAGAAGCCTCTGTATCTCTCCTTAGTGGGAGATGCATGTGCTAGAGTCCTAAGGGGGCAGCAGCAGAAAATTTAAGAAGGCAGCAGGGAATATTAAAGCATCATGGGTCAAGGGAAATATTTTTGACTTGTGGCTTTCTTTTGTTTTGCTCGGTAGCAGGAATGACACTCTAGTTTGTACAGTCACAATAAACAGGTCCCACATTCAACAAATGTATTGAATTCTGTTCTTTATTTAATCATCAACAGAAACTATGTCAGATGATCTTCTACCAGGAACAATATCACCTAATTAACTGTAATTAAGGTATATTATAACTACAGGATATGAAACTAGATGGATCTGTCTCTTGACATTTCATATTTGGATAATTTTTTTCTCCTAAGTCTCTTAATATGCTTCAATTAGTGATAACAGAGGCCAGGCCATTCTCAATGATGGATCTGCATACGTGAATCTTAGTATCACTGAGATGAGATGAAGCATGAATCTTTCCATCATTAAACTCCCCTTAGAAACATTGCTGAATTCCAATTAAACTGAATTTACTAGCACAAATATTGATTATGAGGAACTCTAAGGGTCAAAGCTTGATTATCTTATCCTGTAAAGTGCAAAAACCTGTGCCAGACACAACAGGAAAGCCGGGTGACTTGTCTGCAGAGTCCTCGGAAGTTCTCTAGCCATTCATGGCAGGTATGGCATCCCTTTTCATTCACTGAGAAGTCATACAAAACTGGTTTTATTCAGGCCCTATTTGAGCAAGCAGATTTTAAATTCTAGTGCCCCACAAAGGTTTTATCATCTAGAAAATTATTGCTTCTCTCTCTGCACTGTGGCAGGTACCCAGTTTTCACCAACTGATAAGCATTTGGAGACCTAATCAGTAGTAAACCTGAGGTCTTTGTACAGACAGCTTAACAATTAAGACATTTTAACTATTCCTGAATGAAAGGAAATTGCCAGCTTTAAAGAGAGAATTTCCTAGCTCAGGCATTTTGGGCCATGTAATTAAACTAAATACGCCACTTCCGTGCCCCCAGCCACAGTTGTCCTAAGAAGTTTAACAACACTGAATTTCTACCCAGGCTGAAATCTTGTTTGTACCCTGGAATATGGACCCTGAAATAACATGACAGTGCACTACAACTCCATCTGGTGACTCCTCCCAAACTCAGTGATGCTTCACTGTGAAGTGATGCCAGTGGTCCACTTTGCAGTGTCACCAATCCATGGGACTCGGGGAGGAGTTCACTATTTTGAAGATGAGTACAGATGAAACCAGGTTTCTGCAGAGCTTACTACGGTGTGTAGATATTTGTCTGAAGTAATCTGTTAGAAGTTGTAGAGCATATGCAATCAGAAGACCTTGCAGAAAACACTGGGGGAAAAAAAGATGAAAAGCCTATTTCCCATGCTATTCCACTGAGCAACTCC
The DNA here is from genome assembly GCA_013397375.1 of Toxostoma redivivum. Classification (NCBI taxonomy): domain Eukaryota; kingdom Metazoa; phylum Chordata; class Aves; order Passeriformes; family Mimidae; genus Toxostoma; species Toxostoma redivivum. Next base: position 199,185 of record VXBI01004280.1, read on the forward strand.
ATTATGATCAGGATTTAATTTAAGTGATCTACTATATTTATGATTGCACAATATAATCGTGTTCCTGGGATTGTTATTTCTTTCTGTCATTTATTTTTAGCTACCTCAATTCTCTGCAACTTCTTAGAGAAAATATTTCTTAGATTTATTTGAACTATGTTCCCAAGTAGAATTGTAATTCACCTTATCTGATAGAGAAATGACATGATTACAAACTTTTAGTTTTCTTTTAAGATACCGTAAACATTTTTTTTGATTCTCATATTTTGCTTGCATCTTATGTGCCCACACTTGCTTGATCACATGCAGGAAATATTTTTGTACACTGGTGCTATGCATGACTATGAAAGGAGCTGTAGATAGAACAACATGAGATACAGGCTGTAATTTACACCTGACAGAGTGTGAATTTCATTGCAAGTGCTTTTAAAGGAAACTTGCTATTTCTTCCACATTCAGATAAACAGTGATTCCATAGGAAATTATGATAATTGATTTTGTTGTTGTTGTTGTTGTTTGCTGGTTTTGTTTATTCCATTCTGCTTTAGTTTTGAATTTTATGGGGAAAGAATATTGCTCAACCTAATGCAATCCTGTGTTATCTGCAGGCCAGGTCATGGTCCTGTGATGTTGGACATATCCCATAAGCAGAGAACAGCCTGACAAGGCAAAATTAATAAAGTCTGGGATAAAGAAAGTATAATCACACCATTTCATGGGCAGGGGATCAAGGTATAGATGGTTGAAATTACTTGCCAAAGGTCTGTTGCAGAGCTATATGAGGAACAGGAATCTCCTGGATCCCCATCAAGTTTCTTTTTCATTTCTAGAGAACTGTAGACCCGTATTTATTTTGGCTGAATTGCAATTTGGATAGATTGGAAGACATTTGGAGGCAGACGGGCTCTATTAAGTCTTTTCCACCAAAAGAAATATTAGTAGGCAATTAAAAGAATAACAAATGGAACCCATTCAAAATGCTCCACTTGCTGTTGCTCTGAGCTTCAGGCAAGAAAGTACATAGAGGTCATTTAACCTGACCACTTATATATCAGAGGCCGCTAGTGTCAGTCGGGCACTCCTAAATTAAACCATATATTTTAGACAGAAATATAGCAGTCTCTCAAAGCATTTTCCATTGAGACCATAAATTTAAAGGACAGGGCTTTGTCCTCTACATGTATCTGCTTTGCACTTCCTGTATTATCACCTGGATAAGCAAGGGCAGTTCATACTCCTGTCAGTTTAATCTCTTGCGTCATTGCCATTAGTTTGATTAATTTGATACCTCAGAGGTTTGAAGAACAAAGAAACCATTAACAGCATGAGCAGAGATGGTGCCAAGGAGGCTGGACACTGACCCTGGCATGCTGTTCTCCTCCTGTGTGCCAGAAGAGTGCTGTGCTGCTGTAGGGAGGGTAGTGAGCAGTGGCCACCAAGCTGCACTGGGGAGGCTGATGGACACTGCTGCACTCCAGAGCCCTCTGCATGGGCCATGTCCTCTGCACGGGCAAGGGCTGAGTCAAGATTGACTCCAAGAGAGCATGGTACATAAATTTTCTGGATGACAGTATAAACAAACAAGTCAAAAGCCATTAGATACTATATTCATAGCTACAGGCCAAATGCTTTATGCATAATGTTGCAGTGAAAGTATTAACATTGCATTTGTTTAAAAAGTAACTAGGAGGCCATTTGTGACCCTTATAATACACATGTGGAGCAGTGCTCTGCTGGTTTACACTGGTTATGTTTCGCTTTATATTTTCCAGAGGGTCAGTTTGCAAGGATCTTTACTGCTATTTATGAATATAAGTAACTAATTTACCAAAGTTTCACAAAGTGGCTTCATGGCTTCCACTTCATGGTTAAAGGTTCTGCAAATCTTTTGGTTCTGTTGTCGACATTGGGTTGTTGGTGATTGTATCTTGAAGGCTAGAAATATGTATTATGGTAAAGTAAATACATTATTCTTGTTATTGCCCTTGTTATTAGAAAACATTTATATAGTGCAGTAAATTGACATTGTATTTTGCCAACACAGATAAAGGCAAATTCTCTGCCCTGAAGAGCTTATAATTCAAATAAGAAAAGACAAACAAATGTACAACACTTCAGAAAATGGTGGATGAGAGGATTATTAACTACGTGAAAGAGGTGGAAGAGCTGAATGAGGAGACAGAAGGATTCTACGGCCATCATTATTCCTAGTTTTACAACACAGTGGCACCTTAAAAGCCTCAAATAGGATGAAAGCCTGACTGCACAAGGGGCTATGCAGAAGCTTGGGAAGGGGATAGCCTTGTCTCTGTGTCTTAGAGCAGTGCTGCCTCGCTGATATCCCTGCCTGGAGGGCACCTGGCTAAAGCCAGCATCAGTCCAATTACAGCACAAGGAACACCACGTTTCCAGTAGGTTTTAGCCCTGCCTGAGGGAAAATCCACATGATTTCCTGCCCTGAAGAATGGTAACTGAAATTGAAGAGAAGAAATGTGCATACAAGAAGACATTTCAGGGAGAGGGGAGTGGAAGGATTATTGTCTCGGTAAAGGTAGGGCAGGACCACCTGGAGGGAAGGAGAGCTTTTAGCATCATTATATTCACCCTGATGTGCAGCTATAGCCTTCTCCATCCTGACCCCCTGGCAGCTAGTTTCAAGGCAGAAGCATCGAAATAATTTTTGTTGCCTGATCATATTTGATGCACACATAGTAGCTGCTGCTTTCCTGATCTGACCTCATGTTAACCGTGGAATTGTTTCTCCCTCAGTGCCCACAGAGTATGTGATAATCCTAAATTTATATAACTTGCTAGTGATTCCATAAACAACTGTTTAGAAAACAGGCAAAATTCCTGGCTCTGCTTAGCAACTTAATTCAACCTCTGAGGAAAGCTAGTGGGTATGTGGTAGCACAAAGACCGTGGAAGCTCTGCTTCATCCTGTGGGAGGTGGAAAATACTCATTGTTTCCCTCATTTATCTATGGCAAACTACCTCGTAAATGAGAAAGGACAGAGGGAAACTCCCTGTAGCTGTCCTTACTTCTGGTTCAAAAACAGATGCTGTCCCCAGTATGGCAAGAATGATGAGAAAGCCAGCAGCAGCCTTGGCAAGGCTGGTGGGCAGTAACAGGGGAGTGTGGTAACCAAGAGGTGTGTGTGTGATTTACACTGATCTTTAAAATGAGAATTACAAGGAGTAAGAAGATTAAGTGTCTGGTAAAGAAATGGGGCTGAGGAGATGCGGTTCATCATTTGGAAGTAGGAAGAAAAGGTCCAGGATGAATTTTCTCTCCAGAGGAAAGGCAGATGTAGGGCATTACAGTTGTTGGAAATGTGTCAGAGTGGGCAGCTCCTGCTGTGAAACACCAATAGTTATATGTAGGCATATTCACTGGGGATGGCCAGAAAAATAATCAGAAAGACAACCATCTCTCTCTCTCTAGTTTGTATGTATCTATATCTAGGGACATTCTCATGAGCTATTGCAAACTGAGTCATGCATTCTGTTCTCCTGCAGCTCGCTGTGCCAGAGTTATCAGGCAAAGTACAGGAGTGGGAGCCAAGTCCCTCAGGACTGAGTGTCTTGCTGGGATTCATATGGCATGCAGGTAGCAGAGTGACAATTGAGCTCCCAAGGCACAGTTTGCTCAGCCCAGCTCATCTCATCCCATGGGAGTCTGACAAAACAGATGTTCGTATGCAAAACTGCAGTGTAGAATTCCAGCCAGGGGAGTGAGATGTGCACCTACCTCCAAGGTGAGCTTCACTGCCTGGCAAGGTAGGTGTCTGAGACAGGCTGGCAGAAGTATCTGGTTCTCCCCATTGGCAATGGCAACAGCAAGAAAGCTCAAGAATAGATGTCTGCATTGGCAGAATTTAGGTGAGGTGGATCCCGCCCTTCCCTAATACAAGAGCACAGTGTAACAAACAGTAACATCTTGGCTGTGAAGAGATATTTAGGTGAGAGAATGGCCCATGGCAGATTAAGGCAAGAAATGTGCCTACACTGTAGGGGGAGTGTGGAGTCAATGGATGGAAATAAAATAATGCAAAGAAAAGCAAGAAAAAGTATTATGAGGTAAATGAAGAACAGGAGGTGCACTAAGAAGGATGGAAGGATTGCAAGATAAATGACCCAGGGAGCAGGCTGGCAATTTAGAGCTTGTACTTGGAGAAAATATCCTGACTGTGATGTGCTAAAAAGGGATGGTAGCTTTCAGAGTGAGGACAGATGTAAGCTGATAAAAAGATAGTGGGTTTTTCTCTTAAGCAAAATTTAACACCAGAAACTTTGAATTAAAACAAACAAAACAAGCGTAAATCTCTTTTCCAGATTTTCCTCGAACAGTCATCACAGAGAGAATAATTGATAGTATTGCATAAAATTTTGATCAATATGACTTTAGATTAATATTCTGCACAAAGTGCTCTGCAGATCATCCTTGCACTTAACCAAGGACACTTAGATGTCACCTCTTCCCATAACTTGATCCAATGATAAAAGTGTATTTTAAAAATATTAAAATAGTTTGACTGACAAGTTTGGGGATTTTTCCCCCAACGAATGTCTGCCTGAAAAGACAGGCTGCCTTAACTCTAAGAGTTCAATTATACAGATCCTGAAAGAGAAGAAAAATTATAATGAATGCATTTTAGAAACTTATAAAGAATTACTTAAAATAGACTTCCCATACATAATGTTACCATGTGAAACTCAACTGTATCCTGGTCTTCTGGGACTAGGAGACAACAGTCTGTGTTCATTTGGAAATTCAATAGCAAGGCACCCCTGCCTCTGATGAGTCTGTATGATACAGTTCCTGGGGCTCTGCCACACACAGGGCTTACCCATCAAGCTGTTTGTTTTATCAGAAGGTGACATGAGAATGATTTCACTTTAGGTTAGCCAGGAAGCAAAAATGCTCTTTCTGGAAGTGTGTCCCAGCTTGCTTTGGTCTCTACTTTTTTCTTTTTGTCTTAGTTTTTCTTTAAAAACGCTCAACCAAACCACCCTTTGTATTTCAGGTACTTGATGTAGGTTTAGTAAACATGATGCAAGAACATTGTGTATGGTACAGTGAGTGAGAGAAGTTATTTGATAGGTGTGGTGCATTTATTCTCTCAAGCCCAGAAAGACGAGAAATAGCATGTACAGCCCATATGACTGCCCAAGGTACTTTATGGCATCAAGAAGGCATTCCAGCACCTCTCATTTCAGTATTCAGCCTTTCAATGAAGTTGCTGAAGTGTCTTTGTTAAAAATCTTAGGAAGATTGCTTCCTCATTTTACAGTGGTGTGGGATGTCATGTTTCTAAAATAACCACTGGCCTTTAGTAGAAAGTAGTGTGATAAAAGGCTTGCTATTAAAATACTACTGTAAATAATTAAAACATTTCAGAATATTTTGTTGTTGTTAAATATAAATGAAGTTAAAATGCAAACATTTAAAGAAAGGATTGTCCTGATTTAGTCAGTAAGTCACTGTTCTTTTAAATGGGAAGCAAGTGAGTCACAATTGCAAGCCATCTTGGCAGGGTGAAAAACAGAGATGCAATCATCAATTCACAACAGTGTTTTGTGTTCAAGGAATAATCAGACCTGTTTTTATCAAGGCTGTGCTGCATTGCTAGCCAGAAACATGGCTTTATTTTTTCCTCTTCCAGATGATTTTGGAGCTGCATATGCTTTTTCAGTAAGTAAGCTGGACTTCTATAATGCTTTGCTTAATGTGCGTCCAGATTCTGTTATTTATAGACTTCAGCATAATCAGAGTGCAGCTGCTAAAATGCATGCAAAACAGAAAGCACATTTGTAACCTGTTAAGGGTTTGCTCTGAGATGCCAGTGAAGTCTGGGATTTACCATGAAATATTACCAAGTGACCTTTCAAGAAGTATCACCAGAGAATACCTGTTTATCTTGGAGACCTTCGTTTTATTTTTCTTTCTCTATTGAAATCTTGCAGTGTTCTGCTTTCCAAGGGAAGTCTGGCCTTTGTGTGTACCATGCGTTATCATCAAGAAGTGCTGGGACAGCGGATTTAAGTAATGCAGCATCTCAAATGAGGAGTTCTTCTAGAAAATATGTTTTGTAAATATAGCCTTTGTTGAATATAGAGGGAAACTGTAAATATATTGTGATTTTTCTCTATGTTGTCTTAGTCCTATCAATATGGACATGATTTACTCATTAGCTGTTTTTTCAGTGAAAATTGGTGGAAAGGATCCCTTGCAATCATGGGAAAACTGACATTCGGTCTACATAGTTAAAAGTGAGAGGTCTTAATGCACCAGCACATATTTTATGAGTTTATAAGATGACAATGTAGGTTTTTAGTGGCATAATACAGAATGAACAAAGGTGTTCTAAATCATTCATAAGACAAAAAATTGAAAAGATTATGTGAGTGAACACAAAACCAGAGCTCTTATTTAGGCTCCAAGGGAGCTTGTCTTCCCTAGCTTGTGCCTAATGAGGCTGTTTTGTTAAGGAAAGTGCTGGTTCCTGCAAAATTAATCTTTGCTTTCAAAGGCCTCCTGTAAGAGGGAGATGTGGCAGAAAAATCCACATAAACAGGGTGACTCTGGAGATGCTGGAAGCCAACTGGTCTTTGCAGTAGAGCTGCAGGGAGGTGAAGCATACAGTAGATATATGTTAGGATCCCCTCTCAGAAAAAAAGATTTTATTCCAAAATGGCTTTAGAACCTGATGTAATTTTTTACTTGCTGTAGTAAATGCCTTTTTGCAAATTGTAGCAAGAAATGTGTTTTCCTTCAATTCATTTTGAATTTACAAATTTAGGTGATATTTTCTAAGTGTCTTCATACCATTAACCATGCAAAGCAATGTCTCTTCTCATAACACTGTGTATGCAATACTATAAAAATATTTTTTAAAAGCCATCTTTGGAATCACATTGGAGATGCTCTTTTTTTCATGTAGCCCAGGTAGGATGGCTATGGCACAAAAATATAATTTTCATTGCTGCTACTCCCATCTTCCTTTATCGTAAGATGGTCAGAAAGAAATGAACAGTGACTTACAGTATATCCTTGTCTAGCTTTTCTTTCCATTTCTCCCTTCTTTACTGGGAATCCTGTATGTAGCTGGAGAAACAAAACCACTGGGAAGAATGAGTACAAAATGCTTGTGATATATTTTAGAAGACAGCTGGAGGTAGCCTGATAAATGACCTGTATTTTGGCAGGTCAGGTGGATTGTGACCAACCTAATGACCACTGTCCTATGAATCACAGTGAATAGTAACAAACACTTTGAAATTGCCATTCTTTTAAGAGCTGGAAAACTCACATAGATGTTACAGTTCACAAGATTCCACATTGCTCCTTCCCATCTGTGTTTCCTCAAGAATCAGCACCAATAGCATTTAATGACTTGTACCCCAGGTTTCAAAAGGCTGATGCCATTAGTCTTTTCCTTGAAGGATTTAGTGGTCACAAAAATTAGACAAAGAGCTGAAATAACCAAAGGTCACTCAGCAGGTCAGTGTCAGAGTTGGGCAGAGAACCTCCTCCTTGCCTCCCAGGGCTGGCTGCTGACCCAGGTACTCTACAGAGCCTCGTTACAGTGGTGCATTTAATCAGCTTCACTGTAACTCATTGTGGTGTTATGGATATCTAAAGAGTAGGATTTTAACTTCACAATCTGCTGTTATTGAATTAGTTTTATGTTGTGTTAATTTCTTTGTCTCATGGCATTCATTGCCTGTGATAATTGATGCACAATATATAACCGACTTCTGTATTCATTTGGGTAACTGCATTTAATTGCCTGGTATAAAATATGTGCACTAAGTGCAATCTGCTATGACTGAGAAGTGCTCATTGGTATGGACTCGAGGGTGCTTTATCTTCCTGACAACCTGTCTGAGGGAAGTCTAAATGTCTCTTGCAACTCACCATCCAAGGACTGGTACATTCATGGGGTCTGCAAAAAGAGAGACCACCAAAAAAGTATAACAGGAAATTACTTTACAAAATATTTGGCATTAAAATTTTGTTAATCAGAAGTTCTCAAATCATGAAGTTTTTATTAATGTCCCTGCCTCTTCCAAACATCAAGAAATAGCAGGGCCCAGAATATTTTATACATTTCTCCTGTAAATCAGGATTATGGTTTTATTTGCTTCTGAAGTTGCTCCCCTGGAGTAGAGCTACTTCCATGCACAAGTGTTTATAAAAACAGATTTCTTTCACGTATATCTTCAGGTCATTTATGCCTGGAGGAGTATTAGGGAATTGTAAATCAGGAATGCTCTCTAAAGGTGTGATGTCAGTGAAATGGTGTTGGTTAATGTCTGCTCAGGTTACAAAAGATCCCTGCATAAGCTTACACTTTCTTGCCTGTTTAACCAGTAACTGTGATTCAATTTATTATTAAGAAAGGAAGAATCTTTGCTAGTAGGTGTATTTCTCATCAAACTTAGGATCTTGCTTTTCATATGACTTAGACAGTGGGTTTATTTGTTTTCCTTGGTTGTTTTGTTTCCAGTGTCATGAACGGTATAATAGTGCAGTGTCTGAGCTACACAAAGAAATGCTGAAATTTGCCCAAAGCTGATTTTATTTTAAGCATTAATGAAACCTTCTCTATACCATTTTTCAGAAGGTTTTAAACAAAACCTAATGTTTGAGTCTAAATCAGGTATGAAATGCCTGTGAGACTATTTTTGCCTTATTATGTTGCTCTGTGTTAATGTAACCACTGAATTGTCACTAGAAGGGATGTTCACAATTAGTATTTTTCTTTTTAAAAGAGCTAGTTTCTACAGTCTGTGTCCTTCAGGATGGAGCATTAGTTCTGCCTACAGCTTACTGCAAATTATTCAGTGTTCATAGGTTCGTTTATGCTTGTTATTCAACTCTCTTCCACTGACAAAATAGCCTGCAGCAGTTCTTGGTTAGATAGAACTAGTTCCACTTTAGGCTCCTCACGTTCTCTTTTATGGCTTTTTCCCTGGTTCACCCTGCACTGCATTGAGGTACTTTTGATAAAACAGTAGACCTGATGGTCAGAGAGAAAGCAAAGCTGCCCAGAGCCGGGGTGGGCTATGAGAGTGTGTTTTGAGCAAAGACATCCTTGGCATATTGGGCAGACCAGACCTGGTGGTATAGTGCATAATGAGTTTCACCAATTTAAGCTACTGATTCTGCTTTCATATTCATGGTGTTATGTTCTTCCTCTGCCAGGACTTTAACAAATACTTGTAGATAATTCATGAAAGTATACCAAAATTTGAAATATGTGAACAACATGTCAGAAGGCAAACACCAAAAAGTCATTCCCAGTAGACTCAGGTGTGTTTGCCTAGCCCAGTGTTTGAGCCTGCATTTCTGGCAGAACTGGTGCAACTGCAGTGTGAGCTTGGGCAGAAGAGTGTGTAGTGTTCAGCAGCAGACCTGTTGCCTGGAACACACCACCAAACAGTAAAATGTGGGCAAGGGGGATGAAAGGGGGAGTCCAACACCCATTTTCTTCCTCTTATCCCAGCAATCCATGCCTATCAGAGATGCCTTTGCCACAAAACCATGGGGCAGTACCTCATTCCTCCCATTAGCTGTGGTGATACATTATGGGGACAAGCAAGTAGCACACAGCAAGGTATGAAGAGGCATTTCATCACTGTTGGTTTTTAAATGCTCCTTTCTTCCTCAAGGCAACAAGGCGTATGGTCAGGGGAAAAGGTGAACCACTCTCATCTGGGCTATTCAGAATATAAAATTGTAAATCGGGATTGATTTGGCAGTGATTCATAAAGAGCAAGGAGGGCTGTGCTGTGTGAGAAATAACTCATTGACAAAGAATAATTCAGCCAGCCCTAACCTCAAAACAGATGTTTGTGGTCAGGAGTTTATAGCCTTAGTGGAAAGGGCTAAGTACAAGTTTAAAGAGCTGAACAGGAGACACCCAGTTTTTAAAAACTTGACATAAATCTTGGCTGCCTTGCTTTATGTTATAGTCACATTCCCTGCAGAGGACTTCCATTCAGTGTTTGTTTGGTGTTTATGCATGTTATTTAAAAGCTAATTTTATGATAAAAATATTTTATGTTATGTATAATGAGTAGTGGAGATCAAATAAGAACTGGAATTGCAAATTCAAATATTGAGGGTTGATAAATACTGATTTTTTTAGTAGACCCACTGTAGATGTGAACAAAATGCTTTTTAACCTAGTATACTGGTTATTTGTAAATTACAGCTTACAAAAATATGTAGATCATTGTCTGAGCCTGCCTCTTTCTTCACTTTTACAACCATTGATTTGGTCATGTTCCTATGAAATGATGTGTACAGTGTCGTGGAACTAAAACATAAAACTTTCTGGCTTGTACTTTATGCACATCAAATGAAAAAAAGAAAAGTGTGGGAGGTACTAAGCTAAAATATAGTGTAATTATGTTAATTGTGTCTTTTCTAAAGATGAATCCTTCAGGTCTTCATGTTAGAAACCTCTTAATTGTGGTCTTTCAAGTAGTTTTTTAGGTCAGCACAGCTATTTTGGGGCTGAACAAGTCACCAAGATTCACCTGCACAGTGCTAATGACCTCCCTGAACACTTGTAAGCTTCTGGTCAGTTGCTGGCCCCTGGTACCCAACACTCTGGATCACTCTGGACCCCTTAGGCTACTGGACAGCCAAAAAAAATTGGCCCTCCTTCACCTGAAGTCCCATGTACCTGGTGCACAGAGTAACTTGGGCTTGTGCATGTGGTCATCCTCAGCCCAGTGTTTTCTGGCCCTGCTGGAAGTGCTCACACCTCTTACCTGTTCAGCCTCCTTTCTGATGAGCAATGTGAGCCTCCCAAACAATGACAGCAACAGCAAGAAGTTGCCCTTATGTAAAATTAATGGCCTGACAGACGCCTGATGAGAGCAATGCGTTTTAGCTAGAAACAGATACTGCAGTTTTGCTTTGAGCTAACTAACCCCTGTGAGCCACGGGTGCAGTGTTAGTTAAGGAGCAGGCATCATCCTCAGCTTTGCTAGGTTTTCTTTGCCACATCTCTGCAGGCTCCATTCTGTAAGTCATGGCATAGTGTTTTCTTTCCTTTTTCCATCTCCGAACAGACAGCTATTTCCATGAAACTTGCAACTTACTTGCAAGTTAATTGTTAACAGTTAAAAAAAAAAGTCATATTCATCCCTTAATATGTTCTTTCAGCTGATGCCTTCATGCCGAGGAGGCTGTGTAGCTACTGATAAGACCTAATTTGTGAAGGGCTTTTCAGCGGCCTGACAGGTGCATATGTGGTATTGTTTGTCCAGCAGGGAAGACGAGCACCTGCTAGAACACCTCTCCAGAGGCTGTGGAATGTGTGCACAGGGGCTGGGGCTGGTGATCCACAGGAAAAGTGCAGGAGCTGCCAATGCCTCCCAAAGAGGTTGGCCCCGTGTTCCTGTTGTTGTGTTCTGACTGTGGCACTCAGAGTTGATTTCCATCTTTTCTCTTTCAGAGCCTGATGAGCTATGTGTGGGCCCTATGCTTGGTGATATCCATCTCAAGATGCTGCTAATACAGTAGCAAATAATTCCTAACTGAAGAAGTCTAACACAAGAAAAAGGATCCAGGGAAAAGCAATGGCTGCAGGTAAATATCTCAGGTCTGCAAAGGCCGTTAAAAAATAACTGGGAATAGCTGATTTCAGGTGTGACTGGGGAAGGGAAAAGCAAAAACGTGTGATCACATCTTGAGTCTGGTGTTTCAGTATCAGAAAGGTGCCATCCCTTAACTACCTGACCCACTCTTCCCCATCAAAGGAAGATCCATACCTGGGCTTAGTCTATTTTGTCCATATTACTGATATTTCTCTTTTAGTTATAGAAGAAAACTTGGTATTTGCTATAGTGAACGGATTTTGTTTGAGCTCTTTGTAGTTAGGGGATAATGTATTCTTAAATCTTTTACAAAATAAAAAATTGAACCTTGTGGAAAACAGGTCTTTCACAGGTTTCAGGCAAGTTCCACAACTATTTATGTATCATTAAGTTCTATCAGAGTGTTGCAGGGCAATTGATTCAGGTTGGGAGAGGCCTCAGAAGGTCTCCAGTCCAACCTCCTATTTAGAGCAGGGCCAGAGATAGGGTCAGAACCAGCTGTTCAGGGCTTTGTCAAGTTGAGACTTGAAAGGTGCCAGCGATGGTGACTGCACAGCCTGTTCTACTTCTTGACTGTCCCCTTGGTGAAATAGTTTTCTCTTTCCCTTGTGCCATTTTACATCTGTTGAATGTTTCCAATGTCTTTATGCTCTGTTATACAATACCAAGAGCTATTATCAATGATCCAAAGATGAATTAGGAAATAAAACAAACCCAAAATAAACAGTGGTTGTGATCATCATTTTCACTGAAAGTTTTGGTTAAAAATTGTGCTGCATTGGCGTTTCTGCTTAGAGCATGTTTACTTTCTTGCAGCAGCTGATGGTTTGGGAAGTATAGCTATAGATACCACACAGCTTAACATGTCAGTCACTGATCCCACGGCTTGGGCTACAGCTATGAATAATCTGGGGATGGTTCCAGTAGGACTAGCAGGACAACAGCTTGTGACAGGTAAGACTTTTCTTTTTTTAAAAACATTGCTTGCACCAGTTGTGAATTCTTCATGTCCTTTGAAAAATATATGGAATGTTTTCTGAGGATATTATATTTTTATGTTCTGAAAACATCACCTATGATTAATATTGCATACTGTATATTAGTCTCTTCTTGTAGTAGGTATGTAATCCATATTATATTTTAACCTTGTGAAAAACTAAAACTCTCAGGGGAAATAGAACAGCTAAACCATCAATCTTTATGCTGGGTCAAGACTAGGAGGCAAGTCATGTAAGAGGAACATTTTTTTCTTTTGTTTCTCTGTTCAAGCAGGATGTCTTGAGGTTCTGCCAAGGAGTACCCTGGGCTGAGAACCCTTGACTGGAGATTTTGGAATTGTGTTAATTGGGCAGAAAATCATGAAGCCTGTCCAGTTCATATGCTCAGTTGATATTAGTGAACTGAAGCTTTCCTGTCAGGTGTGTGCTTATTTACTTTCTGACTGGTTCCATAAAATTGAATGTCAAGAGTTTGTTCTTGTTAGACTTTGTCATTTTCTTCCCAGTCATATTTTGGAAGAATGTTGCAAGGTGCTACTTATTTGTAGCACTCACAAAAACAGTATTTTGAAACCAGCAATACTTTACAGATAAGACTGGACATAGCAGACTTTGTTGTCAACAGTAAAGGCCCAGTTAGCTGGAGACATTAAAACTTCTTTGCTCCTGTGATGTAGAGAAGAATTATTTATATATGGGTGGATGCCCTGTAGACACAAGCCACGTGCTGGGCATATGACAGACTCCCTTTGGAAGCTGCACTGCCACTTCACCTTAAGAAGATCTGTGTAATATCTGTATCAGAGCAGCATCCTGTCACGTCTGCGCCTTTCCACGTAGACATGGATGCAGTGAGCCAGGTCATGATGTAAATCACTCTGCTTGCCTCACCAGGGAGGCCTGATACTTAATTTTGGCCAAATATGCCCCCTCCTGACGCTGGGAACTGAGTGGAGCTGTGCCAGTTCACAGCTGATGGTCTGGCTCTGAATTACCTGTTTTACAGGCTGGTACACTAAGCTGCAAGAAAGCTGATTTAGAACGAATCAGTCTCAAGCAGAGAGCTGAGCTGGTGGAGGCTGTGAACTGATTTGTGATCTCTGGCTTTAACCCCATGCTCCTGATTAAAAGAAACAAGCAAAGCCATCCACTCCTTGGGATCCAATTCTCTTCAATGCTTCTGTCAACGGCCTGGATGCAGAAGCTGAGTCCACACTAAGTTTACTGATGATACTAAATAAAAGAGAAGCTGTTGATTCTCCAGAGGGTAGATTGGCTAACAGGGAATCTGGATAGGTTACAGGGCTGGGCAATCGCCAACTGTATGATGTTTAATCAGGACAACTGCCAGATTCTGCACCTGGGACTATGTAATCCTGGATGTATGAGTGGACTGGGAGAGAAGAGTCTGGAATGCAGCCATGCAGAAAGAATCTGGTGGGTTTTGTCGATGGGAAGCTCAGTATCAGTCAATAATGTGTCCTGTTGGCCAAAAGAGCCAACCTGGATTGCATTAGGCACAGTGTAACTAACCACTCAAAAGAAGCATTTATCCCACTTTACTCAGCTTTGGTGCAGCCTCACCATGAGAGCTGTGTGTGGTTAAGAGTGATATGAAAAATATGAGAGTGATGAGTGTTTTCAACAGAAGGCAACAAAGATGATGAAAGGGGCTAGAGGGCAAGGCTTGTGAGGAGCAGCTGTGGATCCTAGGTTTGTCCAGCTTAGAGAAGAGGAGGCTGAGGAGTTGCTGTCTACAAAATCCTAATGAACATGAGTGCAGAGGGTGATGGTGATCTCTTCTCTCTGGTGTCCTGTGATAGGATATGAGGCAATGACTTAAAGCTGCATCAGGGGATGCTCAGATTTGTTATGAGGAATAATTTAATCTCTGTGAGGGTGGTCAAGCACTGGAACGAGCTACTCAGGGATGTGGTTATGGCCTGTTGTTCAAGAAGTATTTGGACAACACTCTTGGATATGTGCTATAATTTGTACCATGTGGAGTTAGGAGCTGAACTTCATCATTGTGAGTCCCTTCCAACTCAGAACATTTAATGATTCTATGTGTTGATGGGGAAACAACTTTTTCCATTTTCTGGTGGGGCTTTGCCTGTAGGTGCTGTGCTCATCATGAACACAATTACCTCCAACCTGAAAACAGTCACATGTCAAAATCAGCTTCTGCTGTTTTCATTTATAAGTATCTTAGTTGCATGTGCTGTGGAAGTTTGCCCTGCCTTTTTGTCTTGCTCTATTCTGTCTCTTCAGTTTCGGTGTAAATTTTGTCCTTGGGTGTGCTGTGCAATCCCTACGTGGCAGCCTCATTTCAGGTGCAGTGCTTTTCCCCACAAGGGAGTATCTCCAGGATTTTATACCATTGACAGCCCCCTGCTGTAATTTCCATAATTATGTGTATCACGTATTGTAAAGATGTTGTACAAGTCAATTCATATTTGTTCAGCATTTTCAATGTATGAAAGTTGCCATAAGTAATAAATATTAATTACTGAAGTGCTGCCTGATTTCTCTACAGGTGCAGAATAACTTCTTTTATTTCCTTTCCTATTGTTTTTCTTTGTTTTAGACTCGTTTGTATTTTCAAGGTAAATTGGTGCTTTGATGCTTCATTATATTTCCTTAAGATTCGTAAGTTTTTGACACATTTTCTTTATGGCAGATCCATAATAGCAAAACTTCAGTTTGCCATGGAAATACTTATAGATTTATTTGCTCTAATATATTTACTGTATCTGTGTTCAGTGAGGGTTGCATCATTATATTCAACCAAAAATAACTAGTCCCTAGCTATTTCTGGCTTTTTCATTTTTTTTGCTATTAATCCTAGTAATGAAGTCAGCTTTGTCAGCAGTCACATAGTGCTTTTGCTACTGTCATGTTACATTTCTCTGAGATGAAAACGACACAACCATGGCCCAGTGCTAACTATTTGTCCATCTGTAAAGCTTTATGGGTGTTTTTTGGGTTTTTTTGTGTGTCTCCAGCCTTGTTGATAGCTAGGAAAGCAGTGAGTAGTTCAGATTAATCTTGGAGAGACTGTGATCTTTACTGGATAGCTTTACATAACCTGCCATAGTCTGAAATTTGGTGTATGGCACTCACCTGTATCCTGATATATCTCTTAGTTCCTTTGGTCCATCAGTGCTCAAAGGACTTATGCATTCATGGACTTTCCTTCCCCAAACTGACCAGTTCCTGATTGCTGTGCAGGGCATTTTTGTTCTCTTATGTATAGCGTCCATATGAACTACTAAGTCTTTCTAGAGGTTTCTCAGGACTTTTTTCCCCCAGCAGCTCTTAACTTGGCTGCTGTGTAACACTCTGGGATGCCTGCTTTGTAACAGTAATGCTCCCCACTTTGCAATCTGCAAAGCTCTTGTCTAGCTCAAGAGTTTGCTAAAATGACAACCAAAGCTTCCACAACATCTGGCCAATGCTCTTCTCTCAGCCTCGAATGACTGCTGTCTGATCTTGGTAACTAATCAATTTTAAGCACTGCTAACCTTTTAATACCAGTTTAGGTGATATCTGCACTCTATTTAATTTCTTATCTCCCAGTGCTGTAAAATTGGATTTTTGATCTGGGCAAATGTCAGAACCTTTAATTTGTAAAGATGGATTCCTGTTAATAGTTATATAATATCTCTAGGGTGTCTACATATATTTTGTTTACACTTACAGTTATCCAGAAAGCTTACTTTTTTCCATGTTTTTGGCTGCTGCATTACATATACACTCCTATACTCATTTATACATTATATATACATAATTCATAAAATAAATTGTAGTTTAATAATACATTAGTTAAGGTGTTAAAGATTGATGTGGAATAGTTATGGCTGAAAAGTATTTTCAGTCTAAATTTCCCCTTTCAGCAGGTTATAATTTCTTCAGAAAATATACCTTTTAGGCTGAATTTTCTCATGGTTGCTTTTAGCCCAGAGGAAAAAAAGATCTGGAAAAGTTGAAGGAAATCTGTTAAACTGCTTTTGAATTATCTAGGCCTTAAAACTGCTGTTTTATATTCTTTGAGACTTTGAGAAAAATGGTCAGGTGAGAGGGGAAGGTTAGTTTGTAGTTCATCTTTTTGAGAACTAAATCCTCTTTTTGCACTCAGCAACTCTGATTCAAGCACATCTTTCAAGTACATTCAAGTCTGCTGTTTTGTTAGATTTTAGGACTAGAAGAAATACTCAGTGACCTAAGCCAACCGAGAATGTTTTATTTTGCTTTTGCACTGCTGTTTTTTGAAGGCAATTTTGACATTCCTGAATCTAGAGTTCTTGCACTTTCATTTATTTTAGCAAATGCTATATCAGATCACCTGTTTTCTAAGAGAAGATGTCCTCCTGAGAAAATTATTTACTTCTCTGGTTCAGTTCAGTTCTTCTTTCACTAATTAACCAGTGCTCTGAGAACCAGGAAGCAATTTTGAGGCGCTTTCCTCTAGCCTAAACATTTGTGAGTCAAAAATGGTGTATGTCAAAAATTTCCCTAGTACAAATGAACCTGAAGAGTGGTACACAAGTGGTAATCCATTTAGCCTTTATGTTAAGCTCATGACCTCATGCTAAGCTGATGCATATTTGTGCTCTTACAGAGTAAAATAACAAACCACAAGGGCAGACATCCAAGATGAAAGTTACAGGTCTGACTGGAAGTCAAGGGTATGTCTGAAAACTGATGCCTTCTGCTTATTTACAGAATAATTATTAAGGCACATTGTTCCATAGTAGTCTGGCCAATACGCCTCAGCCTCAAGATACCAAAATTTTCAGTGACAGCCAGGTTTTGTTTTTTTTTTTTTTTGCCTGAAGTTAGTCTTTGACCACTTGTACAAAATCTAGTGAAATCCTAGGGACTAGGAACCTTTGAAGCCTAACATCTTGCTTACCAAAAGATATAGAAAGGAACACCATTTTTGTGGTATCAGACATGTATTTTTAGACACTAGAAGTGTGAAATATTAGGCACTTACATCAACCTTTTCTGTTTTTTCATTTGTCTCTGCTTTCCCCAAAACACTTGTCTTTTGACCTGGTTTCAGTGGAACATAGGAGCTGTCAGTTCCAATCAGGTCACCTCGCTCAGGATTGTGCTTTTGACAGTGTTGGTTATCAGTTACTTCATAGGGAGATATCCACAAGGCAAATCAGTGCTGAAGTGCTGCTCCCTCCCATGCATTCTCCTCTTGTTCATTAATAAATAGAATGAGGTTCCCCAAACTAGAAGTTATCTATCCAAATCAAGTCATAACTCAGGAAAACTTCACTTTTGGAAGCATTTCCTCCTGCAGTAAGTAGTTATAATCCTAAAACTGCAACCCCAGACATACTTTTTAATAACAGAAAGATTTTTGAAATTTTGATCTAGAGACTCCTAAATCTCAATACACAAGGTTAAACATGCTTCCCAGAATTTTATTAGCTCGAGGCCTACAAGTGTTTGGAGTCACAATATTCAGACTCTCTTTTTCTCCAGAACGAAGGCTGTAACTAAAGGCAATTGCTATATTCAGATTCCAGGCATGCTTTATTAATTATTGTTCACTGCAGGTCATCATATGCTGACTAAATTGTAAACATATTCCTCACTGTTCTGGTTGTGTACCATTTTTGTAACGTTAATGAAGAAAAATCAAATCAAGTAGAAAATCAAGATCTATTTGATTATATTCAGCAGCTCCCTAAAGAAAGACTGTACAGTGCTGAAGATTTTAAGTAGTCAGCTGGCCAGAGGACTCTCATGTGTATACCTCTTCTTCTGTGGCCTCTCCATTACTGAAGGCTTGGAGCCACTGGTAGCCATCTGGCAGTCTCATTTCACTCTACCCCTGCTACCCTATTACCTATGAAAACTTCATTTTTCTGCTCTCCACTGCTTAGCCACTAATCCAATGTGCTGATGAGTCCAAGAGAATGCCTAACAAAACACAGCTTCCTTTTCTGTAATTAACACTTAATTCCTGCTATCTCATTATAGTCTATCCACAAAAATTTTGAAGAGAGTCACTGTATAATGAGCTGAAGATAGTCTGTTTTCCAAGGAAAAACATTCTTGAGCATCTATAATTTGTGACTGAATTTTAGCACTCTCAAGAAGTAAGCTTTGATGTTTGAGGCACTCCACGAGCTCAGGTTCCCCTGCCTGTGAAAGCTGCAGACCACAAGAGCTGAAGAGTTCAGCAGCCCCATGGCACAGTAGTATTCAGTGTCTTTACCTCTGTTCTGGATGCTGCACTGGCTTGACACCTGGCAGTAAAAGAAGATATTGAAAGTCTTAATAAAATCCACATTTTTCCATAGATTTTACAATCCTCTCAAGGTTACAAGTACCTTCAGAAGGCATCTTTTCATCTTTTATGGCTTCCCAACCTTTTTTATGCATAGTGTTTTGTTAACAAGTTGGCTTATGATGCAAAAGGAATGGAGTAAGGTACGCTCTGAAAAAAAAAATCCTTAATTTAATTTTAGTTCCTTTCTATCTTATTATCTTCACTATAGAAACATTTAAGTCAAGAGGAAAAGATATACCATTCAAATTATCTGAATGATCCATCAGAATAATTACAGTTGTATGAAACATACTCTTAAGGATTAGTATTGCACTTATTCCCAGATAAAACTATGTATTTTTATTACCAAGACACAGGAGAACAGCAAGGGTGAGAGAGAATAGATACTGTGGGAATCCCAGTATGCAGAGCCCCTGGGAACATCTCTAAAATATTATAGACTAGTGTAACAAGTAGGTTTTTTTCATTGACCTGAAAAGCGCCTGCAGAGTTAATCACACTTTCTATCATGTGAGTGTTACTCAAGGAGACTTCACTCCAGGGGACATTAAAGTGCTAGGAACAAACACAGTCAGTTTACAACAGAAAAAGGAGAGAAAGATTTGACAGCCAGAGGAAATGTGGCAGAAACTCTGGAGTGCCTTTTGACACGCTATCAGGGTTAAGTGTGCCTCTTAGGTCATTCAAGTACCTCCTCTGTATTAGACCTTAATTGAGGCCAGGGATGAAGGTAATGATTAAAATCTGCTCGGTGCTTGAAAGTAAATAGTACTTTTTAACATGGTATGAAGGGCTGAATGTCCCAAGTAAACAAGATTCAGAGGTGAGTGGGGCCACATAGAGGGAAGTGCTAAGTGCAAAGCTGGTCTTGAATGTGGAGTGGAGGTTTTTTTTAGGAATATAATATCTGCCTTTCTGCTGTTATACTTCTATCCAAGCCAGTTAACAATTTAGAAAAAACAGACTGATTACTATTTGGCATACTCTTCTTAATGGTCTCAAAATACTGGAGTAAATTTATGATGCAAGCCATATTGTTTGGATATTTCGGCATTTTGTTTTAGGGTTTTTTTTTTTTAATTCCTGGCTGTTGGTAATTATACCACCAACAATCTGTTTGGCATGTTCTTATTTGATGTTACAGTAAAGTAACATAAGGAAATATTTTATTTTTGCAGAAGTTTTCCCCATCTTTTATCTTGCTTTGGAAAGCCTCCATTCCTATTATTTTCCATGTGTTTGTTTATTCTAGACCAGAAAGCCCACGAGTAATTATGAGCATCCCACTGCATAAAGTAAGCCAAGAGGCTGTTGGGAGCCATTTGCTACTGACTGTTTAGTTCTGTTGGAGTATAGCTTTGCCTGCAGCCCTTTCCCTTCCAAGGATCCCAGGTAGCTTGGCCAACACAGGGAGCCCAGTGTAACCTGGGTGATATACGGTGTGCTGATGGACAAATTGAGTTCTTGTGGATAGAAGTCAATAGAAAAAGCAGATTGACCATTTTAACCAAAGACAATGTATGAATAGCGAGTTACATAAATTCAGGGGTGAAAAAGTCTTGTTAATGGCAGGCTGCTTGAAGGTGAGCTGCTGAGCACAGTCATGGTGTCTAGTGAAAGCAAAGGGAAGGTGATGCTACCCGAAGCCCTTAGGCCAGAGTTGTTTGCAGGTTCTGTAGATGGTCCACAGGGGATGGACACAGCAGTCTCAAGAGGATTGTTAGCTCAGTCCATGTAGAGAGTGTTCTCAGGAGGGTGCAGATGGCACTGCCTGGGGCAGTCCCACAGCAAAACTTCTTGCGAGGGATAGACTTGCATATGAATGAATCCCAAGGAAGACATCCCAAATCAAGGCTATAAAATCCTTTGTTCTTCCCTAGTCAGGCTCACTCTTTGCCTACACAGATTAGGTTGATGCTTAGACCTTGGCCCCTGGAGAGGAAGCTTGAGAAGCCTAATTTCTATGTTTTAGCTTCAGGAGAAGAACATAAGCATGGTTTTCTTTCCTTTCTGCCACCTGTGGTTCAAATGCCCTTTGCTTATAGAATGAGAACTAGGTCTCATGAAAATGCACATTCAGTTCAAGGCAGGAGTCTGTGAAATATGAGCAGAACCAATCAGTGTGGACAAATGTCTTTTGATGGTCCATACTGAAGAAGAAAGTTGGGTTTCAGTTAGCCTAATCCCTGGGCATGTGAGGGTGTTTGTAACAGAATACTTCATTAACGTTGTCTTTGGTCAGATAAACAATGGATTTGCCACACCTTCCCATGCTCTGGTGGTGACAAATGATGTGCATGACAGCAGCTCTGAGTAATGTCTCTGTAATGGGAAGCAGGTGGCCACTGGAGTAGTTCCCTTAGTGGATGTGGAGGTGAAACATAATTAAGCTTAATACATACAATATGCTCTAACATGTAGTATGGATTTAGATTGCATTCTGCCCAAATATAAAAGATATTCTGTTGCTGTAGCTTAAGAAATTTAATAGAGCTATTCATGAACAAGAACAGCTTTATCTGTCTTTCCTGGTTTCACACATTTCTTATTCCAGTTTTTCTTTTCCTAAAAAAATTATTTTCTTGGCTCTAGCAGATTTTCCTTTATAGGTAATCTCCTCCTCCCCACCACAATGTCCACATTATTTAGTAATTATTTGTTATTTCCATTTGGGAAAGGCTTAGATATACAGACCTCTAGTAAGTTAAACAATGCCTGAACCCTTAAGAGTCAATCCTGGCCCAAATTGGACATGGTCTGTTTTCTTTCACTTAGATAAACCAGGTAGGTAAGGGACTGCATGGAAACAATGGGATAATACTGATTGGCATGAAAAGCAGCAGTGATTGTGGAGCCTCCTGTCTATTATGTAGGTTTTTTTATAGGTATCTAGGCACAGCAGTAATATGGTGCCAGGTGAAAAAGCAGTTTTAACTCTTTTTATCTGATATTCTGAGTCAGGCACTAAAGAAGAGGAAAACTATTTTGCACATTACAAACAGGCAGACAATTCCTGCCTTCTCTTCCTCTTTGACTGTGCTGCTGTGATATTTAGAGAAGGATTTGGAAAAGGGAAGAGAGAGAGCCTTGGTAGCATTTAGAGAAGACAGCATTGTGGGAGAAGGTACAGATGTGCTTAATGTCACCTTTTTCATAAAGATCTAGTAGCACAACCTGTGTTTCAGAAGAGACTTGTCCAGACTGCACTGAAGGGACAGGGCAAGTTGTATGCTTCTCCAACTCTTTTTCTTCTTTCTGTCACAATTGTATTTCAAGTGGTTCATTTCCCTAGCAGTAAATGTGGAATATTATAACTGACTGCAGTGTTAAAGTTTAACTTATTTTGAGCTGCCTCTGTCAAATACATTTAACCCTTCTGTTGGAAATCACCTGTTTCAGGTCTTGATCTATACTTGGACTTGCCTGACTTAGACCTTTCCAAGAATAGTCACTGAAACCTTCTTTTCTGGCACCTTTTGGTCACATTTTTGGTACTTTAATTAAGCATGCTTAATTGAAGCATTTTGGCAACATTGCAGATTATCCTAAACTTTATCTGCTATAATAGGCAGTACCATAAATTAATTAAGTATTCATTAAAATAGCAGTAAATTCACTAAAACAAGAGGACAGGAAAAAGTGACTAGAATTTTTGTCCTTTAATTCACATTACATGTGTTTAAACCCAACACAGTGCTGCTGTCCTTTAATGTAATAAATGTCACAGCAACCTTTTATTTCTTCATTGTGTTTTTAATACTTTTTAGGTCTTAGGCAAAGGCTGTAGGTTGGGGACAGAGAGAGCTCAGAAGCGCTGCACCTGGATTTCAGGACTGCGTGCGTGTAGCATGGGAGGAATCTGCAGCTGAGAAGCTGAGTAGCTGATTTTAATGAACTGCTTATTATAAATATTGTGGGTCCCTTTATGTTATTAGCCAGAATTTAGTATATGAAAAAAAATCAAGTACAAGTTTGTTCTTGCTATTCACCAGGCTCTGTAAAGCAGGATTTCTCTTCCAATTCTTCCTACATATGTTGCCTTTTAACTTTCTGTCCTTTTGTTCTGGTCTGTCTAATTACCTCAAGTAGATAATCAAGCTTGATTTTATAATAAACCATAGCTGGCTCAGGCTTGTCATGACTGATTTGTCGACTCCCAAGACTAAAGACTTTCAACCTCAAGACTAAGATCATTTCTGGCTGCAGTTCAGGGTATTAATTCTGAACTTTGAAATCTAAATGTGGTTTGAAATATGTGCCCTGTGTTTCCCCTTCAAAAAGAGAAAACTGACTCCGTTTCTTTTGGGTTTTTTTTTGTTTTGTGTTTTTTGTTTGTTTGTTTTTTGGTTTTGGTTTTTTGGTGGTGGTGTTTGAGTGGAATTTAAACTGGAATTAAGATAAAACAAACCCAAACCATCTGATTCTGCAGAAGCAGTCTTACATGTAACCATCATTACAAAGGTTGAAGGTAAGGGGGCTGTTATATATTAACAGAAGTTACTAGTAGAAGGCCTTCAAAGCAAACATACATCTCCATCACGAATCCCAGCGCGTATTTCCCTATAACTTCAGCACCACCTGATGGGGTGGCATGTGTCTCTACGCGTGTGCCTTCAAAATGTAAAGGTGTGATGCTGAGGAGACAGATGATGGCTAATGACTCATATACACCATTTGGTGTCCCCTAGGGACTGCCTCTCTTCCAGTGTCTTACTTCAGCAAGTGAGCTCATTGGGGACACAAGAGCTAACCATCCTTCCAACTATTCAAACAGGGATTTGAGGCCCTGAGTTCTCAGTGGAGGGCTTTTTTACCGCAGCTCTTTTAGCAGACAGTTGTGTTCCTACCTTCCTGCTTCCTCATTCCCCTGATCTCCGTTTTTCCATCAACAAAGCAGTGTCATAGATTTGAATGCAATCTCTGTAATGCTACAGATGCTTACTAATGGGTTCTCAGCTTCCTCAAGTGTAATAGAGGGATTCCATTATTCTAAGGATCATGTAACAGAAACATTATCATACATCTGCGTGTTCTAGCCACTCTTTCTAGGTTCTGTAATTCTCCCTTCTGAATGCTAACAGGCATCAGCTTATGGATCTAGTGGCATTTTTTGAGTTTTCTTGTTAGAATTCAAAGACATTTTGGGGGTTTAGGTATTTCTTAGGTTGTTTGTCTTGTTCTCATTCAATTATTTTACATTTTCCAATGCAGAATAGTATCTGGCCTCTGTGGGCCATGTTGCGTGAGAGCTGCGTCTCGCTAGACTGGATTGCATGACCTATTATTTGTTGTGCTTCCAAGATTTGTTTCATCTGTAGCCTTGAGATACTCTGTTTAATGCCTCATCCACATATGTATATAGTAAGCATGAACTAAAGATGTCCTCTGGCAGACTTTTTTTATTCCTCACCATGTTTTTATGATCAAAAGATGACAATCTGTCATAGTTTTCTTTTACAGTTGTGTTATAGATTGAAAATATCAGAAAAGTACACAATACTTGATGGCTGCATAAAAATAGAGTTTACAGGTCTGCAAGTTCTTCGTGCTCTGCAAACTGATTTTGAGATTTAAAGGGTAACAAACCTGTTTTTGCTCTGGCATCAGTAAAAGACTGTAGTAAGATGTTGGGCAAATATTGTTGTTGGAGCCTTGATTGTACCCCCTGGAGTTTCAGAGATGAATGCAGAGAAGAGAGTGATCCCAGGGTGAGGTGGAGAGAGCCTCTCCATCAATAATACAGACCAGAATAGGACCCAGTTTTCCTATTCCATTAGTAGAGGTTTGCAGAGCCAGCAGGAATAAGAGGTTGGAATTTTTTTCTCCCCTGTGTTAGTAAAATAAAGGAAAGTGAATCTAGCCATAGAATACCAGGCTTCATCTGTCTTTTAGATTAGAAAACCTGTGAAAAAAACCAAACAAAAAAAGTAGTTTCCATCACATATAATTAACCCCTTCATTTAGGGCCCAGGTCCACTCACAGCCTGTGCTGCTCTGACCTCAATACTATACCAGTAACAAACCAACCTGTGGAAGTGCAAAGACGAGAAATGAGAGGCAGGGTCACAGCAGACTCCTCCAACACAGATTTGCTCACAGAGCAAGGAAACAAGTGGTGTGCATTTCTAGGAGCAGGCACTACCCCTGCCTGCTTTTTGCACAAACCAAGATTTGTGGGTAAAGCTTATATGGCTTCTTGGACCAACTCATGTAGATAGAAAAATATGCACCAGCCCTCTGATTGTCTGAGGCAACCAGGGGACTAAAACTTTAATTATAGCAGACAGTAAAATTGTGAATTCAAAGGAAGGAGTAGTTTTTGCAATACACTATAATTTTCCTCCCTTTATTAATCTTTTTATCTGCCATAGGCTTACCTATCTATTCCTTTACAGAATAACCACAGCTTCTTCACTTTGCTTTTAATATTCCCTTTATTTTACAAATGCCAAACAGCTTTTTTGTCTACCTGATTTAACATATCTAATTAAACTCAAAGGATGTGATCCCTACATGTACTGCTTCTCAGACCTGAACATGGAATTATCTTCTTTTTTCTGACTATACTGACCTCGTCCTGTTTTTGCTTTTAAACCATTACAACTACAACAATACTATTACAAATGTGTGACATTATCTTTAAATGTAGCCCTCCAAATCCAGACCTGCAAGATAATGGTCAATTTATGGCTGTAAGGAAAAGATCCCATGTGTAAAAGGTGTAGTCATCTTCTAAGGGCAAGGCAACAATTTGAGCTAGATTTTATACGCAGAAGACTTCTTCATTCCTTTATTCTTGCCCTATGCCTCTTAGCCATTAATCTCTCATATGGAAACTTGTCAAGTACTTTTGGAAATTGAAACAAATATGCTACTTCCATACTTATTTTTCTTATCATTTATAAACACGATGTCTAAAAGAAAGGCCTGGCTTCTCTTCCCATGCTCTGTATCTTCTAAATCCCTTTTGCCTCATTCAAAATGGACTGCTGTTCCATTTCAGTTTGACACATTTTTCATCTTGTCCCTTTTTAAACAGTTTTCTAGTCAATGGCTTTTGTGAAATTTTCATGTGATGAAACTCTTCAATGTTTTAAACATGTCTGAAAATCTCATCCTTGTCAGTAAATGTGTTGGCTGTTGCCTGTATGCAGAACCACTCAAGAATATAACAGCGTCTTTTCTAACGTGGCTTAACCAAAATGAGACTCTTCTAAGTTACTTTTTTAGTTCACAATAATTTTTCCACCAAGTCTGAGTTTGAGATTTAATTCCTTTTTGTTGCTTGTGTTTAATAAGGCAATGCAGTAATTTCCCAGTGGTTTCTTTATAGAAGGAAGTACATGGTTCTGCCTCCCTGTTACTGGATACAGAACAGGAGTGACAAGAAAGGCCTGTGATGATAGTAGATTTCTGCCATAGCTTCTGGGAAGAGATAAAAATCTCCTTCAAGGGATGCAGAAATAGCTGCAGGTGGGACAAATCACTCTAGGAAATCTTCACCTTTTTCACTTTTTCCAGCTTTTCCATATAAAGAGGTTAAAGATTCCTGTCTGAGATGTCGTGGTTAAATGTTTTGGTGTGGGTGATATGAATCTTTCTGAATCTATAGAGAGGGCCCAGATTGGTATTATCTTCATTTCATCTGAAAGTGATTTCTACAATAAAGCTGCTGGGTTTTTTTCTCAGGGAACAAAGAAATACCTCTCAAAAAAAACCTCATCCTTCCATGATATTAGATTAGACCCAAGATGAAAGTAGATTTTTGTTTCAGAACTTGAATTGAATTACAGAAAAGGTTCCTGGATTGTGTCATCTCTAAGTTGTTGTGTTGTCACAAAATAGGGGAAGACAGAGAGTAAAATTCAATTTTCCTAGGATCAGCCTTGCTTTGTTGAGTTTAGATTATATCAGCCTTTGAATTAGGAATGTTGCTGTGGCATTTATGCCCTTGGAAGCTGTTGTGCTCATGGAAAGCTGCAGAAACTCGGCTGAGAAACAGAGGTGGGCAGAGGGAGAGTGAGGTTCCTCTCTCCCAAGGATTCCTGCCGGAATACCTGTGTGACAAAGCCAGAGGGAATTGGTACAGGCATGTGAGAGAAAACAGGGCTACCAAATCCAGGCCACAGTGGCTGCTGCGAAGTTGTCGTGGAGCTCACTCTGAAGGGCTGTCTGAGAGACAGACCTGCACTTGCCTGTGCAGCTTGCAGGTAGCAACTTTCAGGTTTTGAAGCTGATATTTTGTATATTTTGTTAATTAAACACTTTCAAATGATTGCACATTACATGTTAGCAGTGTTGTAGAATGAATGTTTTGTGAGCATGGTTAAGCTGAACGTGACTTTAGACATACACTCTGATGCCACTTCTCCACTAATTACATTTACAATTTAGAGCTGTCTGTAAGATAGAAGAGCCTACTGTGCTGATATTCACTGACAGAAAAAGTTTTCAAATCACCTTACCAGCCAGATGTTCTAAACAAGAATTTGACAGTTGGTCCATAAATCAAGTCAAGCATTTCATCATTGTTCTCTTAGGTGCCTCTTGCATTTAAGCCTGTTTAGCTAAACACATACATTTACTTAAGATTAACTGTAAAAATAACATCTGGAGATCTTTTCTCTGAAGGAAAATGCCAAAGGGTCTTACACAAGGATCAAGTGCGTTTTATAAACCGTGGCTGGGATTTTGGAATTCAAGCTGAATAAATGTGCTTTCAGCTTTTGAGGGGATCAAGGGCCAGTATTATTTAAATGTTCTTTTTACTTTCTTTTCACTCTACAGGGAATGTGCTCTCACCAAAGAGTTCTTACATATCTTATTCCATAATGAGTTTCTGTTTTCATCCTTGCCACCTGGGACCCTGGCACAGTCCTGCTAGTAGCAGTGTAGTCACACTGGTGGAACTGGATGCAAAGTGCAGCCCAAAATATTTATTTTAGAGTATTCTGCTTTGTGGTAGATTACCATCAAAGGAGAATGTCAAAGAAGAAGTTGCTGGGTGGTTTACCTTTTTATCTTTATTGTATCAGCCATCTCTTTTTCATCTCCCCCTCCTTTTTTTTGAAATCTATGAGTTTCTTTTTCTCTTGAAGAGGCTTTTGGTTTTTTCCCTGACAGTTTTTTTTCTTAGAAAATCATTCTAATAAGTTGTGGTTTGCTGACCGTCAGGATCAGTGTTACTATGCATTTTAGCTTTGCTGAGTATCAGTTTGGTCACTTTGCTTTTTCACATTCAGTTCACAACATGACGGAAAATTCTGCTGAAATTTAACAAGCCCTAGGGAAAAAGATTCAGTCAAGTGCAGTCAGATTTATAAAGTGGCAGATAAAGTGGGAAGGGTTTTCAATTACTTCTGCCACATTGGGTGGGGTGGTTTTTTTTTTTTTGATGGATGGGCTGTGTCTCATCTGTGATTTGGAATGATGTCAGTTCATGTTGGAGGGGTACCATGACCATGACTGTTCATGATAAGGTAAGACCTATAATCTGGAAATGTTGGAAAAGGTGGGGGCAAAATTATTACACATTAATTCTTGGCCTGGTACTGTAGTTATTTTGTGATTTAGCTTTCAGGAGCACAACTTGTTTCATAATGTGAGACTGGCATTTAATCTGAGAAACCTGACTGTTTTGAGAATTATACAAGGCAGCATGGAGCTGTTTAATGTTTAAGTGACAACAAAACATAAAGATGCTGGCCATAATTCTATCTGAAGTAGTATACTTTCCTGTGAAGCTCAGACAAGTATGTTCTTGATTTAAATATCTGGAACTACAGTACATGGTGTGAAACATAAATCCTCTCAGTGCTGGAACCCAGAGACCAAAGGAGCCTGTTGGAAACCTCTCTGAACAGCAAATTTATTGGCTGAGTTAAAACTCCTTATGCTAGGCTTAGAAAGGACCTTTCCTAACCTCATCCTTCTGTCCCATTTCAGCAGTGCGAATAAGCTGTAAAGCTGCCTAAAATGTCAAAGGCCAAAAATTAACTGGCGTGGCAAAGGTGGTTAAGAGGTGGCATTAGGCAGAGCAGAGCAGAGGGCATGTGGCCCATTAGCAGCCCCACAAAACTCAAAAGTGTCCTGCAGCCACTTCAGCACTAAGCAAAGGACAAAGCAGTCACTGGCAGTCCCAGGTGCTAAATTCCTCTTGCCTAGGCTCCCCTGAATACAGGTGGAGTAGAGCTGAGAACATAACCTGCCGAGCTAATCTGTTCAGCTGGTGTGAAAATGTCCAAGCAAATCTACTGGCTCAACCAGCCCAAACATACAGATTTTAACCCATCCACGCCATGCCAACCAGGCTGATGGCATGGCCAGTCACTGTTCCTTCTCTCCTCCCCCAACACTATCTCCCTGTGTGCCTTTTCCTGTGCTGATTTTAGAGCAACAGGGAGAGCTGAGCCCCTTTTGATGGAGAGGAGGGCTAGGGAGGGGAGTTGATATCAGCTCTGACACCTTCTGTCTTTGGCCCTGGAGTAGATGCAAAATGCTGCTATCACCTGCCTGCTTACTGCTTAAAAAGCTGATTTCTGCCTTCCTGGTAAAACTGGTATTAGGTGGGGAGCTAACAGCTGGTTCAGAGTGGACTAGATACATCCTGGTCATGATGTATCCTCTGTTGTCTGAAAAGTTGGTTTCTCTTCCAAACTCCTGCAGAGTAGAAATGTTTCAAATGCAAGGGTCAGCAAGTGAACAAAGCCAAACTTTCAGAACTTTGCAAACCTCTCCTAGGATCGTCATGAAAGATATGATGAAAGAATGATTTTTAAATGAGGAGAGAGACAAGAATAGCAATACTTGGGGAAAATTCTGCTTGCTGACATTGTTGTTTTCTGTGTTCTGTTGTTGGAAAAATCACAGGCAGAACATGAGAGGCAAGACCCAATTAGCTGCTCCAGACCTGACAAGCTTTTAGGCTGCTCAGACAATCTTCTGATTTAACCACTATGATCTTAGCAAGTGTCACAAGGTTAGATTTGTCCTCACCAGCTAAGCTGGAAACCTCGCAGGCTGAAGGCAAAGAAAGTAGAAGGCAACTTTAGGTTTCAAGATACAAAAAGCTGAAACAAATAATTTCAAATGTTAACAATAGCTGAGATCTTTCTGCTTCAACTCTTTCTTGTTTGCTGAGCAGAGGCACAAACATAATCCAGGACATTCGTGGAAGATGTAATCCTTTGTGATTTCAGCTATTAAAGCCAAAAATAAACCTATTTTTCAGAGTATGAGTGAATATAATTTTATTCAAAGGCATAATTTGCCTGAATTTTCTGGTTGAGTTTAAAGAGAATGGCAAATGTTGCTGTTCCAATGCAAAGGCTTTTCAATTCTGAAATATCACATCCTTCCTCAGAAGTCTGGAGGGGCTACAGCTGCTGAGACACAACATCAGGTTTTTTTAAATAATGAAATAAAAAAAAACAAGGACTTTTCTCTGGCTTCATTTGTGCAGCAGTTGAATTGTTCAGACTAAGATTTTCCAGAGTATTTCAGCCTCAGGCAGATATTCGATGTGTAAAATTTCAGTCCAAACTGTTAATGATTGGCAAAGCTAAAAGCAACTGACAGCAGGGTGTTGTAATAGGAAGTGTCAGACAATTTTAATAATAGATGACCCTGCCTCCTGTTCAATCACTTTGAACCCTTTTGTTGTCTAAGGTGTATGGTGTATTTCTGTGTGTGGTTTTTATCTGCATTTCTTTTCTTTCTTTATATTTTAATTGTGATAAGATCTTCATTCAGTTAAGTTTTATGTAACATGGAGTTTCATGGGAATAGTTCTTGTTGCAATTAGGAAGTGTTTCCACCTACCTGTTCTTCATTTATAACCTCTTCATTTATTTCACTAAATGCTTCTCAGTATTGTATCATATAACAGAGCCCACAGTACCTGTCCACCTCTCCCCTCTATAAAATTCATGAGCTTTGTAATGCTCTGACATCACTGCCTCTTCTCCCCAGTGTGCAATCCAAGGCTTTTTCAGCCATGGTTCCTCTAAGGTACTTTATAATGTTCCTGATGATACTCATTGTCCTGCTTTTGCTGTGCTTTTATATTCCTTGGAGAGGATGGAGTGAGTAATACAGGGCATGGTATGTCAGGTGAGAGTCTGGGTGTGCTAGAAGTAGAACAGTAATTTTCCCATACCTTTTTCTCTTATCCCTTATCCAGACTAACCTTTAATTGGCTTCCCTGACCCCTTCAGTGCACAGTGCCACACTGCCAGGTCTTTACTGCATGACCCATTCAGACTGTCCTCTGCAAAGAGACTCAGTTGGGATTTGTTAGCACTGACATCCTTGTGCTCTCCTTTCTTCCTTGTCTTTGGTTCCTCTAAAATACCTTTTATATATAAATATTTTTTTTTCAGGCAATTAGTTCTATGTCTGTTGTTATATCTTTTGATGTAACATTACTCTCTCTCTTTTTCAATACAACTATTAACATTACCTCAAATCACACCACTCATCTCAGATGGAAAGTGTTAGTTCCTGTTCTTGAATCTCCATCTCTTTGGCCAGCTTATGACCTGTATCAATCATGACAAGACCTTGTCTCTCATTTTATGCTTGCGCAGTTTCTTTGGCAGCCTCCTGGGAAAGACTTTAGCAAAGATTTTTTTTTCAGTCTTAAATAATTACCCACTATTTATTTAGCATTGCTGAGTTATTCTGCATTGCACATAGCATTTCAAATACAGTTACACTTTACTCAATTATGCTGCATTTATTGTACACAGAATTTCAAATACAACTACACCTTTATCCCCCAACACATTTGCATGCTGCAAGTGGCCTTATATTATTTTCAGATTACTTCACTACCAGAGATCATAGTTGTACACCTTGTAAAACAAGACCTAACAAATTTGGTGAA
This sequence comes from Toxostoma redivivum, assembly GCA_013397375.1. Classification (NCBI taxonomy): domain Eukaryota; kingdom Metazoa; phylum Chordata; class Aves; order Passeriformes; family Mimidae; genus Toxostoma; species Toxostoma redivivum. The sequence goes on from VXBI01004280.1 coordinate 231,004, forward strand.
GGAGGTTTGGGTTAGGGTTTCTTTTTCATATTTGAAAAAATATGCTAAAGATATATTAAGAACAATACTATCATATATCCTTGAACTGACAACCAACACTCTGCCAATTTTCATCTTGGAATTTACTTTTAAAGTTGACTTACAAACCTCCAAAAAAAAAAAAAATTAAGCTGTTGACAGAACACTAGCTGTGAAAATGTATAAGGTGAGGCAAAAGAAGCACCTTAATGTGGATAACATATTCTAGCTCACAATTGTTGCAAAGAAATACATTTCCACTGAAAATGGGATAAAGAAGAATTACAATTTGAAAGAAAGTCTGTCTGACATCATTTGGCTTTTTTTTAATTTGTAAAAAAATAGATAACTTCTTGAAATAATAAATGTATCTTTTGCTCTTGGTGTTTGCAAACCTTTCTTGACAGTATTGTTAAAGAAAGTCACATGTAGAGTGTTCTGATGGTAAATTGTAAATACCAAGAAGGGCAATTTCATTTCTGAATGGTGGGGTTGATTGTGTGTGAGTGTGAAATTGCTATGCACTTAGTTCACTGCTCTGCAATATTAGCAGCTGAACCTTCAGTGCAGGCTGCCAGAAATTACAGATTAAATTTTCTAGCAGCAAGAATTTTAAGTAACAAGTTTTGCACACAACCACTAATATAATCTAAATTAAAATGTGTTATGCACAGGAGATACAAAACTTGGATTATTCCTTAATTGAATAAAAGTTGAGCTAATTCTATGCACACTGTCTCAGTCTGCTTCCTCTAGTATGCTCTTCATTTATAGAAGTTCTGATTTCTTTTCAGGCAAGATTTTTCCCTGTTAAACTAAGTAATGAAATATGATATTGTAAGAATGTTGTCAAGACTGCTACTTTCTAAAGTGAAATATAGCCCTCTTTTTTTTTACCCACAATGAAAGACAAGAACAATACCTATATGTTAAGCTATTTTGGAGGTACAGAGATGCAAGTGTTCTTGGAGGGATTCCTTCTTCCTCCTATAAGCATTTCTTATATTTTTAGTCCCTTGTATGGTGGAGAACGTGCTGAAGGGTTTGTGTCTGTTAGGAAATAAAAGCTATGTCATAATAAATTCCTTGACAAGACATAAGAGCTTTATACAAATGTTTCAAGATGTATATTTTTTTTTCTGGTAGATTTGGAAGTTTCTTATTTACTCATCCTATTTTTACCTATTTTTTAGAAGACTTCAGGCAATGCTGTGATTGAGCTAAGCTAATGGCTGGCCAGAGAGCCCCAGCTGTTTTATATTTGGCCTGGTGTTCTCCACATGCTCATCTCTGGCTTATTATTAGTTAAGGCATCCATTTCCCCTTGCTGTGAGAGACAGGAGAGATGGAAGGAGTCACTGGGGGCCAAAAGGCATGAACCCATTTCTGTGCACTGCCATGCACAGATCCCAGAGTATCTTAAAAGAACCTCAGGATGATTTTACCCATTCCAGCTGGCTGCCCCTGGGCTATTTGCCAAAATCAAGGTTTATTAGTCTGCACCGTTCCATTGATAATGGCTCTGGTACTGAGGCCCCAGGGAGGGAGGCTACAGAGCAGCTGGCTACTCTGGCATCTCTAGCTGCTGCTGACCTTCCTTGTACTAGAGAAATGCCCAGATGGTGGAAAGAAGAGTTTTCTGCTCTGTGGGATATACAGAAGGAATGGAGATGAGCTGAAAAATGTATTCATAATGTTGTAATTATTGTACTTGTGCTGGAAAAGTTTATGGTTGTGACCCAAATGTCAAAACATGCAGAAATTTCTAAGTCTGCTAAAAGGCTGAGGTAACAGCTTTCAGACATATGGACTACCCTTATTTACCTTAGCATGATGCTCATTCTCATGACACTGTTTTAATGTCAAGCCTCTTCTAAACTGGTCAATGGGATAATTACTGTACTCAAATAGCATGGAGAGGAATTGCTATATTATGAAGTTAGGAGTGTCCCATTTGGAGTTTCTCTGCAAGCCATGGAGAGTACTCCAGTTACCACCATTGCTGGCCTTTGGCCATTGAGTCTGGCTGCCTAAAGCAGGCACTTCAGAGAGCTGAGAGGGCCCTTGTGCTTACATCATCAAGATCTATAAACAATCATTGAGTTTGTGAATTCATAGATGGAAGGGAAGCTTGAAACATTGTCTTGAATTGCAATGAATGCATCAGAAAATTTTCAAACCTTGTGAAATTTGAGAAGTGGGGAGGTGGCCAAAGGAAGCCTTCACTAAGAGATGTTTCACAAACTATAATTTTTAAATCAAGCTCAATACTACACTGATGAACTTACAAGCTGCAGATCAAGCAATGTTAACCTGTGGTAGTTTAGAGTATTTATTTAATTAATATTTTTCACTTACTTTTGTTTGAGAACACAAATGAAATCTCAGGTTTAACAATGAAAAAGATAAAAAAACCCTCTCCTGATTGATAAGCAACATACTCCATTCTTGTCTAGCAGACTTCATTACCTTCCTTCTGGCAGATCTCTCGCTAAAAACTGAGGATGTTGCAAATCATTCAAAGATGAGGATGCTGGGGATTATCCAAAGCTGGAGACAAGAACGTTGACTGAGAATTGCAACTAAATTCCACTGTCTTTTTTGCCCTTCTTTGTCCTTTGAATGGAAGGAATAGTACTTTAAACAGTACTTTCCGTTCTCTTGGTTTATACAACTTTCAGCCCATCCTCCTCAACGCAAAGTTGCTTGTTGTGTCTGATTTTACATCCTCTGCCATCTCTGTCTATGTGCATGCTCCCTTGTTACCACAGATCACTCTTCCTCCCCACATGGCTCCCCAGTGCTGTGACCGCTGTGAATTCGGACCTTCTGGTCTGGATGGAGCCAGGCTGCCCATGGCCTGAGCCAGCCCTTAGCTTCAGGACCTGTTTATGTGAGGTAAAAGAATGTGAAGTCAGGCACCTAGTTATGTACAGCTAAATGGCTTCTCATTCTTCATATTCCTGAAGAGCTGTAGTCCCCAACACTCTGTGTTTGCAGTGAGACCTAAGCACATGGGAGTGTTTTCAGGCTGCTGAGGTGCTAGATGTCTTTTATAGCAAAAATCTAGCCAAAATAGCTTTGTCATAGTGCATTGGAGTTTAATTAAGATAGCTCTTTCTACAGACACTCAGGGGCATTACTTGCTGCTCTCAATCTCCGGATTCTTTTCAGATCATGTTTTATGTAGCATGGTATTCTCAAGATAGGATTCTCGGTTAATTCTTAACCAATAAACAGTTTATTAATTCACCAAGTACCACTCTATTACTTACTCAACAGTTAGTTAATCAAATTCAAATCCAACATGTATTCTGCTCATGCACAGAGCATTCAAATATTGTCCTACAAGTTACTGCCATAAACTGTATGGAGGTCAAACAGTTCTAGTGGAAGATAATACAAAATTTTAAGATGTCTTACTACATTCACATACAGACAACAAATATTTACTGTATCTAGTATACTTAACCTTCTTCTGGTACTCAGTGAGTTAAAGATACTGTAGATTTAAGAATTTTGACACTGTAATTTAAATGATTTAACATAAAAGAGACTAGGAAAATATTACCAGGAATAATAATTTAAAAATTATACCTTAAGTCTCTCTTTTGGCTATCTGCTCAGGCTTTTAAAAGAGAAGCATGCATGTAGAATAACTTGATTAAAAGTTTGAAATATCGTCACTCAAGATTTTCCAGCTGATTTCACAGGACACCTTTCTGTCATCTCTTGTAAGGGGACCAAAAGAAATACATCCCATGCAATAAAGCTCATTGGTATTTTCATCCAAAAATAAACCTGGAGGAGGCATAAAGCTTCCTCTGCTTTAGGAAGCCCCTGAGCAACAGAGTGAGTGTTGGAGATTGGGAGAATATTACACTTCAGAATTGTTCTGTTCTGGTACTAAAGAAAATTAGGGATTTGCTGGTAGAGGTAGGTGTCTGGGCTAGATGGCTAGAAGGACTCTTCTGTCTGTCAGGGCACAGTTTTTGTTGTGTTTCTTTGAGAATTTGACTGTGCAGGTGATACACCTTTCTGGGTTGTACAGCTTCTTTCCAGTTATGGCAAGGCTGTTCTTACTCCTGTGACCCTGGAAAGGCAAGGAGAGTGTTTGTATGCATTCCACAGGTTCAAGAATCCACACAGTAACTCCAGCTTAATAGCCCGAATTTCTTTCATGATTCATGAGAAAAATGAGTCCCTTTTGTTTTCATTTGGAAAATGTCCAATGGAATGTCTGAGTTTCTCTTTTTTTCACCCATTTTCTCTGAGGTCACATTAATAACCAGAATATGGTATTTTACCATCTTTTACACAGTGAAAGCTTTTTATGTTTCATTTATTATAAGGGTTATATTTCAGTATTAGAGTAGTCTGGGAATTGAAATTTTTTCCTATTTCTCCAATTTCTCTTCAGCATTCATTTATATCTTAGGAACTTATATCTTCCAATAAACTTTTTTTTTTTCTTTTTTGTGCCTGTACAAATGCCTCTCACATTTCTGGAATACAGCACTTTCCTAGATAGCAAGCAAGAAAAAAATCCATTAACAATTGCTAGGCTGTGTAATAATGCTTTATTTATTTATTTTCTCATCTTCTAGGGCTTTGAAGTGAAAGGTGATCTTGTTTTCAAGGAACGTGGTGAAGTTTTATTCTAAAATAAAGAGGTTAATTTGGCAAACAGGCTGAACAGCTTCCAGTGGAGCTTAGAGAGGCTACTTAGTTTGGCTAACGCTAACCTTACTAAATAACCCACTGTGATGAGCTCAAAATTGAAGAAATTGAAGGAAAAAATCTCAGAACAGGGAAGGATTGTCCCAAGCAGCAAATAGTGAATGCACAAAGACTTTTGAAAGTCAGGAAATGACAGCTGTGCACATTTTACAGCATACAGGCAATGTATTATACTGCATCTTGCATATTGGCCAACCCCATATTTTTGCAAACCAGCTCAGGAGCCATTAACTGGGGACCAGGTGGCACTATGCACAATTTGCATTTTTGTTATTTTCTTCACAATGAACTTGTGGCTGACCCCATGCAAGGAAGTGATTTATTGGTGAAAAGGTGGAAGAAGCCCATTGTTCCTATTCTGTGGAAAGGTTCTTAAGCAGCAGAGGCTTTGGGAAGGTCAATACTCTGGATGTTGTGAGGTGCTATAAACTCATGAATCCTTCAAAATCCTGGCACAGGTCAAAAGAGCCTGGGGGTAAGGCATGGACACAGACAGTCTGGACAATGTTGTCTTTTCCTCTTTCTCTCTCCTTTATCTCTTTCCCTGCATTTATTTTTATTTTTCTCTTCATATTTTTCCTTCTTTTGCTATTTTTCTGTTTTCTACCACTTCAAGTTTCATCCCCACAAGTTTCTGCTGCAATGGCATTGGGGTTTTCTACATGGAAGAGCAGTTAATTGTATACGGAGACTAAGCTTAGTCACTCTTTTTCTGACTTAGCTTCTTACACATGCAACTGTCAGGCATTAAAAACTGACAAGCCATTATCAGATTCCCTCAGTATTAAGTCCTGAGTTTTCCAGATCACTCTCAGGCTTGTCTGTCAGGTACTTTTTTGCAGACATATTCTAAGAGGAAACAAAATAGAAATAGATTCACCGTGGGCAGGCCTGAAACCCCTCTGTGGTAAATATAGTACTGGTGGCTATCCATAAGCAGAATCAGAAATAGCATTAACATTGTAGATTTCTTGATTGAAATTGCATCTTTGGAGGAGAGTGGCATCCATTGTGGTAACACTTTGTTGTATTATTATTATTTGTTATTCTCTCCTATTATTTGCATTGCATTAGAAGCTCTAAACAAGATTGAGGTCCTGTTGTGCCAAGCACTGCAGCAATAAAAGATGAACCAGGATTCAACCCATGATTTGTTTGTAAAAAGAGAAGGTGGTTTTCTTTAATTTAGTCTTTGTCATGTATATTGCTCTAAATATAGTGTTTGTCGAGTGATTTTGTGGGCAGGGATCAAGGGGATGGATTTGCTTTTAGTGTTTTCAGCATAACTAGCTCTGAAGAACAGGATCTAAAGTTTTGGGATTGCCTGCTGTAAACTATTTCTCTGTGCAGACACCATGCTTTCTTCAAAAAAGCAAGTACAATAATACAGCCCTAAAGCTTTGTCAGTGATATATCGTCTCATAGATGTGATTTTCAAGTGGCAAGTGTTTTGATGATGCTACAAGGGCTTTGTTTATGAAGTGGGTCTGGCAGACACTGTAGAGTTCACATAAATTACAACTTCATTGATTATTAATGAGAAACATTCATCTGGATTTCCCTTCACCCTCTGTTTTGTCAAAACTCCCTGAGAGACTTGTAGTTGCTACAGACCAGGCTCTGTTTCACAGAATGTAGCTCTTGCTGAATGGTGTTAACAGGGATCCCCTGGCCAACTGAGAAAGCCAGAGGTCAAGAAGCTGATTTCCTGGCCCTTCTCAACTCACTCCTTTCCACTTCTCCAAATATACACCTTCACATGTGTGCGCACACACACTCACAAACATTGATCCTGCACCTCTTACTCCTGTTCCTGTGGGATTCCTGTGCTCACGTGGTCCTTCATTGGTTGTGTTCCTGCAGCATCTCTGTAAGGCCATCTGCCCACATCTTCAGCACTCAGTTCTTCAACAATTCAGGACTAGAGGAGCACCTACAAAGACATCTCTGCCTTTGCATTTACCTTCTCATGACTTTAAAAGGGGCCAAAATCAGAGGTTCCATATCCATAATCCTTTGTAGCAGTTTCTCAGACACAAAGGTCACTTTGTTTTTACCAAACATATGGCAAAATATAAAAGCAGAAGTGAAATCTGGAATCTTGTGGGTAAGGTGAATAAGATTTCTCGCGATGGAAGAACCAGAAGGTGCATCTGGAACCTTGTTTTAGCAAAGAAAAGGAAGCACAATTCCCAACTGAGTTTCTACTCACTAGCACACTGTGAAAGCCACAGATACAAACAGGTTCTAGTGTATTCAAAATATAAGTAGGTACAGAGCAGGATTTAGTAAAAAGGTATAAATCAAGTTATGTGTAATAAATGCCTGCTAGAAAGCATCGTTCAGTTATGATCTCTATGACTGAAAATATGTAAGCACCCAATGTATATGAGCTAAGAACATTTTGCTCTTTGCCTGCTTATTTCTTATTCTGGTGCCTCAGGCATCTGCTACTAGCCACAGTCAGATGGTCCTTGCTCTGAGACAGGATGGTAGTGGCTAAGCTGATCAAATGGAGGAGATCTCAGACATTTTTTACCCCGCCTTTGTTTATTGCTGTGTGTCTAGAAGTTTACCAGACAGTCTAGCATCTGTTTTAGAGACAGACAAGTCTAGATGTTTAATAATGTCTAAATTGGTCAAAGAAATGTATTCAAAGATGCTGATGAGAGAAGCCCTAAATATTGACCAAATAAGTCACTTCCACTAAAAGCTTCGTGAAACCCAGAAGATGCTAGGAATTTAATGACCAGGGAGAACAAGGATCCAGCCTTGATCTCTAGCTGGCAGCTGAATATGCATCCTTAATTGCACATAGGGAAAAGATTAGATTGTGATGATAATAAAGACACTGGCAGAGTGCAGATTTTGAGGGAGAATTTTAGATAAAAATACAAGACATTTTAGAGGTCGTACTCTAATAAGGTACTTTCTCCATTTCAAATTAAAAAATATCAACAATTTATTTTCTAGTGACAGTATATATATGTATATAAATGTATATGTATGTATTTGTTATAAGGGAGGCAGATTCTCTATTAGATTTGCTCTTTTCCAGGAAAATTTTAATTTCGACTTTCAGAAATCATCTCAATATTCAGGCTCAAAATACTCAGCAATGGTGTTTCTGAAGTACACGATCAAATATCTGGTCTTCAGCATCTTTTTTTTTCCTCCACGGAAAACAAAGTTTAACAAGCATCCTAATACATTTGCTACCAGCTGCTGCTGGGACTGTCCTAGTCCTTTCAGTTCACATTACCATTCCCTTGCAGAAAACAGACTACTTTTGTAGGTGTAGAATTATCACTCCCACATCATGGGAACCTTTTCAACATTTATTATTTTTGTTAGTTGTTTTATGCTCAGATCAGTGTTTTCACTGCTCACCATTTCTCTGTGTGTTTTTAACCAGCAGGTCTGAGCCACATGGCTGATGATATCCATGGTGGAAACCTTCCATGTGTGCAAGCAGGGGCTCACAAACAAAGTCCTTTTTTGTAGATGTTCTTATGCATCCAACAGAAATACAACTTGGCAGCTGTCATAAAACTCCACAGAAACAATTGGCAGTTGCAGGCAAAAAAACCCCAAAAAAAACCAAAAAACAGACCCAAGAGCTAATACTGTGAATTGTAGAGGGGATTATACCCTTTAAAAGTGATTTTGAGCAGGTAAATACCTTGTGGCAGGGGCTGATGGAAATGTGGTGGTAACTTTAGTATTGGCGATGGAGTGCAATACCCAAAAGTACAGCTGGCAGGAGTAAACATCCTTGTTACCTGATCACAGCAACAATGTGGCAAAAATATAAGGTGATTCAGACACCAACCATTGCCAAAGAAGGAAAGGAGGATGGTTCTACAAGATTGTATGGCTGTTTTTATGAAAGACGATGTTGTTCCTGCCCTTCCAAAATGGACCCTAGTAAAAGCAATTCTTTTACACTACTTACTGTGTTAGAATGTAGTTTTCATCAAAGGGTTTTATTGTTCTTCTTTTTTTTCAGAATCAGAATTTTCCTGTGAAGTGTTTTGTTCTTTTATTCCACTTGAAAGAGAAAGAAGCTTTAAAAACTACTCCATGTATTCAAGGTTTTTCTTATTGCCTCTCTAACTGCCAGTTCCAAATATTTGCTTTCCAGAGGTTTTCGTTGCTCTCCACTATGCCAGTTTCTTATCAGATGAAATAGGAATTAACTTGTTTTGCCAAATTTAGGCAGAACATGGACTTCAAAATACTGATGTTAAATGCTTTTATTTTCCTATACAAATATGTGAATGTTCAAGCCTTTTATACAGTATCCACAAGGACTCTAACTTGATCAACATGTATTTTTCCATTCTTAAAGGCCTTTGTGATCTCTGATAACTTTCCAATTTCATGATTTCATTTAGTAATTGTTTATTAACATTTTTTAAACGAAAATTTTTTCTCTTCTTCTGGATTGTTTTTTATCATTTATAAACCCTTACCTAGCTGCATAAATATATATAGATCCCTTTAATGAGAATGCCATGCTCAATGAAAGCATAAAATATTGCTTTTTTAACTCTTCAGATGTGTTGCTTATAAATGTAATATATAATTTTGTTTAGGGTAATATAATAATGTCTACAATATCTTTATAATCATGTCTTTAAGGTGAACTGTTAAAAAAATCATACATGGGCAGGATTGATTCCTATTTTTTGGAATTCTTGCATAACTATTATCATTTTCTTTCATGCTGAAGACCAACAATCTTACCAGTTAGTTCAACAGGAGCTGCCTCCAGGGCTGTTCGGTGTCCTGGCCCTGCTCCAGATAGGCATTTTGCCAGGACATGGAGCAGACTGCAGTGGTGGTGCTGATGGATGATCATCCCTTGTTTCAAGACAAGAGCTATATATCCAACTTCTACTATTGCACCACTCAATAGCATTAATATAGTTAAACTCAGGATTCTTCTAGATCCTATCACAGATGTGGCAAATCTATTGACTTTCCTTTCTGGTGACTTTATTGTTCATTTTTCTCTGTACCTCAGACTCTATACCAATATTTCCTTTGGACGTCTCATCTACAGTCTCTTGTCATGGTTTGTCAGCAAGATCCAGGTGGCATGCATCAGCTTCTCTGGAGATGCAAGCACTACCAGTCTCTTCAGGGTCCAAACAAGAGCTTCACTCTTTAGAAATTCATCTGGATTTTCCATAACTGCAGTGCATAATATAATAGTCTTTAGTCTTCAAAGAACGATTTTCATTTCTGGGATGCTCAACAGTTGGTACCTGTGCATCCTCTCAGTGTTCATGCTATGTATGAAAGCATTTCATTCTTAATTTAGCACACCGGGAAAATGAAGCTATTGATTCAAGAGGACAGTGAAAGTAAACCTAGTCAGGGTTAAAATCTGTTTGTGCCTTCAGTAGTCTTGCTATTGACCTTAGCATGGCTTGGATTAGTGCCTGCAAGGTGTGGAATTAGATTTCAAGAATTATTGACTGAGTGCTCTTCAGTATACCTCAGCACAATCACCTTCTGAAGGCACAGAGTCCTGACACTCCTAGAAGGATATTCCGTGAGTGTTGGACTAGACCCCACCACTTTGCTCATGCTCTTTTAGATTGATTCTAGTTGTAAAAGAAGCTGATGACAAAGCTGTGTGCTTATTTAACACGGGCAAAGTTACTCACAAAGTCACATTTCCTTGGATGTGCCAGGAATTAGTGGCAAATAATTTTCTTCTGCTTGATTCACAAACCTATTCTGATTAGCATGCATCTTAAAAGCTCTCCCTCCCCATGCCCAGATTCACAGGGTTGTGGACATGTGTTTCCCTGTGGCCATCTCCCTGAGATTTGTTTTTCTCTGTGTCTGCACCACTGCCAAAGGAAAATTCAGAAAACTGTACCTTATTAAAACCTGCCGCCTTTGCTCTGGGTGAGAGCATGTGCCTGTGGTTTGGGCAGAGTTTGCTGTTATTTCATGCCACTAGCCCTGGAGAGAAGCTGAAATGTATCTGGTGATTGTCTTAAGGACAGAATAGCAAAACCTAAATACATTTTGTGGTAGCACTTGCCAGATGATGATCTTTTTCCTTGGCTGTGACATGGGGCCTGAAAGCTACTTATGGGACAGGGAGAACTTGGCCTTCTGTCCATCATCCTGTACCCATGCTTCAGAATGCTGCAGATCTACTGTGGATATTGGATTCAATATGAAATTTCATACCTGGCTGGGACTGTAGCAGACCCTACACTTCCTCTGACATCCAGAGGGATGGACAAAATGCCTCATTTGGCCTCTCCTGATCCCAGGAGAGGACTGGTATGGCACAGTGTGTTGGGTGTTAGTGTGGTGATTCGCTTTGCATCCCACTGAGCTCTATGGGATGCTTTAATAGCAGGTAGCAAAGATGGAGTTGCACCCACAGCCAGAGAGTGGTACACAGGATGGTCTTCTGTCAGAAGCCTGACTTGTAAAAATGAGGTTAAGATTATTAGCATAGCCTAAGGACTTCTTTGAATTATATGTTGCCCTTTCACCTCTAACTTTATCACTCGGAATTCACCATGAATATTTAATATATGGCCACCACTGCATCTTGCAGAATAAACGACAGGCTCCAAGTTTAAAAGCTAAATCTGAAAAGCAATGCATATACATCAATCCTGAAAAAAAAGCATCACACCCAGAGCAAATCCTTTTTCATAAACCCACTTATTAAAAAAAGTAATGTAATATCATGACTTTTCATTAATACTAGTCTTCACTAAGCCCAAAGCAAATCCTTGCTTACTGTGCACTTGCTACGCTTGTTGTACAGGACTGCCTGAAGGTGGTAAAGGCTCACAGTCGGTGCGTGAAGAACAGGGAGCATGCAGTTGAGACAGATATCAGCTCTCTTAGAGTAGCTCTCAGTCTTCAGTTGTCCTTCCCAGAGAAGACGATTATGAATGTTTCACAGGAATAATAATGCTAATTTTCAGCCCCCACAGAGTGCTTTACACCTGCAAAGTGCTGTAAAAAATGTGAGCTAGTACTCAAGAGTAAGTGAATATTGCTGTGCCTGTTTTGTAGATGTGGAAATAAAGATGCAGAAAGGTCAGAGGGCTGACCCAGGGCCACATAGCTTCTCAGCAGCAGATTTAGGATGAAGAAACTGGTGTCTCTCTGGTCACATTTCATTAATCATGCTGCCTTTTAAAAATTAGCTCAAATCTTGTGTATATATGTGTGTGCATATATATATATATATGTATAAAATGCTTGAGAAGGAGTTGTTTCCCTCTTCCCTTTGCTTCTTCAAAATAAACGAGCTCCTGAGCTACCAAACCCCATGTTTACACGTATCATTAAATACTTTCCAGTTGCTAGCCAGAAAACTCAGCAGAAAATCTGTAGAACACCAAAGTAATTCTCTTCTTTTAAATAATTGATGATGCCAAATAGCAGCAGTGTTATGCCAACAAAGAGATCGGTCTCTCAAAATATTTTATTCATTATACCTCAAGAAACCCAAAGCCTTGTTTTTAACGAAAGCGAATTTCAGAAGTTGGCTCTCGGTTCCTCTGAAACATCTGCTTATTACAATTCTTGGTGTTAAAGCACTGGTGCTCCCCAGTAAATCTTTCAGCTTTAAGTAATACGTATGGAAGTCTTGGCAAAGAGATCAGGAAGGAGAAAGAGCAATGCTTGCCAAATATTCATTTTACTTTATGAGGCTGTAGTTCTGTATGTTAATAGTACATGTGTTGAGGAGAATCTACTAATCCGATTAAATAACAAGAAGGAATTAATTCCAAGGTTCAAAAAGACCCCATTCTGTGCACCTGAAAATTTATATTCCAGAGTAAAATTGTTTAGAAGTCTTGGCTAACTAGACTTCTAAAAGCAGACAGAAATGCATATTTCTCTATATTGTTTGTAAATCAAGGTCACGTGTGTGAGAAGGCTATGTTGTGATAAATCTGTCTGACAATTAGATGGAGAGGACATATCAATGTTAAATTATATTCTTTGTATGCTTTGGGCAGAAAGCAATGTAAACACCACAGTAGCATTATGAACAGAAAATTGCATTCCAGATAATAACAGATATTATGGTGCATGGCTTTACACATTAATGTGCTACGTTTTACTCAGTCATATTAATATTTTAGATTATGTAACATCCCCTTCTTTATGCATAGTTTATTTTTTTTCCACAGAGAGTGCAGCTCCCTCCTCCTCATCCCCCTCCTCCTCTTCCTTTCCCTCCCTCTCTCTTTCTCCCTATCTTCTCCCTATTTCTCTGCCTTTTCTTTTTTTCCATTTTTCCTTTTCTCCTTCTCCTAATTCTCACAGTGACGCTTGTGGGAACAAACAAGGAAAACAAACTGAAACTGTCTGTATTAGAAAATACTAACAGGTAGTTTCAAGATTTATAAGCTGAGATTTTATGTTCTATACTTACAGATTCAATCTGTGTACCAGGCTTTGATCCAAGCCTTAGCATGATGACTGGAATCACTCCGATTAACCCAATGATACCAGGCATGGGGTTAGTGCCACCACCACCACCAACAGATGTGCCTGTAGTCAAAGAAATAATTCACTGCAAAAGCTGCACGCTCTTCCCTCCAAACCCAAGTAAGTGGACCTGAAGAAAGAATGTTCCTTTCCTAAATACATTGCTTGAATTTTTTTTTAATCTAATATCAGTTATGTTTTTTAATTAGAGGCATATGTGGTCTTTCCTTCTAAGTCTATTCTGTGTGTAAAGCATGGTATGGTATAGGAGCATCCTTATTAATCTCTGTAAGGTCACATTAAAAAAAATGCAGCTTGTACAAAAAAGAAAGATACTTAAAGAAAAGTAACACAGCCTAAAGATCTGTAGTGCTCATAGCTGATATCTGTCTTTACAACAGATCAGGATGTCACAAAACATAAAGGTCATATGGTGCTGCTCATCTCTGTGCTCCCCTTCAGGTGCCTGTAGTTAGGCACCCCAAACTGCCTCACTACAGTCCCTTTGTGAGGGAGATGGAGGGGAAGGGGGCTATGGCTTCTCTCCTGCCATTTTTCAGGAGGTTCAACATGGCAGATGAGTTCCTTCTTTTTGAAAGCAGAGACCAGGTTTCCTCATGTTCCTTCTGTGACTGTGCAAATGGAAAACTCTTCCCACTGAGATACCAGCTCAGGCACAAACCCTGATTTTGTGTGTTGGCTCCATGAGGTTCAGAGACATCATACCAGTGACTTTCACTATTACTGTGAAATGAGAATGTTAAGCAAATGTTCAGGTGCTCTGGATTTGCAGTGTACCCAGATCACAGTTTAATCAAACTGGTTATGTATGTGAGTATATATGTATATGTATATATATGTACGCTTTAAGGTTTTAACCTCCTTTATTGTGTAAAAGGGCCAAAAAGTAAGTCATGTTATCAGATTCCTTCTTAGAGAATTACTTTCACTGTGTATAAACAAAGTGAAGTGTTATGGTAGCTTTTATTTTTTACACAGCTTTCAAAAATTTAATAGTTTTTCCAATATAAGTGTGTATACATTCTCTCTGTATATACATGAAAGTATAATTTCTAGCTACTGCACCTCATGAGCACTTGTAAACAGCGAGGTTATCCTTCCCCTGTGCTGGCGTCTGCTCCATTATCTGGCAACAAGACAAAACAGATAACCAGCACAGTGTTTTCATCATGCTGTCACTTTGTTGTGTTTCCCACTTTGTTTTTCTGTTTGCTGTGCTCCTGTACTCTGAGACAGAAATGAAATTATGCTAATACCAGGGAGAGGTGTCCAGCCCAAGTGCACAGGGTGTACACAGCATGGGCTTGCTCTCAGCCCACACACTTGGTGAGCATGGTGAGTGATGGGTATGAGCCAGAGATGGTGCAGTTCAGGCTTTGAATGCACTGCACTAGAGCCTGAGATCTGTGCTCAGGGTCAAATCAGTTGCAGAAGCTCCTCTGCTTTGAAACAGAATATTTTTCTGGTTTTTGTGTGGCTGTACAGGGAAAAGAAAGACCCTTTTAGACCACACTGTCTGTCCTGGAGGACAACCTGCAGGGGCAGGAATTAATGTTCGAAGTATCATCTAAAGGTTGACAGGATTTAGATTCAAGTAATCAATTTTGGATGGTTTCTGCAATATTCAATTATTTTGCTTGTCCCTCTCTTCTGCCTCTATACTATGTCAAGTATCTGTTGCTGCCCAGAACTGATTAAAGGGGTGAATAGAGCCAATAGATCAAAAGACAAATTTTTTATTCCAATGTGATTTCTGTTTTGACTTAGATCTTCCACCACCTTCAACAAGAGAGAGACCTCCTGGGTGTAAAACAGTGTTTGTTGGAGGATTACCAGAAAACGCAACGGAGGAAATTATTCAGGAAGTCTTTGAGCAGTGTGGAGATATAACAGCAATTCGGAAAAGCAAGAAGAATTTTTGCCATATTCGTTTTGCAGAGGAGTTCATGGTTGATAAAGCCATTTACCTTTCTGGTATTTCACATTCTTTAATGGATTTTCCTTGCTTCTCATTTGTATTTTGTGATGCTAATGCTTGCTTATTTTCTTAGCTTTTATTTCAGCAAGTCTTTCTTGAACTCAGTGGCTGTAGCAAGGAGTGGCATGGAGCAATTCTGTTATTTCTCTCTGTCTGCCGAGACTCATGCATGGTGTTGTATGTAACTTACCTGGGAGCAATTTTCTGACATCCCAACAACGCAGCAGATCATGAAATTCACTACAGAACAATCTTATTTTCGATTTACACAGGTTTATATAGTTTTTCTCGCAGATTGTGAAAAGAGGAGGGTACCAGGCCAGGGACTCTGCTGTTTTCCAGTGCCAATTTTTCTGATAGGCTGGCAATTTCACTGGCATATTTTTATAGATTTGTGGTGCAGCCTGAATAAAGTCTGTCTTTATGCATGCATGTATTCAGCTACTGCATGGGTTAGATTCTGAGCCCCATCTGTAGGCTACGTCTGTTGCCTCCCATGACAACGGGTGCTACAGAAACTACAGGGTGTAAAATTTCAGAATCGTTTTATTTTCCAACAAAGGAACAGATGAAAAAAAACCCCAAATATAACAGAAACCATGCAAACAAGCACCCCCCCAAGCTCTAATTCACAGAGAAAAAGAATGAAGACAAAAGATGAAAAACAAATCTGCTTTCACATTTTAGGCTTCTGTGACTGTCAGTGTCTTCTTGAGGTTAAAATCTCCTTCATTTGAGGATTGACTTGCTAACCAAGTCCTTTTTCACCTTACTGAGTTGGCTTACATGTACTGTAAGTATTTGTCTGCACTCCACAGGCTGGTTCATCCATCTTTTTTGGTCCTGGAGAGACTCAAAAGCACTGTTTTGCCTCACAGTTGTAGTGTAACACTTTCAACCCATATGTAATGTATTCTTGAATAAACAAAGTCCAGGGACTGCTCCTTGGCCAAGACAAGCTGACACAGACTGGCTTACATACACCCACCCTGTTCTGGGTGACCTCAAAGCACCCACTGGAACCATCCTTTTGAGCCTGGGAGAGAGTTAACAACCCAGGATTCTTGTTTGAGCCCCCACTCCGACCATCTTCTGTTTAGCAATAAGCACAGAATCTCAACATCCTGTAGGTGTCCCTAGGAGGCTCACACAGCTAGAAACAAGCTAAACTAAAGAGAGAGAGAGAGAGAGAAAGAGAGAAAGAAAGAAAGAAGAAAAAGAGAAAGAAAAAAAAAGAAAAAGAAAAAAAAGCCTCTCAACTTTTGAAATATTTAATCAGGAAAAAACTAGCTCATTTGTTTCACAAAGGTTTTCCTTAGGGTTTTTAGGTTGTTTGAGGCTTTTTTCCTAACTTGCCTGCTTGCTTTAAATACCTATTTGAAGAACTACAGGAAATGATGATTTTTATGGGGTCTGTGTAAAGATTTCTTTGTAATGTTGCTATATTTTCAGGTTTATTCCAGATCTTTATTCCACTCTGGATTTTTCTTCTTTTTTTTTTTCTTTTTAATTTTCACTTCATTTTTCCAGCCCCTCCTCCCCCATACTCTCTTACTGATTTCAATGCTTCTTATTTATTTCTTTTTTTCATGTTACTTCCAAAATGCTGTAGATCATTGCAGCAGATTAGAGGCATCACAAGCAGTAGCACATTTACCAGCTTACAGCTTCTGTTTAGGGGACCCTAGTAACAGAACAGAAGAGAGGCACACCAGATTCATTTGCCTTAAATCCTGAAGGAGCATAGAGGTAGGAAATTCTGTGTGCTGCTATGTGTCCTCATTCATAATGCACTGGACCATCCCTCAGAAGACAGGACATGAGTAGAAAAAGAGGTGGAAGATTCCTTTCCTCATTCTTCCTCATTCTGAATTTTCTGCAGATTTACTTCCAAGTTCGTGATCCATCCTTCTTTCCTTCTGTCACAGTTGTGCTGCTGTCTGTGCTTCTTCTTACATCCTCAGCATCCCTGCCTATTTGTTTTTTCCTCCACACTTTTGCATTCTTTCAAAGGGTTGTACCTGTTGTCTCCAATGAGACAAGGGAAAGAACAAGTGGAACAGACAGGGATGAAAAAGAAATGCAGGAGCACTCTGTAGCCAAGTTCCACTTCTTTTTACCAAGGCTGCTGAACTCTGCAGAGGAAACTTGAAGCACTGACCGTCCCCCACCACTACCAGGGAGGTCTGGCACTAGGCAGGGGCATGTTTTCCTTGTACTGAAATATTGGGGATGGTTTACCAGTCTTTATTCCATTCTCAAATATAATACATTCTGAAATGGTGGGAACAAAGCATATTTTTAAGGCATTTTATTTTCCCTGTACGAGACAAAAGAGATGTACAAATATAGTATGTGTGTTATATTAGGGGAAAGTCATGCCTTTGATATTTCTGGTATAATGATAATTTTGTCTACCTAATCAGTTTTATCTGTCTACCCCATCTAATCTCATCAAGTTTTGCATTTATCCCATGCTTATCATCAGAATAGAGCAAGTGATTACAAAATCCATCAAGCAGTTTAATCACTGAGGTTTTTTTTCCTTTGTACTCCCAAGTAAACGTGTATGAAAAGGGAGACTGGAAGATGGGTAGAAGGCTATGATAAAAATGTTGACTTGAGGAAGGCTAGGTTTCATTTAACCCTTAAAGATGTATTTTGATCTCCCAAGGAAAACTTTCTAAAATTATCATACCAGCCCATAAGAAAGCTCTTTCTCAAAACTGTATGTATTTGACTCTTTTGGCCATTAATTCCTGCAAATATTGCTAGCCCCAGACTTAAATATATGGGATAACCAGGTGTCTGCAGGCAGACCTGTTTATGCCCCAAAAGCCCATGTATGCATTTTTCCTGTGCTGTTATTTCCCCCTGTGGGTTTCCTTTCAGTACCATTTACTTGTTTATTTTGATCTGATCACCATTAACACTCTGATCTAGATCCCCAGTTAGCCCTCAGCTATTGGCTGGTCCCCAGTAAAGCAACACTCAAAGGTAAGTCAAGCCATGGATTTTGCACTAGACCTGTGATATGAAAATACTGTTTGATTTTTATTTAGCACCTTCATTAACTTTTCCTGTTTCTACTCCTTTAAAGTGAGGATCTTGGCAAGTTCCCAAAGTCTTTTCCTCTTGTGTGCAAACCTGAAATTAAAAATGACAAGCCAGGCACAAAGTTAATGCTTGCTGTAGCCCTGAGCAAAGAGATGGGGAAAAAAATTCATTGCCCATGCATGAAGGGGAGGCAGTACCAGGTGTTTCTCTCATGCATTTAAACACCCTCAAACATCAATAGGGAGACATGATATTGAAAAAGAACGAGCCTCCCAGCTGCCTTGGGGCTCAAAATTTCCAGCACAGATGGGTGCCTGAGGATCTCATGTACAAAATAGAACCTGCCAGTTGTGCATGCAGAATCTTCCTGGTTATCAACCCATGAAGGAGTCTGTTCTTCACTGGCCAGGCCATTGGTCCTATAGTGTCTGCAAAGCCTGATGTATGAGGGTGTAAGAAACCATCCTAAAGGCGTTTGTTGTTTTTGTTAGGGAAAAGATGCCAAACCATGAGCATTCTGGTCTGGCTTTGAAGCTAACCCTGCTTGGACTAGGTGGTGTCCAAGGTCCCTTCTTAGCCAGGTTCAAGTTTCTGTGCTAGTGGAAATCACCTGGCTGGCTGACCACCTTCAGTTTTTAGATTTAATCAAGCAGTCACTTTTTTTTTAGGGTGATTCATGGTAAATTTCCAAAATCTCTTAATTTGAAGGCGCTTAAACTGGTTTCCCAAGAGAACTATTTGTCCAGTGCTACTGCAATGTACACTGTTCAGGTTCTTTTGTTTATTTCAAAAATGAGGGCCACTTTAATACAACTCAGCTTCGCCAGTGCATACAAAACCTATGGATGCACAGTCCTTTTCATTAATTTTTTATTCAGCTTATGTGAGGGGCCTTGAAGTCCACAAGAGTTTTCCCTCCTGCAGTGCTGCATTTCTGTCTCTGCCCATAACTATTATGCTCCTGCCAATGGAGACAAAAGATGATGGGGGGAGAGGAAGAGAGATTGAGTCTTCCTGGAAAGTGCAGCCCAGCTGGGAGATCTAATTTTAGGTTCACGAGACCTGGCACCTTGGCAGTGTCCTTTTCATTGCTGATCATGCTGTTCTGGCACAGAGCAAGCACTGTGTGAGGAATGCAGCTGGCACACCAAACTGGCGGGGAGCAGGGGGCTAACATTTGTCACAGCTATCAGGGTAGCTGCACCACTGACCCCTTTTGGCTGACTCCTATGTGCCTACACCTCTGTAGATAAAACCATATAATTATACCCTCATTAGTTCAGAGCCCAGTGCTGAGAGGTCACCCACGCTCTTCTTCTATTATGTCACACTGAATAGGGTGTATCTGTAACCCCTTCCCTTCCCTTCCCTTCCCTTCCCTTCTTCTCAAAGTTAGAGAAAGCAAACCCAAGAGGAATTTAAATAATAAACAATCCCCTCCTTTGCCACTCCAGTTTTACTTCATCCCAAGCTCCTGAATCTTGGAGATCAGATTTGATAGGTACCATTGGTAGGAACCTACCAAAACCATTCCTTGGTGAGGCAGTTTTTTATGCCTTCTGGTTTTGAAGGACCTCTGAAACATTTAGCTCAAGTTTATCATCTGGGTTTGGGCTCCTTGCTTAACAATGAAAGTCATGTCTTTTCCTCACTGCAGACTCCTTTGCTGAACTCCACAAAATATTTGAAAGTAAAATATCAAATCAAAAGGAACCTAGATTAATTTTTATTTGAAGGATCACTATATATATGGATATTTAATGTCTTTGAAGCTATTGTCTCACATCTGCTGTAGTACAGACAATCCCTTGTATTCATACAGCAGGATGTTTTTCCAGCAGTAAAAGAGAGGCAGTTCTGCAAGGATGTGCTTAATCTACCACACAATTCTCAGCTTTGTTATTCCTGGAGGGAGCTCAGAACTGAGTTTTAACTGTGATGGTGAGGTGCTAAAGCTCTTAAAACCACAGGCAAGCCACAAGACTGGAAGGTAGGTTCTCTTGGATTGCAGATCAAAAGCAGCAAACACCATCTTTCCTGGCATTTTGAATAGAAGTTTCCTCTCCCTGGAGTTACTATGTAGTGGTTGCAGTAGTGTGCTTTTCTGAAGAGCTTCCTGTGTGCCAGCTCAGCACAGAGTTCATCTCTGCAGCATCCTGTCATTTGAGAAATCTCTGCTGGGCTGTTGCATGTTGGCATGAAGAAATTGGAGCTATCCTGTGTAGAATGATTAATTTTACCCACATTTGAAGACTCTGTTTGAAGCTTTCTACTTAGTATTTTCTCACACTTTCTCTGAGTTAGCATTTTAAAACTTGTACAATCTGCTCTGTATATTTTTGTGCCTCAGAAATAAAACTTGGAAAAAAGACAGGTGCCTAAATATGGCTGCAAAAAGCTCCTCTTATAGCTCTGGCATGATTTTTTTGACCTCTGTCAGTAGTCAAGGGTTTTAGTTCAGAGCAGGACCCTTTTGTGTGCCTTTGCAGTGTGCTAACTTTAGAATATGATACATAGACCAAATTACAAATATGCAGAATATCCCTAAAGATAAGGCACAACAGGTTTCATTATTTGTTCTGAAAGGAGTCTTGCAAATACCTAATAAATCTGTCCCTACTTTAGAAATTACTTTAAGGAATTACGAACTGAATTAATTTGTAGGTGATTTATATTTGCTGCTAGATTATTTTCACTGGGGAATTTGAAAATAGTGGCTGCAATTTTAAAGTCTCAAAATGTGAGATCTAGCATCACTGTAGTTATGGAACCATCCTCTTTGTAGTACAGGAATTTATGTAACACAATTTCCACGTTCACCTGTAGTCATGGTTTTTAGAAAATTCAGTCTTTCCCCATACTTCCAGTTCCTTTGGCAGGGTGGAGACAAACACTAGACTGAACATGATCCCAACAGGATCAGGGGAAGAAGGACTCCCCATTCAGACTAAAACAGATCCATTTCAAGTAATTGTTTTTTGTTTATCTGATTTTTGTGCATTTAAGAGTTGAGAGCATCAAGTGGAAAAATTACATATTTTGACAGATTTCTAAACAGAAATGTAGGTTCTATACCTTAGGGTTGACTTTTCAGTTCATCTACTATGGTGATAAGGTAGTGCAGGAAATTGTGAAGAAAAATGAGTGGATGGATGTTTATCTTCTTGTGAAAACATGGTGATTGATAGATATTGCATAGATAAGTGGGAATCTGTTAATGTACATTTTTACCTGGCTGCACTTGAAAAGGGGGAAAAAATGAAGAGAAATTTTAGCAAATAAATCCTGCAACAGTTAGTTCTACTTGTTGATTTCAGGTTACCGCATGAGATTAGGATCTAGCACAGACAAAAAGGATTCAGGTCGCCTTCATGTTGATTTTGCTCAGGCAAGAGATGACTTTTATGAATGGGAATGCAAACAAAGAATGTTGGCCAGAGAAGAACGCCACAGACGCAAAATGGAAGAAGACAGACTGCGCCCTCCTTCACCTCCAGCAATAATGCATTATTCTGAACACGAAGCTGCTTTGCTGGCTGAAAAATTGAAAGGTAAGCAGCATTTGCTACTTCTCAGTTTATTGTTCCTTAAAAGCAGGAGCCATGCAGAGGCCAGAGCAGTGAAGCCAGTTTCTCTGTGATGTGTTTCATTACTTGCCCTGTTAGCTTTCCTCCACTGAAATGGCTTTCTTCGCCCTTTCTATCCCAATGGTAATGATACTTACCCACCTGCTGGAAATGCATGACATCTGTCTATCTACCTGTGCTTTAACAGCTGAAACACAGCCTTCAGAATGCTACAGATGGGGGTTTTTTTCTGTTAAGTTGCTGACATCATATATCTTGGAAATACTCTCCCAGTAAGACAACTTGTTGCAAGCATCCTTCTTCATATGGAAGGCCTTATTCTTAAAATTAATTTAATCCTTGATATGTAGGTTACTCCATCACATGCATTTGACTGTCTCTGGCATTCAAATTGCCCTCATGAGCTGACAAAACTTATCTCTGACACACACCATCCATTCTTTCAGTCCCTCTTTAGGGTTAGAATTACTTGTGCAGTATGGTGTCATGTTTTGGTATGTGTTTGCTTCCTTGTTTGTTTTTTTCTAGGTACATTTACTGAGTTAATATTTTTCAAGGGTGCACTTTGAGGATTCATTTTATTTTAATAGCTAACATAAACAGTAAGAAGGGAAGAAATAAAGTTATTCATGGTAACAAAATTTAAAAGTAATATCTAGTAAACAACTCTTCACATCGCTTGGAGTTGTATTTATTTTCATCAAGTGTTTAGCAGTTGTGTTTGGCATTCTTTCCCCATGATGGCCAAGCACATTGCTTAGCTGTGTGCCAGGTCACAAGAAGCTGTGATTCTTGCCACTATTTCAGAATTATCTAGATTGGGCTTAAACTATCCAGCTGTCATCACACTGGTCTCTGTTCTAACTATGAAACATGTCTGGGGAGCTGAAGAAGGACAGTGCAAAGTGTTTAATCCTTGGAGCGTGGAGCAGAGATGCACCCTGCTGTCTCTCTGAGTACTGCATTGTTTGCTGTTAGGTGTCACTACTGCCTCAGTCAGTTGCTAGTTTGGCTGACTGTCATCCCCATCAAATACACTTCTCCATAAAATCATTAATCTGTCTAACTGATAGATTGGTAAAATAACCCAGATGGCTTGATAGACCAGGAGAAAAGAGGCCCTAATATAAGAAATTTTAATTCATACCATCTTCCAGTCCAGTTTTAGATCCATCTGGTTTTAGTTGAATATTTTAGGAGTTAATCTATTGTAGGGAAGTTTTTCTTTATGTTGTAAGGCCTACAGGTTTCCTGAACTAAACCATAAAATGCAAGAAGTCTGGACAATTTCTTCCATATGGCTAGTCATTGCTTGGGGCAACCGAATGTGGGTTTTTGCAAGATGTTTAAGATGACTATATTTAGAATGATTTTTCTTTTTTTTTTTTTGGGGGGGGGGGGGTTTATTTGGNGTGCGGCATAGTTACCATACTTAATTAAAATCTACTCCAAGCATTTATGTCTTTGGTTCTCCTAAGGGAAATTTAACCAGAGTTTGACATACATGCTCAAATTTAGTATAAAAAAATTATAGCATAATATAGTCCAATGCTATAACTGTTTCTCAGCAATGTACCTCATAAAAAAAAAAAGAGAGAGAAAAAGGGTAAGTTTTTTTTTTGGTTGAAAGTTATTAAAATCTAGGAAAAGAATATATTGCAATTTTAAAAGTTCTGCTAATTAACAGTCGCCTTGTTGTGAGATTAAAGGCATCAGCCCTGGATCTGGTACAGATAGTTAAGGGTGGAGAATGCAGATAAGACCCCTATATTCTCAGTGGGCATGAGTTATACCCTGTTCTAGGTAGTAGAGAAAGCAGAGGTGAGCTTCAGTAGTTACACTGGTCTACTTTACCTTCCCTATGGCATCACACCCATAGGGTAAAATAGTAGTGTTGAACTTTATGGGCTCCCTTGGGCAACATGGAATCACCACATGAGCTCTTTGTGGCATCCTAAAAAAAGAAGTAAAGCAACAATAAAGAAAATTCTTCAACTCTGGCAAAGGGCGGTTCATGTAATAGAATCATAAAATCATTAAGGTTGGAAAAGACCTCTAAGATTGAGTCCAGCCATCATCATACATTCACAATTTAGATGTGGACTTCAGTGAAAGTAGCAGAATATATATATATACACACACGCACACATATAACACATGTAGACATACACGTATACACACACGCCCACAGAGATATGTAGAACTTGGAGTTAAAATCTCAGGTCTCTGTATTACCACCACGTTTGAACTGGTGCAAAAGCCTGGACAATTGATCCTAAAGTAAAGAAGGATCACAATATATCTGAACTTGGCAGGATTTAACCTGAAAGATTGGTTCTTCGACAGATGCTCTGCAGTTATTTTCTTAAGGAAAGGTATGGTGCCCGCTTCAAAAGACTCCTGAGCTCTGTTGCCAGCTCATGAGACAGAGCTGCAGGTGCCCAGTATGCAGGTTTCAGCTCCTGCAGTTCCTGCAGAAGTTCACAGGGCAACATTAGCTAAAAAGCAAACCAAAATAACTAAGCATATCTCAACCCAAGATACTGCTATGCAACCACAGATGTAGATAACTTGGTTTGAATCCAAGCAACATTTGTTGTCAAAATAACCTTGGAAATTCCTAACAGCAAGGAAATCTTATGGTGAGCAGACCTGAAGTAGGCTTATCAGCCACTCCCCTAATGTGGTCTAGATATTTACTGAGTTTGTAACAGAGGTGAAATATCTTTTTTTCACCTTCTGCAAACTGTGGCATAAGACTAAGAATTCATTGGTTTTGTGTAACAAACTTGGCTGGAAGCTCTTGCCCCAGTGTTGTCAGCATATTCCTGTTCCTCTGGTGTGCTGAAGTCACCTGGTACACCTGTGACTGTGGGTGAGAGAGTACAGAGGAACTTTTGTGTCATTTGAAACAGAAGTTCATTGTGCATTTTCAACCAGGTAGTCTTCACTGGTGTGGAGCTTCAGAGAGCAAAGGAACCAGTTCTTCAGTGCCTGATGACTGGGGCTGGGAATCCACTGTATGTGAGGCCTCATATACATGAAGATTTATTACATACTCTCTGTTCCTTGTGGACTACCCTGAATCCCTTCGTATCTGCAAAGGACTTGGTTTGAACATTTGATTTTTGCAGAAATTAAAACCATCAAACCATGGACCAGAGCAATTTTTCACCACTTTCCAATTCAGTGTGTGGCAAGCAGTGTTTGTTTATGTGTATCTCCCTTCCCCTTTTGCCTTTTTTTTTTTTTTTTTTTTTTTTAATTAAGATCTTCAGTAGTCCTGCAAATGAAGTCCTTCTTAACTCTCTCCTTGTTGGCAGTGTGGACATTTTTTTCCTGGACCATTCATGTCATTAGCCTGAGCCTCGATTATCAGAATGAAATGAGCTCCAGCATTCCAACAAGATGAGTAACATGAAGAGCACTGAGCTCCTTCTCAGTTGTGTTTCCTTGAGGAAATACCTCAATAAATTCACAGATGTGAGTTCTGGGAATCCAGGATCATTTACAGTGAAGTGTAAATGTTATTTACCTCTTTAAACAGCCCTTGAAAATAGACCCTGAGTTCTTGTTTTGACAAAACCAGCAGAATATTGTGTCTTCTGCTATTACACTACTTTAACTTCTTCTGGTTCATTGCAACATTTGTGTGTGTCTGATATTTTAATTCCTCAGTGTTAAATCAGATGTGTTATTACTGCACAGTGAAATGTGTCTGTAGATATTTAGGTTCAAATTTGCATGCTCTGACATCTGTTTTCCTGGGTGCGTCATAAACAGTTAAGTCATGTGGTGCCCAGAACATGACACAACTGGAGATAGGCTGAACCTTTTAAGTGGAATGCTGCTGTGTCAGGTGCATTGGAACAAAACATTTTAATCTCTGCTTATGACATTTGCGTTTCAAAGCAGAATTTCAAACATTATGGTTTTCTTAATTCAAGCATATCTGTACCTAATGGTATCATCTTCAGAAATCACTTCTTGCAAATAAGATCCTTTAAAATGCTACATCTGTCTTACTTGCTGCGGGTAGCTAAATAGTTCCATCACCTAACAAAAGAATCTCTTTATATCTGAATATCTGGCTTTTTTTAAATATTTTGAGCGAAGAAGACATAAATATCTTAGAGTTATATACAATACCCTGGAATTTACCTCCCTTTTTAATGTAGTGTTTCTTTATGAGCATGGGGAAGTTATTCATATGGTTTTTCATTTTAAGAAATATAATTTAAAAATTGAGAAGCTGCTTCTTTGCCAGGCACTGCATTATCCCCTGAAGAGAGCACAGATTGGAAATTTAAATAAATAGATGGCAGTTACAGTAGAATGAACTAACCAGGGATGTGCCTTGCGCAAGACTCAGGTAACATCAAGCCTGGCAATCTCAACTCTTGCACATCATTTAAAATATAAACAACATTTAATTGCTTGGGAGATAGGATGTTTCACTAAGAAGAAAAATACACTGCTTTCATTATCACCCTGCACTTGGGAGCCAGACTGGTGGAGCACTGCAGAAAGAGTGCAGTTATGCAGAGAGGCAAGTCTCACTCAGAAAGGATCAAATTCAGTGCAGAGCTACATCAGAAGGAGAGGCAAAGTGAGATCCTATGAACAAATCCAGTGAATGCCCGGTTTAAATGCTGAGGCTCCAGACCTTTTTTTAGTGCAGTTTTTTTTTTTTTTTTTTAATTAGTGGTATATCAGGACAGAGCCCTAAACCGGACATGTTTCGACGCTTAAGCATCAAATCTGTTCACTCACCCTTCCTGGTTTTAGATTATCATTTTCTCCTTCCTTCTTCCATATGCTGCTGACATCTGCTGTGGCACAATACATCTGGCTCTGAGAGCCTTGCACAGGGGCTGTGAGCGGCACGGTGCGAGGGCACTTTTGTCTGCTGGCAGAAGAGCATAAGGTGGGTTCAGCTATCAGCAGCCTGGTAACCCAATTCCCTGGGCACCTCCCTCCCAAAGCCTGCAGGAGGTATGCTCACTGCCTACTGCATTGCTAAAAGCATCCTCCCTCACTTCAGCTGTATTGTATCAATTTAGGTTTTGAGGTTTTAATATAAACCCAATGGATTAAACGTACCGCACTGCAAAGTGACTCAAGTTAATTACTAAGAGCTGGGAAATGGCAGCTCACTGCTCTGAAAGTTTGTGGTGTGATTTTGAGAAATAGGGAGGAAACTCAATACCCTCATAATTACTTTTCATTGGAAATAATGGCATCAGCAGGGGAAGATAATGGATTTCTGAGCCTGACATGAAACACCCACCCCTGGAAGAATCTTGTGTGGTTTAATTTGAAAGAAAGAAAGAGTTTGATTATGTAGGGGGATAAGACTACTTTTTAATAGATCTTTTAGTGAACATATACGTGTATTTTTATCAAATCTAGTGTCAGCTAGACATTTGTTACATAACTGGAAAAGTTTCTTGGTTATGGGATGCAGTTAAGGCTATTTAAGAAATAGTAAGGTGGATATTAATCATTCTTTAAAATAACCCTTTGGCAGTAAGAATTTGTATTTCTTGATTCTCACTTGTTATGCAATACCACTGGGTTAAAAATGTTATTAATCCCAAAAGTACTAGACTGATGTGTGTGATGCATAGCAAAATTATATAAGGGATTTGAGTAGGAAAAAAAAGAAGGTGAGGGTAGTAGACTGAAGAGTTGTGTTTCTAGGTCACTGGCAGACACTCTGTACAGAAGAAGCTCTTAAGCCAAGAGAAAAATAGGTTGTCATTTTGGCACTAGAAGTGAGTGGTGTGTGCTGGGAAGCAAATTGTTCCTGATGCACAGGGGAGCTGGGCTGAGCCTGCTGATGAGAGAGGTTAGTGAACCTTTTCACTGACCTGATTCATCCACAGCAGTTGCCTCCTAAGGTTTATTCTTTTTTTGTATTGGATTTAGTCTTTGCAGGTTAAAAATCTTTGTTATAGTTTAATAAATTATCAAATCAGAAGTCTATTTAAGAGTAACCTTGGCCATCCATCCTCCCCTGGCTGCAGTTATACATAATGAAGAAGTTTGCATCCTGAACTGAACTGTGCCACCTTCCTGTTATAACTGAACTGGGCCCAGTTTGACAAACTGGAACTGGGGTCTAACCAGCTCCAGGCAGACTGAGGACAGGGTAACCATGAGCAAAGGGGTAGTGCTGAGCATGGGGATGAGGCAGGGAACACATCTTCCCATGGCACTGCTACAGCTGGCAGAGGACAGGCTGTTAATCAGAGGCAAAATAGGAGGGATGTATCCCACCACTCTTGTCCTTTCTCTGCCTGCCCTGCAGCACAGTCATGCTCAGTGCTCACAAGAACATCTCCAAGGGATGTTTGTTAATTGGGTTTCTGCTGGTCAGGGCAAAGGTATACCTGCCCCTTCCCATCTTACAGAGGGGCCAGAGAACAATGAGATCATTTATGCATCCCAAAACATAGGCAAACAGCACAGGAGCTTTCTAAGTGTAATCACTGGAACAAAGACCAACAGCTCTGTCTTTTCAGCATGTCCTTGCAAGCCTGGGAGGTTGCATTAGGGGAGCAAGATTGGGGACAAGAGATAGTGTATGGTGACTCTGGACAGCACCATAGCCCATAGGACAATGTAGAAGGTATGCTGTGATTTAGAGAGGCTACAAATGTTATGTGAAATATCTCAGATACTTTTCAAACCTCTGAGAAAGACCAAGGTTGAAAAGATAATAACAAGGCTAAATCTGTAGCCCAGTGTTTGATCTTGTCCTAGCTAGAAGTCTAGCAAGCAATGTCACTCTTGAAACACAGAAATATCAAGTTAGCTATATTTGCAATATATCTATAAATATAAAAATTACAGAAATAAGAGTGTTTGAATGCCTCGCTTCAGAGTGATGGATTAGTCTATATCCTTTCTAATGGCTAAGACCTTAGACACCATCACCCAAGCTGTGAAAGCACTTTATGGAGGTGCTTAACACTGAGAGATAAATAGTCACATTTGAGGGTACTCCAAGCTGAAATCTGCCCTGTGTTACACCAGGGAAATTCCATAAGCTGAAAGTAAAGCCTCTGTTTCCACCACCTTTTCCCAGGATACCATTTTGTAACAGTTGTTATCATAGCTTTTTCAATTAAATGTTTATTCCAGTTGGGTTTGCTTAGAGGTGGTCAAGTCACAAATGGAAAAATGCAAAACATTTGTCAACAATTATTCCATTTTTTCATAGAAATATTCCTGTTAACAATTTTCCGGGCAGCTCTAGGGACACATTTTCTTTTCTTTATATTTCATTTCATCTAAGTTGCAAGCTAGGATTTAAATGTCAAATATCTTTAGTTGATATAAGAGGAATTTGAAATATCTTATCTCTAGAGCCCTGTGATTGAGTCTGGCAGCACCTGGAAATCTCTATCGACAGAGACCCAGCAAGGCATCCTCGATGGATGGGTAGTCTTCAAATGACACGATGTTGTCAGAGCTTGTGTTAGAACTGCCCTTTATGGGGACACACAGGGATGCAGGTGCTGGGTGGGTGCTTGCAGCAGGTGCACTTGGGGGATGGTTTGGATTACTCCAACCAAACATGGGCCTGCTGCAGAGATGTTCATACAGGAACAGGCCAACCCAGACTCCCTTTGCAGCTGGTTGAGGGAAGCAGGCACTCCTGGGGCACAGTTCACCTCACTGTTAAACAGATAACAAAAACAGGACTGATAAAGCCTATTTTATTTGCTTAGAATATGCTGTGACTTGGAGGAGAAAAGAGCTCTAAGAGTAAGAATAATTTGCTGCATGTTTATTTTAAAAGAACAATTACATATGGGAACATGTCTCATATAAAGGAATTTATTTGAAGAGTATGTTTTTAAACAGTGTATAATTATGTGCATCCTACCATGAGGGAATAATTTTGAACAGAATTAGGAGTTTTATTTTTTTTTAATGAACGGCTGCAATCATAAGGCAGCTCATTTTCTGTTTAAATCAGATTCCATTGCTGCATTTCTTCTACTATTTGTCTACTAAGAAAGAAATGAACAATCTCCTATAAAAATCTGATTTTCTAAGATAATCTCTCATTGCTCAGAAATAGTCACTGTATTCTGGGTGAAAAAAATGGATTCACGGTGAGTTACCTTATGCCAGTTCACTGAGTGAGCTCAAGAATATACAAGTTAGAAATTTAGGTGAAACAAATTTTAAAACTGTAGAGAAACGATTTTATTAACTAATGTGCTCCTGTTGTGCATATTTTACCCTCTAGCATTTTTGAATGTAGCTTCTAATTATGTAATCAATGAAGATGCTGATGTTTACCAATGAAAGGATATTTTCCTGCTCATACAGAGCTGTGAATTAACTATAACAGTCCCACAGACCTCTGCAGCTCCCTGAAATTGCAGTATGATGAAAACACGCTTTCAGCATGTCCTTTTAAATGGGTAGAATCTATGTGGCAGAAGGATGATATGTTTACGAACATCCCTTATAGACACCCACTGTGCCTGATAAAACCAAATAGAGGGGAGTGTGTTTTTATTTCATAGAGACTCTATAGCAAAACAACACATAAATGAGTACTGGGGAGAGACTAACATAAGGAAAAGGGAGGATGTTTCTGTGCTGCTGATTTTCCTCATGCATCAAAACATACTAACATGGCCAGAAACCAGTACAGGTTATTCTTATTTACTAGTGTAATTAAAATAAACATTGTGTTGCAGAGATGAGTTCTTGAAAATATTGCATCTTTTACATTCAGTTCCCATGCAATTCAGCAGACTGAAGATTTTGCCCATTTCTTCTGGAGAGCCTTATCCTTGTATTTTGTTGCAGTGAAGAGGCTTTGCATGTGTCCTGTTTACATTTTGCTTTTCTGGTGTCTATATTCAGCCAACCTCGCTCATCAGAGCCATTTAATACATTCCTGCTGCATATGTATCCAGCAGAGCCCAGAAGTGGAGTCTAATCCAAGGGGACAATATGAAATGAAAGGATGCTCATCCGACTCTTCTTGCCCAGCTGAAATTAATGAATGGTGATAATGAATCACATGTTAATGTTTTACAACACATACACCGTTGTATGTGTTAGGGTGTTATGTGTTATTTTGCAGTTTTTTCTTGAGGGATCTTGGGTGAACATGCCTATTCAGCTGTGGAGAGCGAATCTTACTGCTGTAGCTGAAAGCATGTTTCAGTTAATAAGATGTTAAAAGATCAGGCAATGTAAAAATCTCTTCTTCAGAGGCTGTGGGCACAGAGCATGTCACTAGTCCTCTGTATTTTAGGCTATTTGCCTTTTAGGGAAGTGATTATTGATTCAGAATGAAAGCCAAAATCATCACTTAACAATTGGTATTTCATTATTCTTTGTACATGTACAAACTGTGTCACATGTTTCTGTATCCTGTAACACAGTTGGCTGGGTTTACTATTTTCCAGTTTTTGTTTTAAGTGTCTGTTGGTTATGACTACACTATATTTTCCCGCTATAACCTATACCTTCTCCTGCAGAAAGGTATGCATACCTTCTAAAATATATATATAAAGAAAAATAACCAAAAAGCACTAGATGAGATGTTTAAAATGAGTTGTTGGGAAATTGAAGTTTTATAGAATAAAATCCTGGTGAAAAAATTATATTGAATTGCACAAAGGTCGTTCCACAGGAAGAGACTGTTGTAATAATATTTTCTTGCAGTTCAGTCTAAATGGGACTTAAAAAGAAATGTTTCCTCTTAATCCTGATGAAGCCTGAAGTGTAATGGATGCTGCACTTAGAGTCTTCTGAGAAAGCTGAGAGCACTGTCAGAGGAAAGACGATTACCTGGGGAGGGAGTGTATAAAGTCTAGCCTTCAGTTTTGGCAATGTCTGCAGAGAAAAACATTCATTACCTGAATGGTTAACATGAAGCTGTAATCCAGGCGTTTTCCTGGATTCATCTGGAATCCTTTAAATATATATATATAATGTGAAACATAAAACAAATAGTACAAAACAAATAATACAGAATGAATGCAGGCACATCATCTGTTCAAAGCAGTTCCTTGTAATTAATCAGTGTTTTGAGGAGGAATTGTTCAGCCTCAGTATTGTTCCTTAATTAACAACATGATGTTAGTGAAATCTGTTGACAGAAGTATGGCTGAGCCCAAGCTCCAATACTGAGCTTTTGGCTGAGCAGATTAACACAGACACATTTCATTTCCTCAGTGAGTCCAGTACCACAGAGGTCTCTTCACTCCCACTGTAAGGTCATTCCATATTACTGAATGGCTTAAGGGAGACACTGTGAGTGAAGACTTGGGCCACAGGGAAGGGGGGAAGGCTGCTTTTTTTTTTGTGAGAAAGCTATTAAAATGAGGAGAAGACAGGTCTTGAAGGAAGATTTATGTAGTTTCACATGGCTGTGTTGGTTTCTTACATCTGATAGAACAAAGGACACAAAAGTTGCCCAAAATGATATACAAGCAGGATTTATGGTGATTTTAATGTGACACGGAGCAGAAAATGTGTTCTCAGCAGGATATTTATGCCTGTAATTTGAAACCTGTGCTTTGATTGTTCTAGATGATAGCAAGTTTTCCGAGGCCATCACGGTGCTGCTCACCTGGATTGAGCGGGGCGAGGTGAATCGTCGCTCCGCAAACCAGTTCTACTCCATGGTGCAGTCGGCCAACAGCCACGTCCGCCGGCTCATGAACGAAAAGGCGGCTCACGAGCAGGAAATGGAGCAAGCCAAGGAGAGCTTCAAAAATGCCTTAACAGGGATCCTCACTCAATGTAAGTAACTCCCTTTTTGTCAGTGTTGTAGTGATGGTGGTGGTGGTGGTAGTAGTGGTTTTATCAGTTTGCTTGTTTGTTTGGGGGTAAGTAGTTGCAATGCAGTCATGCTCTACTTCACATCCTATTCCATACTCTATGCCAGTTTGGAGGATCAAGGACCATTCCTAAGAACTTATTATTCAAGGTGAGCAAAGTTTCAGTAGTTTTTTTTTATTGATAGATGAAGACATGCTCTATTCACAATGTCTGCCATTGTGTAGACATAACACTTCAAGAATGGACAAGACAGAAGCCTCACTGCTCTAAGAAAAGATCGTGGGTTTTTTGAGAGAAGGGATATATAGCCTCTGTGTGGCAGCTAGTTAACTAGGTCAATTACAGAATAGAGCACAATTAGGTAATATTTTTAGCCTGGGTTTCGGCAAAAGGCAGTAGAATCCAGTAACTTTTAGGGATATATTTAACTTTCAGGGTAAAGGCCACCTCCACAGTAGAAATGTGTGCTGTACTGCTGCTGGCATCAGGACTGGTTGGCTGATACAATGCCAGTATTAATTGGGCAGATAAACTGTCTTAAATATCTAGTGCTGGCAGCTATTTCCTTAGTACAGAAATACAATCAATGAACTTACTCTAA
Source organism: Toxostoma redivivum (assembly GCA_013397375.1). Lineage (NCBI taxonomy): Eukaryota > Metazoa > Chordata > Aves > Passeriformes > Mimidae > Toxostoma > Toxostoma redivivum. Next base: position 264,329 of record VXBI01004280.1, read on the forward strand.
TGAAGTTCCCTCATAAAGCAATTTTTTTCAAAGGGAGGAGAGGGAGAGGGAGAGGAGAGGAGAGGAGAGGAGAGGAGAGAGGAAAAAAAAAGGCAAGGAAGAAAAGAGAAAGAAAACTGATTTATTTGTTGGTGGTTTTTAACATGTCTACTCATGGCTCCTCAAGGAAGGGACATATGATACTCAGAAAGGTGAAGCCTGGAGCCAGCTTTCATATGCCAGTTGAGAACAAAACCCAAGATAATTTACCAGATAGAGAACAGTGAAGTTGTTGCATTGTAATTTCTGAGTCAAACTCCTAATCTTTATATTAAAAATAAAAAAAGTCCTAAACTCTTTTGTGCAATTTATTTTTGGTTCCTCAGTGGACATCCTTTAAAAGTCAGCATTGAAGGCATAAGCTTGGATGGATTTGTCTGACCTAGCAGAGCAGCCAGTAAAGATTTCTGCATAAGTGATGAAGAGCTCAACATCTCAGAAGACAAATTTACCATAGGGCATATATCCTAATTTAAGAGTTTAGATGCCAGAACTTAGAAACAAAGATTCTGGGCCAAAGACATTTGATCTCTGTGGACATATGTTCAGAGAGTAAATTTAAAAGACAAGCTAATTCTCTTGGTAGTTTGCTAGGCAATATTGTCTTCCATCTCAGCATCTAAAAGGCAGTGTGAGGCACAGAGATGCAGGCACCACGCATGGCATGCTGTTCAGTTCACACCAGGGCCTCTCCAGTTTTGTGTGCGACAGCCAGCTCTAGCATTCAGAAATGCCTTCTTCAGCTGCATTAAAAAAAGTCCCCCATTGTCAGCAGGCTGAACTTTAGTTAAATCAGTCTAAATTAGCCCATTTGTCACCAACTGTTGTAGAACATCTGTCACTTGGAAATAGAGATCCCTGTAGTTTCAGGTGGAAATTTGCAGTTTTGGCTATCTGTTTTGCTCCTGTAATGTGCTGAATGCTGAACTTACAAAAACAGAAATAGCTCTGGCTTCAAAATGTGAGTTTCCTAATGCCACAATAACAGCAGTGCCTGGAAGAAGAAAGTTTCTGACAGATCTGGCCTACGAGGACAAGGTCAGCCAAAAGCAGCCTCAGGGAAAGGTGTTACACTGTGAATTTTATAAGTACAAGTTTTACAAGCTTTCCAGATGTTCCCTGTTGTTTATTTTATAAACATCATAAACATTGGCCATTATTAGCATTAATATGTCTTATTAAAATTCCTTGCAAACTTGCTGCGAACAGATGGATGATGTTTTTCTTTTGCACATGTATATGCCTAAGATTGCTAAGACGGAGATTCTGAAATGAGTTTCCCTTTTCCAAGGAAATTTGAATTGAGCTGTATTTGAATTGATCTGAGGAATGTTTTTATGCATCTTTTTCTATTGTTGTTCCACAGTCCTGCATAATTGGTTACAATATGTCAGTTGCTTTATGAAGAAGAATTTGAGAATACAAGATGTCCTAAATAAGTGTGTGTGGCCGATTAATTTCTGCAGAGTGACAAAATCTCACTTCTGCTCTTCTGCAATAAGGATCCAAAAGTCTAGTGTAATGCTGCGGCTGTGTGGCCATTTGACATAAATATTACAGTGTTTTAAAAATATCTTGTGGCAGTCCTGTCTCATGAACTAGGTCAGATGTCAACTTGGAGCTGACCATTCTGGCCTTTCTTTGCAGTCAAAAGAGAAAAATAAGAATCTCCATGAAATGAGTCATCAGACTGACCTCATGGTGCTCTTCCAAGGAGATGAATCATCCTTTGGATAAGCCATTTTTTCTCTGTTGCCCATAGAAGATTCACAGGGGGTTTAATTCTGAACCAGATGTCCCACTTTTTACCTGCCTTGTTCAGAGCAGATTAATCCCACTTACTGTGTACAGCATCGATACAGACAGTTGTAGCATAAGGGAAGAACTTGGAGTTGGATAAAAATGCCAGCAATGAATGTTATGGGGAGTGAAAAAGAAATAAAATCGACTTCAAGTGCACTCACCTGAAACAGACACACACACTGTCTTAGTGGGTCTCAGTAGAAAATACTGTCTTATTAATGAGGATTACTGTGACCAGAACATTTCGTATTATGGCCCAACTACTAAAGAAGAAAAGGCGTTGAAATCCCTGCTACAAATTTGTGCCTGGAGGTATTTAGGAGATTACTGAGCAGATTACCCCTAAAAATTTGGGTCAATTGCTCAGCACGTGAATTAATTACCTGATCAAGGTTCTTGTGCCAGGATAATCTGTGAAATAAAGTGTATTACTGCAGTCACACCACAAATTTACAGCACCTGATTTAAGTGCTACAGAGACTCTTAGCCTTGTGCTTCTTCAGGGGATAAGGGGATATCCCTTCTTAAAGGGATAAAGAGAGAAAAATGTCCACTTCCTTATTTTTTATTAAATTACTTGATTTTCCTAGATTTGAGTTTGACCTTAAAGTATAGATTGTTTTCAAGGATTTTAGGTAGGTCTGTCTTTGTCATTTGACATCTGCTTTACTTCCAGGCATCAACACAGCTTAGATACATGTGACACTGCCCCCGACTTTCCATTCATCTCTGTTTTGTTCCTCCCAAACCACCTTTTTAGCCTGAGGTTTGCAGATGTTGTTCCTCAAGATCCTCAAGAAAATGAAAGCCCTAGAGATATCCCTGTTGGGCTGTTGGTGTCTTTTTAGACTATACCAAAGCTGCAATTACCTCCTCTGACTCTCTTCTCCATGCCCTGTAAACTTTGCCTACCTCTTACTGAGTTTTCACACTATTTAATGCAGTTCGCCTTGACAACGCTGACAAAAGTACCTACAGGTGAATAAAAATTCCATATTAAAAAATTAATTTGATATCTAAAGAGTAAGACTCACAAGGTAGTGGAAGTGTCTCAGTTTACAAGTTCATAGGTTACACACATGGTTTAATGAAGAGAAGTCCCCCATGGCTTGTTACTGAGCAGATTATGACACTCCGTCATTTGGTCATTTTTGTCCACTTTACTAATCAATTATTGGACTTAGCAGACTCTGAAACCAGGTCCCCATCAGAGTCTGTGAATCAGTCTCTTGTGTGCCTGTGGGGAAGCAGTGAGAGGGTGATTTTTATCATGGAGCTCCCTGGCCAGATTACTTGACATAGAATCATAGGATCAATAAGGTTGATAAAGACCTCCAAGATCATTTGAGTCCAGCCTTTGGATTAATACCACCTTGCCAACTAAACCTTAGCACTGAGTGCCATGTCCAGTCATTTCTTAAACACTTCCAGGGATGGTGCCTTCACCACTGCCCTGGGCAGCCTGTTCCAATAGTTAACCACTCTTCCAGTAAAATTCTTCCTGATGCCCAGCATGAACATGAACAAGGGGGAATGGCTTTGAACTGAATGGGGACTGGTTTAGATATCAGGAAGAAACGTGCCATGAAAGTGGTGAGACACTGGCAGAGGTTGCCCAGAGAAGCTGTGGATGCTCCATCTCTGGAAGTTGGAGCTTTGAGCAACCTGGTCTAGTGGAAGGTGTCCCTGCCCATGGCAGGGGATTGGAACTCAGTGATCCTTAAGGTCCATTCCAAGCCAAACCATTCTGTGATACTATGGATTATGAGATTATGCAGTCTACCTGCTTTTCCTGTTGCTAAGCATCTTTGGCCCTTATTTGTGAAACAGGAAGTGAAGCTAGATTCAACTTTGAGCTTATTCAGTAGGCCTGTCCATTTAAGAAGAATCAAAGGTTTGGTAGATTGGGAGAAGGCTATGTGTCATGTGCCTCTTTTTGGGAATCTCACAATTGTCACCTTGAGTTTTCCTCTCCTTTCTACTAAAGGATTTCAGTGGTACATTAGGTTACATTGAGTTTGTTATCAAATAGCTGGTAGGTGTCTGATATGAGTTACACTCCCTATCAAAAAAAAAATTGTAGTTAAATAAATCTGAAGGGAAGAGCATTCTCAGTAGACTGAATGAAATTCTCCTCCTTTCTTCATTTTCAGGTTTCTTCATTTTCATTCTCTGATCTTCCTGGATATGATTTAATCTGTTCTAACATTATAAATGCCTTCGCAGATAGAATCTGTATTTTTTTAACACTAAAAAAGTAAGAAATATGTTAAAAATCCTTTTTGAGCTCTCTTCAAAAAAATGATTGGCATCAGTTTTGTTTTTATCTTTACAGGTTCACTTCAGAAGTTGCTCTCTTGCTTTAGAAAAGATAGAATTTACATTGATATAATGGTGATTGCTAAAATCACTGTTTCATCTGATTTGCTTTAAATTCCATACTTCAGTACTTCCTCCCAAAAATCCTTCCACTTTTTCATATTCTCATAGCACTAAAAATAAAGCCAGTTTCGTTACAGGTATTGAAAGCATGCTGGTTAAAATTCTCTTAGCAGTCAAGATGTTTTATATACAACCATGCTTTCCACAGTATTCTTTGAATTGCTCCACATTAATAACAAATTTTAAAAGGATTTTCCTGTTCTTTAATTGTCCAGTCTTACAGTCTTTCTTTCCTTTGCCACTGACTAATTAAAAAATATGAGCTTACTTTATGTGCAATTTTTAGGTCATCATTAAGCTCTTTGTGAAAGGGATTGAGTCATATAATGTGTTTTTATAGTGCAGCCCAGTTCTCAGTTGGTGTCATAGAATGCCACTGTAATATAAATAAAAACATTAATCATTCATGTCATTAGTTACCACTATTACTTTCTACCTCGATGCATTTCTAAAAAAGAAAGAAAAAATAAGTACAAAATAACCTCTACAATCCATCCAGTTCCTTTTGTTAGCTCATTTAGTCAGTGTGCTCTTGGCTTGTTTCTATACTCATAATTTGTCCAGTAAAGCTAGCTGGATCTCTTAATTCATTTTTCAGTTGTCTTTCTGTCTATGAGATTTTCTATCTCATATACACATGTCCACAAAAGCATTTCTATAGAGAATGCTGTGGCACTGTCAGAGAATAGAGATGAAAAACTCAATTTTTACTTTACCTTGCATCCTTGTAGTTCCTCCCTTTCTTTTGGCAGTATAACCCTTTGTGATTGCAATTTGTAGTGTTTCTCATAGCTTATTCTTCTGTCCCATTTTCTTTGAATTTCTGCATTCTTCCCATTGTCTGTAGCTTTCACTCCACCTAAAGTCAATACGAATCTTGGTATCGATTTAAGCATAGCCAGAATTTCAACAGAAGCTCTTCTGTTATTTTTAAGAGGCTTTTTGGTTTTTTTAATGTAGTATATTAAATATGCATGTTATTTTGCAGAAAAGTGAAAGCACCCCTTCCAAGACATTTCAGTCTATTTTGACAATTCATGCCACTTGCCTGGAATCTGCCTTTCTCCTAGATGATGACACAAGGTTCAAGGCAAAGAAGCATGTACTTTAATCACGTGGAAAGCTGTGCTTGGTTTTGACTTGCCTTGCTGAGTAGAGACAGGGGTAAGGGCCTGATGTGTCACAGAACTGAGCTGTAAGTGTTCTATGGAAATTAAGGATGAGGGAAGAGACATTAGGCAAGGAAGGAAAGATGGAGGTTTCACCCAAAAGGATGAGTTGGCTGTGCATACTATGTGGTCTGCACATCTAAAGCTGTTCAGACTGCTTATAAGTGATTGAATAAACCTTATAAATATGAATAATCCTATGCCACTACGTGTGATTGAAATACTTGCTCCCTTCAATGTGCACTAATCGTGCTTCATGTCAAATCACTGGATTTGTCACAAATGGTGTAGTTTGTGGTAATGACAGAGATGTTATGGGGCAAGAAGAGAGTTTTGGAAAGGAATAGACTATGTGGGAGGGAAGGATGGAAACACAGAGTAGGAACAAAAATACAGAAGGAAGAAGTCATGGCAGGCAAGGGAACATAACGTATGGCAACAAACGGAGAAGTAAATTTCACACCTAAAGTGTGTGAGACAATTTTTTGTTTTGATTGCCAGAAGAGGCTACAGCTGTTGAAACCTCCTCATCCACATCTTTATCCTTTTTCTACAGCAAAAGAAACCATATTATGCCCCAAACAAGTACAGCCCTCCTGATCTCCTAGGAACATTTTAATCTGCAAGATTCCTGCATAATTATTACTTCAGTTAATGAGACCTGCAATGGCTAAGTCCCGTTTATGATGTTCCTACATTGCAGAGTTCCCTGGGAGTTCTCTTTTTGGACAGATTTACCAAAAAATGGCAGTTCCCACTTTTGCTATTTTTAAATCTGAAAACTGAAAAGAAAGGGGTGCCAAACAATAAATAAAAGAAAGAACAGGTAATTTACTGCAGTACTTTGGGGATGGTTTATAGTCTTGTCAAGCTGATGAGGGAAGCAGCATTCACTTCATCTTCATTTGAGTTGGTGGGGGGCAGCTGAGCTTTTTCTAGGCTTTTTTTCTGATTGTCAACACAAGGTCCACAAAGTCCATTCGGTACTGTAAGATGGTGGCATTGAAAGAGCAGGTGCCGTACATTTGGAGTTGCCCTGCTGTGTTGTGCTGGTCTGATGTCAGGCTCCTGTTTGTAGAGAAATGACATGAAGGTGAAGTGGTCTTGTTGAGTCCGAGTGATTTATCACATGGCACGGCGCCAGCTCTTGCGGTTAAACCAAGCTGTCAGTTTCTCTGCTGTAAATTAAACCACGATTTCACAACGTGAAAGATTTTCAAAGCTTGAATTTTAGACAGATCTTCTAGCAATACCTTGCAGGGCAAACTGGTCTCTCTTTAATTATTTTTTTTTTTTTATTTCAAAGTTTAACAGGGAGTGTTCTGTTTCTAGAACTATCAATTGTTGATATATACCTCAGACAAGTTACTGCACAGGTTTCATTATGAATCCTGTGAATTGGAAACCCTGTTCCCCACTGGATTTCTAAGCTGAAAGAAGGAGAAAGGAAAACAATGGCTGCTGATGCAGGGGTTTAATATTCCTACAAGACCAGGTGTTACAGTGAGTGTTGTGGTATAAGCACTTTTTTTTTTCTTTGTCTATGTGGAAGGTTCTCCTTATTAGTATTAGAAAGAAGTATTCTTCCTGCATCACCCAGGTATAGACCATTGACATTCACTCAGTCTCTTAGTAACCCACACAAGCAGATTGACTAGGACCATTCTGAATCAGATGGAACAGGAAGAGGGACCAGGCATGAACCCAGACACACACCCTGCTGGTCTCAAATGCTGTAGGCCTAGTCAAAGGGAAATATAGAAATAATTTAGAGAGAGGACATTCTTTATAGTATTCAGGTAGATGAAAGAGGAAAACATCCTTCTTCCTCTGCTAAGTCTTGTAATTGCTCTCTGCACTGCTGAGACCTCTGTCCCAGGATGAGAGCAGAAGAGGTGAGATTGCTAGTAAAGGATGACCCTCCTCACTGTCTGCAGGAATAAATTAAGCTGAGCTAGGGTAGGCTGGCCCATACTGTTCAGCTGTTAAAAAGTTGCTGCTCTGGGTCAGCTAGTTTTCTCCCACAAAATGTGGTGCAGGTTAGAGTTTGATGCAGGCCAAGAAGTTTCCCAGAAAAGCATCTTTTTGGGAAGAGAGAAGCGCTGTTGCTGCAGGGACACAGCATGTTGTGCCCATTGGTTTCGGGGAACAAGAATGGCTGGTTTTGATTGCTAGTACAGGTGTAATTATTGATAGAAGGGCAGGTTGAGGAATGGCATCCTTGCAAGCTGACCGCCCACACAGCAGAATGATTTGGGAGATAAATCACTGCAGGCACCATTCTCTCGATCTGTCCAAAAGGGTGGAATTTGGGGATATAATAGTGAAATCCTATGGTTTTCTCCTTCATCATGCTATGTCTTAACACCATGTCTTAAGGCACCTACAGGCATCTGGGCAGCATGCAGACCGAATTTCTCTGATGGATTATAAAAAGTTTTTTAAAAAAACATAGCCAAACACAAAACTCCAACAAAACCAAGAACAAAGTGAAACAGCTGTGGCATTTATCTGTGGCAGATGAGGTATTTTGTACTTTGTATTTGGAAGATACAGCTGTCAAAACCTGTATCTTCATTATACAAACTTATAATGGCCTTTGCTTATGTGTCCAGCTGTGGTATGCTTTACTTTAAGGATCCATCCCTTGCATTATCTGCAGTCTTCCCCAGGGTGATATTTCCAAGTTTGATGTTTTCCTCTGCTAGTCAAAGGCAATCACATCTGTTTCTCCGTCTGTGAATTGAGTAACAGGGAGAAGCTGCAGGTTTTCAGCTCTAAAAGTGAGAAAGGCAAGTTCTTTTTTGAAAGTAAACAGTACCATAACCAAAAGAATGAGTGCTTGGCTCAAATTAATTAAAATAATACCTGCTTCATTACTCTGCAATCTATCTACCATTTCTCTTACTAATATCACATATCATTTACCTATGCACAATTTTAGCCTTGGACTAATGCTAAGTTCTGTTCAGTTCATTACCAAATGCCTTTCAGGACTGTTGCCAAAAATATTCTCTTCCCTATCCAAAACTGACCTGGAGACTCTAATTCATTCACTACAGCATCTAGTCTTGGCTACTGTAATTCCTTGGTTTGCTGGGCTTGGAGCCAAATCGATTGGCAGACTGCAGCTTAGTCAGAATTCAGCAACAGGGCTTCTGACCCAAACCACGCCAACTCTATATCCTCCCTGTGCTGCGACTCTATATTTGAAAAGTGTGTTATACATTTACTGTAACAGTTTCCTTTGCACTGTAATTTTATGGGTGGAATTTTTCTCTTACCCTTCATGTCAACTGTCACACTCTTACAGAATTTTTCTGTGCTAAATTGTCATATATTCTACTCTTGACACTTGCAGTAATTTAGTGCAAAGCCCTTTTCATTCCTGTGTCCTTAATTGATGGAATTTAGAGTAAAATTCTATATGAAATCTGATTATCTGCCAGCCAAAACTTTTGTTTTTATTCTAACACATTTTTTAGTTTCTATTATGTTTCTTTTTCTATTACCAATACTATATATTATAATATATAGTATAAAATAATATTCTTGGCTGCTTATAATGTAATAAACAAAGGAAAAATTGAGTGCTTCCTAACTCCTGAACACAGAAATAAATTTCAGCCTTCACTCAATCATGTATTTTAAATAGACTGCTTGATAAATGGAATGCAGGGTAAAAGGGTTCTCTCTACCTCTTAATCTGTAGATGAGGCTACATGTTGGTTCTCATTGATTTTTATTTTTCTTTAGTAGTACAATTTTCAAATATCCTGTATCAAGTATTTTCTTGCCCTGGAGATATTGTAGTTTTCCATTTAATACAATCTTCTATGCAAATTCTGCAGGCATTATTTAAGGGATTTTTGCTGATTTTCTTAGTTTTTCTGGTTGTTTTTACATTTACACTTGATAACAATATTTTTCCAGGTAGCTTTCTTTATGGCAGCAGAAACTAAGGCTTAAAGTTTCTATTAATATACTTGCTATCAGTTGGCACCTCTAATAAAGTGTATTGTGCTTGCATATCACTCCAGGTTTAGTTGTTTGGGTCTTTCTAGTTATTTATAACACAGCAGAAAAACAATTAGATAATAATCCTTTGTCCAAAACATGCTGCATAAATTAGCAGCCACAGAATAAGTCATTAGGAGAGATGCAATTACTTACATCTTGTAAGTTATGTTGATGGGAAAAACATGACATGTTATGGACCCTTCCAGAATAATGTGGTTTTTTAAATCCTAATTTAGTAAGGAAACAGCTCTGCATATGGTCAATGAAAATTTGATATAGCATAGAACTCACTAACAGATGTTTGACAATGAATATTTCATGTTACTTAATAATTCTACTTACCAGTCACAGTTGACACTACAGTTGACTGGAGTTCAAGGTGCCTTGGAGAGATAGATATGACCTATCATATGTTTTGGAAATTTCTTCCTGGAGCTCAGAAAATAATCTGAAAACCATGGTCAGCAGTGAGACTCAGATTATGTAGATATCAGCCCAAAATCTGGGGCCTCTCTTTGGCCAAGTATTACCCAGACACAGACAAAAAATTAGTTAACTGTGAAGTTTCTCAGCTAATATAAACCTTTCATGGCTTCTCCTTAGGGATGAATCTACCATCCCTATGGGCTGTGTGCTGCTGGATCATTTACCCATACAACTTTGATCCTGATCAGGAGTGGGTACATCATGTCTTGTCTTCCAGTTTCCCAGAGCACGAGCATTATGCCAACTTTAGGCTTCCAGGGTATCTATGGGAAAACAAATGAGTCTTGGTGCAACAAGAACAAATGTGGCAGAGCAGGTTTACATTGAATTGTCATCTCATAGCACATGAATGCAAGATTTTGGTGCAGTACAAAAAGATTAGAAGGCACTTCCCTGTACTGTCAAACCATGGCCTTGGCTGCTGTTTAGCTCTAATATAGTCCTTGGAGGCCTTTTATGTTGGAATTTGCAAAGCTTCATAGCCTAGATTGCTGTGAATATTGAAATTGCTGTACATACATTGACACTTGCTTTGAATAGTATGTCGGTTCTTGATACATACTAGTTTAGTGTTCTCCTCTGCATTTTCCTTTTTATTATCCCTTGCTGCCTGTTTTGTAAAGTTTCTTTAAATGCCTTGATTTTTAGCATGTTATAGTATCCTACCTCTTGTCACTTTTTTAATTCCAAAAGGTTAGGTAAGTGAAGACGATCCTTTTAATATTAACTTTGTCTACTGCAGTTATGCAAGAAGAAGCTATGGCATCTTCCTCACTTGTGTTTCTATTGAAGAAGGTTTCTGAAATTATCAGATAATGACTTCTGTTAAATCTTAGCACCTGTTCACATAAGCGAAATTAAACACTTTAAGGTTCAAATGTTTTTCAAAATTTAGTTGATCTTATTAATACTTAATAGTGGAAAATGGCAAACCAGCTCTTGCTCATATCTTTGTGAATCTTTTCTACTTGAATTTCTACTTGCAAACTGAAAACAGACTGTTAATTAAGCAAAATTTTCTGAGCACCTGGGTCATCAACAGAACAACAGTAATTAAATTCTAGCCTGAATTTCTATATACATAATAATAGAGTGCCTTACCATTTTCATTGTTTACAAATTAATTGAAAAATTATACACAGCATTACTTCCTTGATACATCCACTCTTCAGTCAAAGCAAGTTCTAATGTGCTGAAATTATCATATCTCCCTCTAAAAGTTTAATGGTTTACAAATGGATAAGATTATCACAGTAAGTCTGAAGCACTTTCTTTATTGTAAACTACCTATACGTATTCATTTTAAAAGAAAATGAACTACAATTATTTTTTATCACTTTGGAAGGTCATTAATCAGCCCTGAAAGAAAAACTTCTGTTCAAAATGTTGTAATCTTCTGGAACCTGAAAGTAGTCTTCAAAAGGGGTAAAAAAACCAGAGAACAGAAGAAACATGCTCAAATGAGAGAGATTTAACTTTATGGTCTAGAGGTGAAAGATACTGCTTTAGTAGGTGAGCTCACCATTTTAGGAAGGATAGGTTGTTATGTGTAATAAGATTCTCTGCATCTCTGACTTAAGGAAAGAATGAGAGAAGCTCTAGATCAGAAAGATAAGGGACCAGGGCAGAGGGTGTTACAGTGCTCCTGCCACCACTTCTCAGTGAGAGGAGCAAGAAGTGCTGCAACTTGATAAAGAAAGGACATTGTTTCCACCCAGGAATCTAAAGAGATAGATAGCAAAGAACCTTGTCAAAGAGTTGAAGCATTTTTCAGTTCAACTTCATAGGTTGGCACAGCTGCTCATTCAGGAGCACAGCTGAGGTCATTTGTAGAAAATCTGGATTTATTGGTGTTTTCTTCAGTTAATTGTGCTGGGATCAAGGCAACTTACATCTTGGCCAAATCATTTTTAGGCAGGTCACTGTTGTGGAAGGACAATTTTGCTTTTAACTGAAGAAAAAGAAAAGTGTTGAGAGAAAATCTTTCTCAACTGAGATGAACAAATAGCTAAAAACTTGAGGATCTTACTTATCCTAGATAACTGATCTAAATATTGATGTTTGACTTCAGAACAAATTCATTAGAGTTGAATGAGGGAAGCTCATTTCACATCTGTTCTGCATCTTAAGTGAAAGAAAAAGGTGTCTGTTCATGTAAGTAACCAAACATAGGCCATGGAGACAACACTGATGTATCCCAGGTGAGCCCTTTGACATTGAATAGAGGAGAAGCAGCAGCTGCAGCCACAGAGTGCAGGGTTGGTGTATGGTCTAGCCCTTCCCACCTGCTGACAGGTTCCCACTGTCACATAGTGACCCTTCAGTGCAGAGTCTGCCTGCCTTCCGCTCCTCTGTGTGCCGCTGCGGCGGGGGAACACGTACGTGCCAGGTGGATGTCTCGAGGGTCATTCCTGTGTCACACACCTATTGCCACACGTGCAAAGGTGTGTGCCAGCACGGGGAGTGGTCACAGACTTCACGGGGAAGCAGCTGCATGCTTGGTTCTTGGTGCATAGTTAAGAGTTGTGTAGACTAAAGTTATGGAGGCAGACTTGAAAGGAGACATCTCCAACATTCATACAATGTAAGTACAAAAGACACATCATTGGATGGATATTGATGATGTTGTTTCAGTAATGACATCATCCATAGACTCCTAGTGTCTTTGCTTTGCTTCTCTATAGTGATCACAACATAAATTGCTTGTCTTGTTTGACTTCCTTGTTCACCAAAGTTGAGCAGATTGTCGCCGTTTTCAACGCTTCTACCAGACAAAAAGCTTGGGACCATTTCTCGAAAGCCCAGCGAAAGAACATAGACATTTGGCGAAAGCATTCTGAGGTTGGTGATTTTATTTTTACTTTCTATCCATCATCTCACAGCTGGATTGACACAGAACGAGTGTGATTGTAGCTGGACATAGTGTATTTGGCAATATTTACAGCTACTATTTTAGCTTTTAATCAACTGGCCATTTACAGTTTCGCCTACAGTATGAATTGCTCCCATTGCTCTCATTATGGTAATAGTCATTAAATAACATGAAGACAGGGAGCAATGTGTATTTATTTTTCATTCAAAATTTGGGAAATCATTAGAAGATTATGTTTACTATCTAAAATAATGAACTGAAGTAGTGAAATTAGGAACAATATTTTCAAATAAGGAATTTAGGAGTCACCGTGATCTGTTATTAAAAGAAGAATTCTGTGACAAAGATTTTTATTTTTCTCTGTGCCATCTTATGGTCATTATAAGATGACTTTGAGTGAAAACAAAATAAAACATTTCTTTCCTAAGTAATGACTTAAGAATTTAAGTCTGTAACTGTGGCCTATTCCTTCCCATTTGTTCTATGTTTATCTTTAAAAAAGTAGATACATTGCTTGTATTGAGTCTAAGAATTATGCTTGCAAAGAAACCAGTATAAATGTAATCATACAACCACACAGAGTTAGCAGTGTGGGACCATGCATGTGTGACTGCCATAAGCATGAGCAGGGGAAATGGGATTCTAACTCCCCTTGCTGTGAGTGGCAGCAAAGGAAGTGCTAGACCTCATCCTGTGTTTTGGTCATCCAGCTTTCGATTTTAATTCAGTATATACGCTATGAGCCTGTATTTTAAAAAGTAAGTACCGCTGTCTTTGTTTTCTTTCTTTCTTCTTCCTTTTTTTTTTTTAATTTTAATATGAGCAATTGACATACACTTGGTTTACCGTCATGTGGTACAGTGTGTTGATTGTTACTATCACAGTCCTCTAAATGATTTTTCTCTGTCTCAGAATAAAAACTTTAGAAGGTAAGGTGCACTTATTTAATTATTTTGTAGTACACTTGTAAAATAAGTGTTGTACACTTAGTTTGAGAAACACTGAAGTGCTGTGATATAAATCATTTGGATAACATTTTAAGTGTCCATTAACTAATGCTAAATTACAGTTGAATACCAATGGCACTAAATGTAACATCCACATGAATACCAAATGAATACTTTATTATCAGTGCTATTATGGTGAATACAAAATTACTTCAATAATGGGACACTTAAAATAAAATGTTAGCATAATTTATTGGTACAAGCTGTATTTTGCATTTTGTTCACAAATATTTCATATACATAGTGGATAATGCCTTTGTTCAATCGAAAGTTGGGAAGTTGGGGATTGATCTTTGCCTTGTCTTTTAGAGAAATATGAAAATATTATTTGTGAGTAGATTATTTTAATTATATTAAGATCATCCCTTCTTAAACTAACTTTCTGTAAAGGGATGTGGTGTGTCATTCATTTGCTGGTTTCTAAATATTTAATAAACTGAAATGTGTAAGAGTTAGACTTTCCAGAAATGTCAATTCTTTACTCATTTCTTTCAAAAATTACTGCCTTTTGTTTTTCTGAGAGGAGGACAACTAAAACAATTCAAAATTACGTAAGCATGTAGCTAAGCCAGTATATTTTGGAAATGCCTGTTTTTCAGATATGAAATGTGATACAAATAAACCAAATGGTACATTTGATTTAAATTGTATCTTCTAACCATGATATTATCTGCTGATTTGTTTAATTACTTGATCACCTTCCAGTTTTTTCCTGAATTTAGAAAAGCTTTACTAGAAACCCAAGGCAAAGAAAAGACTTATACACATAGGCATTCTCTGTAGAAAATTATTGACTTTGCTAATAATGTAGACACTGATGCATCAAGGACATTTGTCCACTAATGAGGGAGTAAATGTAAGCAGATATGTGCTCATGTATGCAGGATTCTTCCCCAGGAAAATGTGCAGGTGGCCTTTTCCAATAAGGAATTCAGAAATGGCCTGCCAATTTCTTCTAGTGACACTTCTGATTCCATTAGAGAGTGGCTGGCAGTGTGGCCTTTTAATAACTTTTTTTTTTTTTTTAATTTGAAATTATTCCCCTGTAAAACACCCACTAATTAGGTTCCTTGCCTTTGCTGGAATTAATGAGTACGCATACATTTTACAGAATATTTGAGATCTGCTGATGAACCAAGGATACAACTCAAGAGGAACGCCTTCCCTTTTTTTCACGCAGCCCCTCTCTGACAGATTATTGTTAATTGCACAGAGCTGTTGTCAGACTCCTCAATGCTGTCTCCTCCTTCCACACGACTCTCCCTTGTTTCAAAGATTTCAAACCACCTCTTTGGGAATTAAGCTCTTTGTTGGCAGAAAAATTAGCTGTCTGCGGGTGGACAAAGCCTACACTAATCACAGTGCAGCATCCCCATGTTACACCTGACAGGATTATTAGGACAAAATAGAGTCCTCTCAATCTTCTCAGTGCTGCCATTAAAAAGGCAGCCGCTGCACCCGCGCCAGCTTTTCTCCCCAGAACAAAGACTGTCTGGACTCCTACAAAGCCCGGTGCCTGCTGATCCTTTTCCTGGTGACATGTGCAGGGGCTGCCTGCCTGCCCTTGCAGCGGTCACCCGGAGACCGAGCTCTCCTCCTGCCACTCATTTTGGATCAAGATGCAAAGATTTTCAGGCCAGCGTTATGGGACTGGGTCTTTCAAATCCAAGGCAATCTGGGCATAGGGACAGAGGGTGAGGTTCCTTTGACCAGCATTAGGCACTTACAAATACACAACTCTTCAGCTGCATTGTCTGCTCTCAGCTTCCTTTGCAATCAGCAGAGAGAGCAAGCAACTTTCAGGGTGCCTTTTAGTTCATATGACTTTGTGTGTTGGAGACATCCACATTTGGCCAAATGAATCGTGCCCCAAGTGGCAGAGGGAAGCAAGAATTAGCTACCCCTTAAGCAGGCTGACAATCTCTTTATCAGTCTGCCTTATACACCAATTCTAAGTATTATCCCTGCTGTTAAAACATTCTCCTATGTTTAGCAGACCTAAAGATCACTCAATGGGGAAAGTTGCTTTTTCTCTTGTTTTCTCGGAGTGTTACTTTTGATAAACTCAGTTCTTTCACAAGAAGAATTCCCTTTGTTTCTGTTTTTATAAATATTCATACACAAATAAATACGATTATAATGATAAATGATGTATAATTAAAATCAGATCAGTATTAAAAACAGATACTAAATAATGCATAATGACTTCATGGAAGTTAATACTGACAAAAGGTAATTTTGGATTTTAGGAGCTCCGAAATGCTCACAGTGAACAGCTCATGGGAATCCGCCGGGAAGAGGAGATGGAAATGTCTGATGATGACAGTGGTGACAATCCCAGTAAAAAGCTGAGAGTAGATGACTCAGGTAAATATATGCAAGTGTTGTTTTATTAAAAGCAAACAAAAACTTACATATGAGAAGTGACATGTTAATACCTAATTATATAAGACAGTGTCTTATTTTAAACCCTCATAAATTAGTTATTTGAATGATGCAAGCTGTCTCTAGGAGATGTCTGTCACTGGCTATGTTCTATAATGATGAAAATTCTCCAGTTCTGCCCTTGGCTGGAAGCATTGTTTCCTTGTTGCACTCTCTGCAGCTTTGCATGACAGCATTTCATTCCATGGTAGAAACAATGTTTTATTATGAGAGCAGTTCAAGTTATGCTTTAGTCAATATTCTCTAAACTGTACCTTTCTTTGCAACAAAGACATAATAATCTCTAATCTCTATAAGAAATAGCATTCTAACTGTGGGGCTTTTCTGGTTGCATACTGGCTTTCTAAGGGTACCTATTTCATACTATGGTACTGCATTCTGCATGATTTAGACACTCATTAGTTGGCTATCATGAGTCCAAGAACAAGGGTGCATGTAATGTGAACAAGAAAAGCAGCTTTTTCAGCCTTCTGCAAATACTCTGCTATCCAGGATGGACACCAAGAGGTGGCTCAGGAGCTGCCAGAGTTACTAACTGGTAACATGATCTGGATGTGTGCTTTGCTCTACTTCTTGGCATTGGCTAATAATTTGTGAGTTGCTAACAAGGGTTTGCTTGTTTAGACATTCATATAAAGAATGAAATCTTCAGTAGCTGAAGCTAAGGCATGACTAGAAACTGCCAGGCAGCAGTGAGCTTTCAGAAAAATCAAGAAGGAAGGAATAATATGGAAATAATATCAGTCTCCACTAGGGTAATCCTGATCTAGTCCTTTTCATATAGGCGCCATAGTAAGAAAGGAAAGAATTTCATCCATTCAATGATTTCAAGTCTTTGTATGCCAGTTGAAAGGTGTGAATCCAAACTTCCAGAGACAAGAACTCTTTGGTTTCTTCTATGACAAGATACTGTGTGAGGCTGAAGGTCCCTAGAAGTAAAGACCAAAGAAAGGAGTGTCATTCTAGTGAAGAAATTTTTACTATGACATCTCTCTTGAGGGGAGATTTAATATTTTTCCTGGAAGAAAAATGCAACAATAAAATCCATAAAGGGCAGCCTTAATTTTTGCTAGGCTAATTTTGTGGATTTGTATTTTCTGGATGCCATTAGCAGAGTGTTTGAAGCTGAGACAGTAGGTCTCAGGACCTGCTAGAAATCAGCAATGTTTATGACTATCTAATCATTTTACATCGACTGTGTCCACTCTCATGGAGAAAAGTCATTAGAACTAACCACAGGAAGGTAGAGCCAGAAATACATATAGCCTGCATGCCAGAAGAGGAGCAGGAATGTTTTGAAGTGTAATACTTACCAATTCAGCCAAGTTTAATATATGCATGCTTAGGGCAGAGCTGTATTGGTCATTCATTTTGTAACACCACAGATAGGAAAGCATGTTTGGTTTTCATGCATGAAAAAAGACATTACTGTCAAAAGTTTTGATACCTGAGATTTTTACAGCATTCTATCCCAAACAATTCCAGGTTATTTGTATTGTTACAATGTAGGCACTTGAGCAAACCAAATACTGTGTTGCATTCTAAATCAAAATTTAGCAGTATGAATCCACTTGAGTACGTGTCCATCATTGTTTGTTGTGTCATTCATCATCCTCTTAAATTCAGTGGAGTTGATCCATCCTGCTGCATACAAAGTCATCCAGTTCTCAAATTAATGTTATGGCTTTCTTCTTTGAGCACTACACTCTCAGTTAAAGCAAGTGCATTTGGTTCTTCTGTCAATGACAATAGAGGAAACTTGGAATTAAACCAAAAGAGCTATTGGGTATAAAACATTGGTAAATGAAAATAAACTGAGAAGGGACTTTTTTTATTATTACTCTTATGTACAGAAATGTGATTCTTCTTTCTTTCTTCTGGAGTTTTTTTTAATTACTATTTGTGTTAGCCGCCTTCTCTTTTTCTTTTTTTCTCCTCTCTTTCTAATTACGTCATTTCAGAACCACCACTTTATCTCACTGGAGTGGCTATTTGTATTCACAGTAACCTCTGTTGTATGAAGAATGTCTTTTAAAGAGCCTTTTAACTCTTGAAACAAAGAAACCATCTTGCACAGTAAGAAAATATCGTCACTTTCTTTATTCTTAACCCCTTTTCTTAAAAATTTGGTCTATGTACTTACCCTTGGGAAGAGCAAGACTTGAATAACATGAAAATATTGTGCCTCCTCAATTCAAGGACAGCACACACACATAAAGTTTTAAAAGTCTAAATCCAAAAGTAGCTGAAGAAATGAGACATGATTAATTGATTTGGATGGTTCCAGATCTCTGGACTGTGTGTTCTGCCATTCCAACAATTTTCTTGAGGACATTATTTTTCAGCCTGCCCTTTTTGACAGTGTGAGCAAGACTGCTGGGAAGTTACAACCCCAAAGCTATAATAAGTGACAGAGATTCCCTCAGGCTTCAACACCTGTGTCAAGTCTTTTTTTCAGTGGTTCACCTGGTTAAGTCACTGCTGTACAAGAAGGCTTAATTAATTCAACAATTTAGAATGAGTTCTAAGACCTCATTCTGTCTCAGTAAAGTGTAGTTTCAGGAGTCTCCCAGCATAATTTCTTCTTTTCTGGGAGAAAACACACTGAGTGCATCACATCTTCTCACAGCTAGATAGTTGGAATGAAAACTTTCCTCTAGGATATCTGAAGATAAACCTATTAATCACCCTGAGAAAAAGAGGATAGATTCCAGCCCCAGCATTTGAAAATATACTGCAATGCATCTAAGCCCTGAGATTGTGAAGAAGTACTTCAGTGCTTGAGTGCATGTCCAGAGTTGCTGGACATGGGGTTTCAGAGTGCTGTGGTTTGACCTAGCTGGCAACTAAGTATGACTCAGCTGCTTGCTCACTCCCCCAGCCCTGTGCAGTGGGGAGGAGAATCAGAAAAAAATGTAGCAAGTTGTGAGTTGACATTAAGGACAGCTTAATAATTGAACAAAATATAATGATGATGATAATGGTAATAATAATAGTAGTAGTAGTAGTAATGATGATGAAAAGGAGAGAGAAATAGCAATAAAATCCAAGAGAAAGAAGTGATGCACAATTGCTCACCACCCTCTGACCAATGCCCACCTTGTCCCTCAGCATTAATTTACCCCTCCTGGCCAACTCCCCCCAGTTCATATACTGAGCATACTCACTACTCTGTGGTATGGAATAATGGAATTCTTCTCTGGCTAATTTGGGTCACCTGTCCCAGCCATGCTCCCTCCAGGCTTCTTGTGCACCTCCTCACTAGCAGAGCATGGGGAACTGACAAGTCCTTGGTTCTTTCATCTGCAAATTGTTTCTGCTAGCTATTAATGAACTTGGTTTATTGATATCAGTGACTCAGTGGCAGAGCTCCAACCTCCTAAACCTGTCTTCCACCTCCTAGAAGACATTGCAGGTCTGGGCCACTGCCTGCTGCTAATCCAGGTGTTTTACAGGTCATTCTCCCCAAGCTTAGTCAGTACCCTGTCAGTACTCTATTCTGCAAGCTGAATCTTCAAGGAAAAAGAAAGAAAGCTTCACTACTTGTTCGTTATGTTGGAGATCATCTCAAATTGCTGGAAGGATAGCCTGAAGAACTCCCTAGGGTATCCAGTAAGTTGGTTCAACTGACACATGTGCCTGGTTTATAGGAAATCCTCCCAGTTTCACAGACTAAAAGGAATTTGCATTCCAGGAAAAGCTGGGAAAAGGCTGACCTGAGACTGAGTGACTCTGACTCGTGGGACCATCTTTTGCTTCTTCTTCCCCCCCAACCCTGCAAAATTCAGCCTTTAAACAGTGATTTTTCTGCTGTTTGGACTTCGTTGTTTGAAAGAGACAAGAGGATTGCTGAAGTAAAGCTGGAAGATTGCTAAGAAAAAAATAATAATGATGATTGGCAACTCAGTTAATATATTTGAAAGTCAAGATGCAGCTACTGGGGCATTAGCTCAAGGGAGAAAAAGGAGATTCAGTGCTGGAGTCTCGAGGATACAAAATCTTCAGATTGATCAGGATTTATGGAGGCTTCCTCTCCCACCTGCTGGCACGGGGAGTAAGGACCCACATGTAAAAGCCTCAAAAGTGATTTCAAGAATTAGTAAAGATGTCTTTTGTAAAGAAGAGCTGAAGTTTGGTTTATGCCTACAAGGCACCTGTTATTTCACTGTAAGGGAAGGTGGATTAATCTTTTACTTTTGCAGTACACAGCAACAACATGCCATTAATTCTAGCAACTCCAATTTCAGTGAGTGACTGGAGCTGGTCCTGAGGGAAAGAATGAAATGCACTGTGCTTGGAGAGGGGTGCAGGAAAGATAGTTGTGTGACTACGGTGTTTGACTGGGATCCCAGAGCTCTAGGCCAAATCCCAGCTCTGCTACATATCCCCTGCCCGGACTAATCAATGAATTTGTGCTATCTCAGTTCTCTAGTATCAAATGGAGACAGTGGTTCATCCTTTCATTCAGCCACTTCCTGGTCTGTCCACACGGTTAATAATTTTCTTGGTATAGGCCTCCCTCCAGCTCAACAGACTTGCAATAGGCTACACATTGGACCCTTGGAGCATTTCATCACCACTGTACTACTTCTGATGAAGTAGCTTAATAACATCTCAGAGGCTGTGTGCACATAATAAATTGTAAGTTGTATAATGCAAGCCCAGTTTGAACATGTAAGATTGGTGCTGCTTTGCAAGTTAGGGAAAACATCCGCCATGGCAGCATTTTCAAACATACCTTTAAAGTGGGTGCCAAACTTAAATACTGAAGGTGGATCTTTAATTTTGTCCTGAACTGATAGGTCCTATTTGCAGCATCAGCTATGTCACTTGCTGTAAGAGACAGGCTGAATAGTGGGCAGTCCATCTCACAGAAGAGTATAAGTCCTTGTGAAACTCAGTATTTGAAAATCCCACCCTGGTCCACACAGCGTAAAACAGGCTTTGGGATATTGTTTACAAGTCTGTCTTGAAAGTTGCAAGCCTGGCAAGTCTTCAAGGAAAGCCTGAAACAGCACCAAAGTGATCTGTGTCAAGCTTATTCATCTTTTCTCTGCAATTCAATCCTCTTTTTGCTTTCTCTAAGGCTTTTGTGAATGCAGTGATACACACTAGAATGGGAATAGGTTTATAGGTGGATTAAACTGGTAGGAAAGCTTTATATTGCTTGTTAAAACTTTGAATAGAAATCACCAAGTCCCAGCTGTGCAGAGCTGAGCTTTGGGTTTCCTTTGTTTCCAAGTCACAAGTGTCACAACAGCTCTTATGTCAGATCTTCTTCCTCCTGATCTCAGAGATCAGATAATTCTCCCTTCCTTTCTTGTAAGACTAACCTTTTGGATTTATGGGAGATTTTGTTTCAAACATAAGTCTGATTTATTTTTCTGTCATTAATCTCCATCCCATAGATTTTTGGCATCAGACTTTATTGGTATTTAACAAACCCATAATTTGCCTTATTGTCCTTTTAAACACTTATTGATAAACATAATGTAAAATAACAAAATGCATTTACTCTAGAAATTAATGAGCTAGCATTGGTTTTTATTCTTTAAATAAAGTGGTACCATTTCAAAGCCATAAGCAGCTGGTATCTTAAGCAGCCCTGCAGTGATAAACAAATAAACCCTGTCAACAGATGCCACCAACCTGGTTTTGGGAGCATTCTCAAAGAAAAGAGCATGTTTAAAATGTGAGGCTCTGAATTGTCACTGTAGTGACACAGTCCCCTCTCTGGCCAGGGAAGACAGATGAACAACCCTTTTGAGCTCTGTGAGCAGAGTAACTTCCCTTCGAATGGAAATGCTCTGGGCACAGCAGACAATCAGCACTGCTCCCTGGAACCATCAGGGGTGATCACTAGAAAGCAGCACAAGATGATTACTTCCTCTGTGCTGGGAAAAGTCTGCTATAGTGTCTTTCACAGCATGCCGGTTCAGAGCTGTTATCATCAGGCAGGCTCCAATTTTGTGCCATAAAATGCATTCCATTTTTCCCACAGCTTTTACAAAAATAGGGTGAATTTCAGGACGCGTGTAGGCAAGGGCCTAATTTTATGCCCCTGGTTTTAAGTCCATTTGCCTCTAATAATGCTTCTTGTGCAGCTGAATTTAGCAGAAAAGTCTTGATGAATCAGGGCTGAATGTAGTTCCCTGGGGAATAAAGACAGCCTTGTTCTGTCCCAGGTCCTGGGCCAATTCTTCTACGTCTTGCTCAACACACAGGCTGCAGGATGGAGGTCTCTGCTCGTCCTGTGGATGCAGCAGTGAAGGGGTTCATTTAACTTCCAAATTTTGGAGGAAACAAGCACTTCAAAGGCATTTTCCTTATATGGGGTGTAGGAGAATGTCCTGTTTACTACGGAACAAGTCTGTTGTGCTTTGATGCTTTTCCACTGCCAGAAATACTATTATCTAGATTACAGTTTATCAAGTTTTCTGGGTATTTCATACTGATGAAGTTTTATGCAGGATCATTACATATGAGAATAGATTTAATCCTGTTTTTAGTAAGCTTTAAGGACACTGAGGGATTATTTATGTAATAAGATGCAAAGTTGCTATGGAAAACACTATAGCAACCTAACATCTTCACAAAACCAAGCAGCCACTTGTGACAGCAGTCTAAATTTACATTTATTTTAGTGTTATTTTATTGACATTCTTAGTGTCTCCTTTTGACAGCATGTTAAAATATGTTTTGCATTCATGGTAGAACAAAATTAACAGCATGTTGTTGGAATGAAGATGATGCTTATAATTCTTGGAGATAATTTTTAGCATATTTCATTTTGTGTAAGTAGCATTAAAATAATAGTGAAAAGAAGCTCAGGTGCATCCCATCTATTTGTAATTGAGAAAACAATGTACATTGAAAGTAATATTTTACAAGTCAGTGAAAACTAAACTGCTATTATTTGCTTCATATTGGAATGAAAATATTTTTAAGAAAAAAATGATTTTGTTATTAGAATTTATTTCAAATCCTATATCTTTTATTATAGCTTTCCCAAGTCAGGATACAGGCTGTAATTTTTCATTAGGTTTCATAAAACAAGGCATCATTTCTAACGTGTAAACTTACAGTTTGATAGGGGATTGCCCTATTTAAATGGAACTTTTTTAAAACATAGGATAAAAATACATATTTCCCTTTAGGAGTTTAAATAAAAATGGAAAGAATCAACAAACACAAAATGATGAAACAGTCTGAACTCTGTCCTCTACTCATTGCAGTTAATAATGAAACTCACATTGAATTCAATGTGAGCAGAAGCAAGCTCTGTATATTGATTTTCTCCATCCCCCTCCATTAAGAGTCCTGAAGCGCGGCTGTAACATTGTTGAAGTGGGATGTTGGCAGCAAAATCAATAAAAGACAATATTAGAACATATGCTGTTTTCAGCTTCCTCACAATCTGATATAGCTTGTATTAGCATTCTTCTCCAAATTACATTTCATGCTTTCTATAAAGTGACCTTCCTTACAGCGTGCCCTCTCCAATATAAAACTTCTGTGCTTTTTCTTTCATATTTAGCCTTCAAGAGAATGAGCCCTATTTATAACAGTGAAGGTGGTTGATTCTGAACAGAGCACAAAGAACAGATTCCTTCAAGAGTGGCTTTAGCCTAAATGTTATTTCTGACCTCCAATAGAAGATCATTTCTATTAGTGTTCAAACTGAGATCTAAGGGTTGCATTTTCTTAATCATGCTGCCCTTCATGCCCTCTTATTTTTAGAAGCTCTTACTCTGGCACATTAGAGTGTCTCGGTTTAAGAGACA
>VXBI01004282.1:0-126176 GCA_013397375.1 Toxostoma redivivum
TGATATGATATGATATGATGTAAGCAATATTATGTAATATGATATAATGAAAGTAATATAAGTAATATTATGTAATTTAGTAGTAATATATAGTAACATATGTTAGGTCAATTGCTCTTGGAATAGTTTAAGGTGAAGCCATTTCTATGTTTTGGAGATTTTTAGTTAGTAGTCAGTTTAGGATAGTAGCTAATTTTAATTGTAGCTCTTATTTGGAAAAAATTGTTTTCCGTATAGATACGCTAAGATAGTTTGTTCCATCAAACAAGTTTATTTTGTATTAAAGATCAATATGTACTTGTTTCACACTATTTGTAAATGTGTAGCAATATTAATTCTGAGCTGTAAAATTTAGTAATTAAAATTGGACTCTGTAATTTCTTAGGATGTGTTATTTGTATTTTAATAAAAAGTTACATGAAACCTGACTGGGTGGATTTGCTTCTTTTCCTGTGAAGTACTGTTTCCGTCAGTGATATCATGCCCTGTGCAAAGGGTAACCCCACTCTTGACTTCACTTTCAATCTGTCATGGCCAAGCCAGTACAGGGTTTTAAGGAGATTTCTACTCTTTTTAAACTGAATTGCAGGTGACATCTCAAACTTTGCAACTAAAGCAATTATTTTTGCCTAATTTTATTTTAGCAGATTTCAGTATCTAGTTGTTTATAGGCTCTCAAGTGGCTGAGGCCAGTGGATGAGCAAATCTGCACTGCAGGGATGCTCTGCAAAAGCAGAAAGTGAAAGGCAAAATTAGGAAAATTGAAAATGGACAAAATTTAGTTACATGTAGACATTTTATGCTGAAGATAAATTTATCTTTAAAAAACCCAAAAAACCAAAACCAACCAAACTAGAATAAATGTAACAACTGTACGATGGCTTTTGACCGAGGCTGGCTTTTCAATGGTAGTCCAGACTTTAAAAGATTTGAATTGTTTATTTCAAATGTGTGTGAACAGATACCGCCTCCCCTGCCACACATACATACAGGAAATTTAGGCCTCACTTAATAAGAGAGAGTGCAGGAGCCATGAAATCATGAGTTCAGAGTGTTTCTCTGAATTATCTGTCTATTTAAGATTTCTCTTTGCTAGAGAAATCTCTCTGTTGTACAAGTTAAGCAAATATCTCTGCATGGAAAGTAAACCAGGTTACAAACACTTTTTTGGTGGCTATTTAGATATAGCCACATCATATTGGTGATTGTCCTATTCCAAATTAGAGAAGTGAAAAAGGATAAACATATCTCTAAATGAAATTAAAGTGCAGCCCTTGCACTGGTAGCATTTCTTGTCTCCAGAAAGCAGCAAAAATCTGAATGGTTTTATCTCTAAAGGTTCTATGTATGAGTGGACAAAAAAACTTAGTATTTGTGCAAGTGGAGGTTCAAGAGTAGGCTAAATACATGGTTCTTCCATATCTTCCAGTTAGCTGTGGGATCAGGAGGGCTTGTTTTGGGTGAGTCTTGTGAATGTGCTAGACACTGCCACAAGAAGTAGATGCAGTTTGCAGACTGCTCACCACATAAAACTACTTATTTTCTAGAGCCTTCTCTCTACTGACAGCTTATATTCAACATTTTGGAGAGACTAAATCATGAAGTTGTTTTTATGGAGAAAAAATGCAGTTTCGTCCTCTGAAGCTGTCGCATAAGGCAATTCTTTGTTTCAGGAGTTTGCTGCAGATGTATTTCTGGTGTTGTGCTTTGACAACCTGAGAGTTAATATGCATCTTAAAGCAACCCTGTGATTTCTCTCTTCCTGTCTGCATTTCTGGTGGACACAGATAACAAAGGCATAGAATATCGTTCTGTGTCATATCACCATGTTCTATCACTGAGAGCTCTTTTGTGTTTGATTTCTGGTTTCTGTGGTTACCATCTACTGAAATAAAATACAGCATCAACATGAATGACAGAGAGAGATGTCTAAAAACCATTAATAGTGATTATACAATTTATGCTTTTTATGCCCTGAAAGTATTCAAAATATTAGTTTTCTCAAATGCTCAAGCCAAATTAGATGTTTTTTTTTTTTCTTTTTCTGTTGTGGGGGTTTTTTTTTTGGTTTTTTTCCTAATTTTCTGTTGTATCTTAATGTGTGTCATCATGCTCCTCCTATACTCTGGAAGAGGCCCGCAGCTGCCTATACCTTTCCTCATCTTCACACCAAATATGGTGTGACACTGCTGCAGTGTCCCCACCTATAAAAGGAGGAGAATGATCCAATGATCCCACCATAAAAAGACACAGGAAAGTCATAAGGAAAAACTAACATGTGTGAGCTAAGATGATTATGGATGATGGTCAGAAATGGAGAAAAAGTAATAGTGGAGAAAGAAAAAGGAAATAACTGGAGGGTTTCTTGTAGCAGGAGGTTTTTTAGAGTGCCAAGAAGTGGGTGGTGGATGTCCATGTGGTCTGCCATTATTAATCCTGTGGGCTGAGCATTTCTGAGGAAAAGTGATTGCCTGATAGATATTTGCCATGGCATAAGGTTACAAACAATTGAGCTCATTTAACAAGACAAATATGAGAAATCAGGAAATAAAAATGAGTGGATATTGAGTCCTTTTATTCCAAATAAGGAGGAACTCTACAGTTATTAATCTGTTTCATCTAAATTGGGAAAACCAATAGAAAGGCAAGTTAATAAGCTTAACTCACATACATGTTGCAGTTTCCCCTAGTGATTTCACTATGTATAAAATTTTTTCATGCCAGTTGGAATAAAAAATGAAGCTACAGTTAGCACCCTTTTAGGTGAACCTGCTATAACCTGCTATAATTCACTGAAGTTTATTTTTCAGTACCTCAAATATTCATTTGACATGAAGATCCTTCAGCTCTGCCTGCCTGGCTATTTATCAGATGTGGGGAGGAGCAATTTTTTTTTCACACAAGTGAATCTTTATTAATTTCCAGTTTGGCTTATTTTTTCTAATAATTTGTTCTAATAAATACTTGCTACTTATTCATAGCAACAGGCAAAGAGTAAACATCAGACTTTGTGACAGTGAAATATCACAAGACTGTGGAAATAGCACACAGTTTGATTCCACACATTTGCTTTGCGCATACCCCTTCCTTTCATTGCATTTTCACCATGTGGGGATGTCTCAACTTTGACCACTCAGAGACATATCAGTCTTCATCCAAATTCTGCTACAAACAATACAAATATCCACTTACTAATGAGATATATACTGTATTTGCTGCAGTTAGTCCTATTTATCTCTGTATTCATGAAGAAGTCCAAGGCAATATCCTGAATCAGTTGAAATTTCACAGCTATCCCCAGAAGTGTTCCAGAGTAGAAGTGTGAGGAGCTGAAGTCCAACTGCCTTGAAATATGATTGAAGTCGGCACCTCAACTGTAGGTTGTAGTAGCTTGGAGCAAATCTCAGCTACAGAAGACCATGTCTTTTCTTGGAAAACAAATGTGAGAAAGACCCAGAAAACAGAACAGTTGGTAATTTTACCCCCAGAACACTGAAATAGTTCATGGTCACTGTCTCCAGCAGAGCCCAGATCCACAAAAACCAATGAAGCTGAATTGTTTGGGGTTTTTTGAATGTGAAACGCATATTTTGGCAGTGAATGGCATACTTTGTTCTGGCTTCATGTAGATGTGGCTTTTAAGTTTGGGCCTGTCAGGTGAGAAGGCAGGAGGACATTGGTAGTGTCTGAGTGAGTTCAGTGAGAAGTCTGCAGAGCCATGGCAGCATTGCATGGCAGTGACTGCATGGAATGCAGGAGCTGTAGCCAACCAAGCCCTAGGCCTTCGCAGGTTAGTTGTGCCTCTTAGCAGGAAATGTTTCCTTACCTGAGCAGAATTAATAATATTTGAGGAAACACCTGAAAATTTGTTAGATTTATCAGTGAAGGAGAGAACCTCTACATCTGTTCAGGGTCCCAAGCCAGCCGCTGTGATCATATCTGCCCAGACTCTGTTGCATACCATCCCTTGGGAGATGATATCTCATATTTGCTTGCTCTGACCATCTTCTTCTCCCAAGACATCCACTTTTGGCTGCAGTTGGAGACAGGGAAGCAAGCCAGAGGGCCATCATTTGTTCTTGACACAGCAGTACAGTGGTTGCAAATAGTGCTCCGCTTTTCATTCCTAGAGGACATGACATTCACTGAGGCTGAAGGGCACAAATAGGATGGACTCCAGAGCTCAGGGGACGTGCAGGAATGTAACTCCACTGTGTGTCGGCCCCCTGGAGGTATTAGCCACACAGTCTGGGATTTCCAAATTACTTCAGTCTGCCCAGCTCAGAGCAGCCAGGCAGACATCTTAGCTGGTGCAATCCCATGTAACTAGATTGGAATATGCTCCCGGGGATTGAGCTGCCATGTGATATAAAATCACATGGAGCCACTTTTATTATTCACAGCTGTGCTCTTTCATACACGGCCAGGACAGATCCCACTATGGAAGAAGTCTCCAACATCTTACATCAGTAATTCCATGTTTGTGTCCCTGCCTGCAGGCAACATGCTGCACTCAGGTGCTCAGCTTGACAGGCCTCTTGGCTGTTGTCAGGTGATGCTTTTGCGGTGAGCATGTGCACTCTCTTGGTACTTCACGTTGCTAATTTAGCTCTCCACTAAATGTGGAAGAGCAGCTGAACCAAACTGTCTTACTAAGGGAAGATTAACTAGAGGCAAGGCCTCATTTAAAAAGAATTCAGGGCAGATGACGCCCCCTTGGGGGCTACACTAAAAAAAAGGACAATGGGTCACGAGTTTTCATACTTTTATAAGTTTGGTCCATTTGCATATTGGGGGTTAATCTTCCAATTACAGTTTCAGGTAATGAAGTAATTTACCCCAAGTTTGCTCCTCCCCAACTCACTTTTGTTTGCATTTCTCTAGGCCTGAAACAGTGAGGTGTCCTTGATTCCCAGGCCTGGAGAAGAATTGCTGTGTCTGACCAAAATGAAAAAGCAGTAGCTAACACTCTACATGGAGTCTAGAGCTATACACTGAAGAATTGCACAATTACTAATACATGAAAAATACAAAAGCTGAAATCCTAAGGCATCAGTGTAAGCTCAAAAATTAAGGAGTAGATGTATTGCTGCAGAGGAAGCATGGAGAAGAGAAAATGTGAGGATAAAAGGCTGCTCATGTTTCTTGAAGTGTTTTAGAGCCCAGTCCTCTGCTTGGTGGGCTGTGTTTCTTCTGTCTTTACTCAGTCTCATGCAATGCAAGGAAGTGTTTGCACCATTGTGAAGGATTGTGTTTAAATCATTATATTATTGACTTAGGAGTTCTCAGCTTTACCACATGAGATGAAGGGGACCAGGAGTAAGGGTGCTCATCACCAAGCTCCCAGCCCTGCTAGAACAACTTTACTGTTACCATTTGAATGTATTTAACCTTTGTCATGGATTTTAAAAGATTAGATTAAGGAAGATTTATGATATTTTTCAGTACCATTACTCTCGATGTGTATAAATATTTATATCAGATATGTGAGGTAGATTTTTTTCTTGGCAGACCAGTAAGGCAAAAAGCAACACTTCATTGATTAGTAGTTCCTCTTTCTCTCTCTGCTTCCTTACTAGATTAGAAACCTACAGAAATACTTTGCTATAGATTATTGTATTTACTTTCTTCTTATTTCTTTTCTTTGTATTCCTGTTTGATCAGAAGATTGAGCTGAAAAATATCAGTCATTTGATACATAATAATACAGTCAGGTGCCTAACCTAGATAATGTCTGTTACTACTACTTCTTCACCAAATTACTTTATCTCCCATCCTGATTTAATTCTCAAGGAATAATTTAATTTTGTATGTGTAGGTGGTTAGATTCAGAAAATTACTCTCCATTCACATATTTTGATTCTTGTATAATTCTCTTTTGCACTCCTGCTAGCTACTTCCTCTTGAATCTTCCTCATTTAACATCTTCAGATATTAAAGAAAGGAGAAAGGCAGCTTCATGTCATGTATGGAATCAGGTTTTGAGGGGTTCTTTTGATCATTGTATCTTTCCATACTTAAATCACCATTTTGTCTGGGGGAATCTCTCCTAAAATATTGACTCATAAGCTTCTCATTGTAATGAAGTCTAGTCAGGTCACATCATTGTGATGTAAAGAATTGCTGCAATCATGTTTTACAAAAGTGGAAATACAGCCCACATAGACAAATAGCAACAGATGCAGACTCTGGTCAGGAGTACTAAAACAGAAGGTATTAAATCCCTCGAGTTATTGAAAACTTCATAGGAGATGTTTCTGCTCTTGTTTGGAGCTCAGCCCTCCCAGCAGAAATGCTGAACACTTATGGGAAAAGATCTTTGTGATTCTGGTAATTAGAAACTGTGAAGGATTTGCCAGGAGGCAGGAGTTTGCTCTTAAGCAAATCCTGCACTGAGAGGCAGTGATTTGTTATATTCCAAGGGTGCCTGAGATGGTGAGCCTGAAGAGGTGTATCTGTATGCAATCACAGGTGTCTGAGTCTTTGCCCTCACACAGGTGCTCAGTGCTGGTGTGCACTGTTGATGTGTTGATGCTGACCTGTTGCTTCACAAGTATTCCATATATCATAATCCATGATATTTCAGTGGTGCAGTTCCTGCCCTTGGGTCTGGTTCTGCAAGGTGTTCCAGGGAAGAAGGATAGTTTTCATATGTTTATCAAAAGTGGAATCTCTCCAAATTAGACATGGAAGTCAAGAGGAAAAAATCCTTTCCAGTGTAGCAAATGGCTTCAAACTTCTCAAGATGAGTTCTCTTCTTCTTCAGTTTAGCAAAACCAGCACTCAGTGCTCTCTGCAAAATTTGCTCTGAAAGCTGTGTTAACTCCTGAGTTAACCAACTCTGAGAGAATTAACTCAGAGTTAATTTTAACATGCCAAACATGTTACTGTGGCTGTACAGCTACAGAGATCCTACGATAAGTTGGGTATATTTACTTCCTCTATGGCACTGTGGACACATCCAGTAAACTTATCAGTCTTAATCTTCTCTCTTAGATGCTAAATTGATTCAGTTTCCCCTTATTTCACATTGTAAAGCTCTCTGGAATCTGGAGACCTTTGCTTAACCTCCTTCTGAAATCTTCCCAAGGCTGCAGTGGCATGAACACTAGACTTATTGTCTACACACAGGTAATAACTCCCTATTGCAATCTTGACAGTCATCTACTTATACAAGAGGACTGATGATGGGAAGAGGTTAATGAGGAGAAAAGATGGAAAATATTGTCATAATTGCTTTGTAAATTATTGCAAAAGATTTTAGAAGGGGGAAAGACAGTTTCTTATTATTTTGATCTAAAATACTATAAAATACTATAAGGAAGATAAGTGCTACTGTGACATTTTTTGTTTATTTGAAAAGATTAATTATTCTTGAATGCCTTGATGGCAAGTTTTCAGTCAGCTCTGACTACTGATCAAATGGCTGAAAGCCAAGAGTTATTTACTACCCAAGTTTCACTTAGGCAGACAATCAAGGGCATTATCCCAATTATACAGTGATTATTTTGGAAGAAGAATGTACCATTTGAATCCATAAATAATGCATTTTACCATCTTAACATTGTGAAGGGGAGCACTGGCACTTGGTAACAGCAGACTTCTCAGAAATTGCTTTATAGAGATTTTCAAAGATGCCATCATGGAGGCAGGTGTCTGGCTCCTGGAAGTCGGATGGAAAGTTAATATTATTTAAGTTCTTCTGGATTGCTGCTTTTTTCCAAGGACCACCACTGCTGCATCGTCTACCATGTACTTTGGGGCAAAATGGGCTCAGAGTCAGAGCTGCTGCTTGGACCTTCCCCTACATTTCCAGCGACAGACTATCAGCTCCTCTCTTAGCAGACTCATATCTGTTCTCCTTGTTCAAAGTAGCTCAGTGTAATGCTAGAGATGCCAGTTTTATCCCTACAGATAATCACTCAAACCGATGCCTGGAAAGGCTGACCTGGAACAGAAACTAGACAGAGCAAAAGGGATAAAATAGGTATTTAATGAAAAGATACACCTTGGGCAGTGCAAGAGCCTGGCTGGGGCTTCACCCAAATCAAATCCAAGATGGATCCTGCTCACAAGTCTTTACACCTTTATACGTTTTGGTTCATCTCCATATTGGGGTCAATTACTGAACCACAGCCCCAGGCCATGAAGTCTCAGCCCCTGGCTTTCCCCCTTTCCCTCACTATTGTTTATGCTTTTTTGGATGCCAGTTATCCTTGATTCTCTAGCTAGGAAGGGATTGTTTTGTCTAACTACCCTTTGAAGAGAACTTACTACTAATAAGAACCTAATATGAAGTTTCAGAGTTGCACACTTAGCAGCAGAGCATCCGAAAAATATAAAAGCTAAACCCCAAAGCGTCAACACCATGTTCTCACAGACAGACTGGAGTTTTTCATGTTGGACTTTTCACTTCTGAACTTGATGACTTCCCCCAAGCAGTGCTATAGTAATGCATGGAGTGCCAACAGGGAAAATTTTAGTGTTGTATTCACCCTAGTCAAGTAATTTAGTCTAGAGTCTATAGGCATTTAGTGAGAAGAGTAAAGTATCCAGTAATGATTAAAAGTTCTTAAATAAAAGAGTGTAATATCATGTTTTAAAAGGTTATGCCTTAATGCACAGGAATATCAATTACCTTGGCATAGCCTGATTTTCTTTTCTGAGCTTTAGTACTTGATTTGATTCTATTTAATTCTGAACATTTGGTTGTCTTTATCCCTTGTGGTCTTTCAGCCTTCCTGAATATGAAAGTGGAGGCAACAGCTGGACCACTTGGAATATTGACTTCAAGATGAAGATTTTTGACTTATTTATAAAAGTAAATGCCTCATCTTTACTTTGTCTGTTCTTGTTAAGGTACTAAACTCTCATTTCCTCTGAGATTTCCAGAATGTTAAAAAATCTCTTTACTTCTGCTAATACAGGCAAAACTGATATTTGACCAGTAGCTTTGTTTGGCCATGACATTTTTAGAGTAGACAAAAGCCATCTCTGTGATCACCAGCTCACTTACATGTCTTGGCTTTTTCAGTTTGTGAGGTCCATGGCAAGGTCTGTAGCAGGGCACCTTCCCCCACCACATGTGAGCTTACCTGTTGCTTGTTAGCTGATGAAATAACTCAGGGTATCTCACATAAGCTCACATAAGCCTTGGTGCAATGACTCCATCAAGACAGTTTGCCTTGCAGTGAGTTATTTCGGTACCATGGAATTGATGTTTTTAGATGACAATGAACATCTTGCTGTGGAAGCACATGTAGAAAGACAGACACTTTACTTTACAAACTATAAAAGCTACAGCAAACTTTCACAAAGCAGAAACCATCTGCACATTCCCTGGAAACATGTGGAGCTTTCTCCCCAAAGTCACGATGATGGCTCTTTGTGCTTACTCTGCTGGGGATTGAGTGAAAGGAGTCTATGTACATTATCGTCATTTCGGTGGTAAATTACATTGACTTTTAATCTAAACTGTTTCTTTGCTAGCTTTAATATAGGTACCCTAATCTTGTGCACTGTTTAATGTAATCTACTAGTAGTTCTTTTTTTGTCTTATACTGTGTGGTAAATAATTCTGTTTAAGGCCTTTTGACTCTTAATCTCCTATCTATTCAATAAATAATTCATTTCATAATAACCTCTTCTGCCATAGACAACTTGTGGGCTGAAGTGATTTAGGTGTGGGCTGCCTAAATTAAAGCTGCTGCCAAAAATCTTAGCCTAAAGCAAGGGTTGTCTAAAGCTCCCACTTGACCTGTAACAAAGGCAAATAGGAAAAATGAGAGAATGCTTTCTAGCTCAAATCTCTGAGTAAGATTTCAATTCAAAAGGTCAGATTTGTGTCTTATCCACCTTTCCTGACTCCTCTGGGTCAACTGACAAGAACATCCTGTTATAACCTAGGTCCTAACTAAGTCCCGCTATCTTCAGCGAAGCTACTCTAGATGTGTCTTTTTGTTACTGAGTAAGGGAGTGTAATTTACAGAGTAAATTTTGATGAAACAAATGAAAGCCAACAGAAATTAAATGTGGAGTTTATAGACTGGAAAATTGCTCCTAGGGCTAAAGTGCCATGTAAAAATATTTTCTGTAAGACATTGGGAAACACCCAAATCCACAGATAGGGAAAGAATAAAAGTCAGAGCTTCATCTCATTTAATTTTCAGAGATTCTTCTGTACTATGAATATGACTAATTTATATTCCTAGTTGAAGAGTTTGTATTCATAACTTCTTTTGGTCATCAGTTCCTTAGCTCTAGAGTAGACTTTTCCCCAGTGTGTTCAAAGTAATATGTACAATATTTCTTGAATGCAAGTATAAGATGCACATTCTAATTAGTTTCTCAGACACTATTGTATGGTGAAGTACTGAAAATTCAAGTACTGAAAAATTTTTCTACCTGTAGTTTTTAACAACTGAAGTCACAAAACACTGATACCTCTACCAGTGATACTATGTAGGAAATAAATATGACACCAGTTCTAAGTTTTAGAAGCAATGTACATAGTTTGTAAATTTTCATCTGGTTTTGCATTATATTGATAAAGCAAGCCTTGCTTTTGATGATATCCAGACAAAAACAAGAGAAAATATAGTTTGTGTAGATTAAGATGGAGCTTTTCTGTTTATAGACATTAAGAAAAATTTCAAATATAAGATCCCATGCAAGACTTGATTTCCTGAAGATCTCTCAATCCCACTGAAATTAGTGGGAATATAGTCAAAACTGTCCTATCAGAGTAAAGACACTTTATTCTTCCATGTGTTCAAACGTTTCAAAGAAGGTTCAGGCATTCTTTGGAAAAATGGGGACAAATGCGGTTGATTTACCATTCTATATGTGTTCATTGGCCATGTAACAGGCAACTGTATATTGTATTCATAGCCTGACTTGTTACCTATCTCTAACTAAAATATTCATTGAGCATCTCTGAAAAGTTTCAGATATGGAAAAGGAGTCATCCATTATAGATTCAGGTTATGGTTTGCAGTCTGTATTCACATTTGTTTTGATGCAGAGCTGCAAAACCTCTCCTTTGCAGCTTAAGAGAATAAACCCAGATGCCACAAACACAGTGGGAGGAGAAGCTTGGACTCCATCCCCTGCGGGAAAGTCTGACTCTTTGCTCTGTTCCCGTGCTCTTCCATCCATTTCATCCTGGATCCTTCTCATATGGCCAGGCATGAACCTAAGGAAACAATGAAGTCTTACAGGGCACTAAAGTGCAAAAAGAGAAAAGTGAAAAAAATAAGGAGAAAAACAACTGATACCAGGGGACAACAAATAACAATGATTTCAATTGCACTTTCAAATGGGTTTATCATAAGAGGGGATGGGAACTTTTTTAGTGATGGATTATTAAGACCAAAATACACAGCTGTCTGTCAGTCTGCAAAGGGGTGTAGAGCAAAATCATGCTCTCTTTATATGGAACTTTTTCTCTACCACTGATATTTTCCTCTACTCCTCCAAAGCCAGTATCCTTCTTCTGTCTGGGTTATTATGGTAAGT
The DNA here is from genome assembly GCA_013397375.1 of Toxostoma redivivum. Taxonomy (NCBI): domain Eukaryota; kingdom Metazoa; phylum Chordata; class Aves; order Passeriformes; family Mimidae; genus Toxostoma; species Toxostoma redivivum. Next base: position 11,518 of record VXBI01004282.1, read on the forward strand.
TTTGTGTCCTTCATCCCTCTGACAGAAAACAAACAAGTTTGTGGAAAACAACCTTTGGAAAGAAACTTGGAAAATATATTTGTATCCATTGTCCAGTGACAAAGTTATTTTTTCTCATATTAAAGTAGCTCACAGCAGGATGTTCTCACCCTAATTAAACTAATGCCATAAACAAAAAGTGAAAACATAATACACTCTGCAAAAGAAGTGGATTTTCTACCCCGCTGTCTATTTACGAGCTTAAGAGTTGTGCAAAACCTCTACCTGAATTTGGCTGATTTTGGGATGTGAGTTTTGCTGAGAGAAATAAGTACTAGGACTGGTTGCACATAAACAGTGCAGTTGTGTGGTATTCATTGCTGCAAGACATCATGCCATAACATGACTCCTCAAAGTTTTTGTCAGAATTTTACTTCATGAGAACAACTTCTATTTTTTTCCAAACTGAATATTTAAGGATTTTATTTTTTCCTTTAAATTTTTAAAGAATGCAGTAAAAAGAGTAAGTATGATGAAATGTATCAGAGCACTTTGATGATGTTGCCATTCACAGTGTCAGCATTTTATCTTGAGATGAATGTCAAAGCTGGTGTTCCACATTCTGATTTAAGCTAAAAGAGAACAGCAGTAAATAAAGACAGTTCACACAGGAAAACTCCTGCAGGTTCCTAAGTTTAATAAAACATTAGAACAAGCTAAATGCTTCTCTTTGTTTAAAATGGCCAATAAAATTTAGGTGCAAATGCAGCCAGATTTGCTGTAGGTCTGAGTAGTACTCAGAATTGCCTCCCCAGGAAGCACTTTATAGGCTGAGGGGTATCCCTAAGCGTAGCTCTGTTTTGGAGGGATGCTAATGAGGGCAGGACCTCCCATCTGGTCCCAACACTCCCCTTTTACATTCTGCTTGTTGGTATCTCAGATTCTGAGGCTTCTCCTTTGTTCACAGCTTGAGAAATGAAAGGCTGGGTGAGCCATGAGGTTAATGTTTTGTGAAGGTGGTGGGAGAGGAGGAGCTACTGGGAAATAGGAGGTTTTCTCAAGTTTCAGTTTTCCCAGTATGTGCTTTGCATCTCATGCCACAGGGCTGATAATCCTGTTATCACTTGTGAACCCTGAATTCATGAAAAAGACTTTTTAGAGTGTATTTTGCAAGAGGTTTGTAAGTCAGAAATCATTACAGAGAAAGACGGTTTTTGTGATCCTACAGCAAATTTAACAACTTTGCTATTTGTAGCATCAAGTACACTTCTGATCTGTACCCACAGGTGCTGGCATCAGCTGCCTATTAAATTGCTCAGTGTATTTATTCTTTGAGTCAGTGGGCCAGAGTGAACAAGTGAAAGGTATGTTTTGCCTAACTTGCAGCTGAAGTATTTTGGAGACATTCTCTACAAATTTTCCTAGTTCCCTGGGTTTGCCTGGTACTGTGTTTAATGGTCGGTTACTTGAACAAATCAAAAAGCTCTGCCTCTGCAGGAGGGTCTGCCAACTGAAGTCAACAAAAAAAGTTGTGTTTAAAATTATATCTGTTCTTCCAAATGAAAGCAAATAATTTTTGATTGCTTTACCTTTAGGCACAGATATTTTCAATTAATAAATAAACAAGAACCAGATAAACTTTAGCTGAGACATCTGAAACACTAATTTTGCAGACATGTGATCATTCCAAAGTCCACAGAGCATCTATATTGTAATTATCTGCTATCATTTATCTTACAGTAGCAGCTAAAAGCCTCCACTGAGACTGGAAACAAAATTCTGTGCTATACCACAGTTAGAGGCAGCTCTTGCCCCTAAGGATTTATTGCTTCAACAGAGAGGGGGAAATAACATAGCAAATGTACAAGGAGCCTGCAGGAAACATGAAAATCTCTCATATGTGACCCTCTGTAGAGCTGAGTGCTCTGTAGGAAGAGCTTTGGTCCCTTTGGTTTCCAGAAAGAGTCAGAAGCAGCCATCATGTGTCATGTGCTGGTAAGGAGAAACATGACACTGATATTTTGCTGCAGAAAACAGGAATTTAGGTGTTAACTCCATAGATATGCTGCAAAAACTGCAGCTTGCTTCTATCACTTTAATCTCTTACTTGTAGTCACACTAGTTTAAAACCCGTATTAAGTGTTTTTCTGCTCAGGGACTGCAATTAGCTTGCATGTGCTAACCCTAGAAAGATGACTGTAATGTTTTCCAGATTCACGTGTGATTTCAGCTGGGTTCTCTGTCACACAGCTCCTAGGGACAAGTTACAATTTATGAGCAGTATTTTGATTTTTATCATACCAGGAAAATCCAAGATTTAGCTAACTGGTTGTGACAGAAGCATCAGTGACTACTAGTGACTGAAAAAGGTCCAGCATTTTAATTCACTTACCAGATATAAATGCTCAATCACTTTTACCCTGTGCTTGTGGACTCTTTAATGCCTAGAAAAAGTTATAGGCCAAGCAAAAAAAAATAGATTCTCCTTGTGCTGGGAATGGGTAAAGGGATGGATCACAGAGCATGGAAAAACATATCTTTGAGTAAAAGGTGACTTATTTCACAAAAGGTCTGATTCAAAGGGTACAAGAGTGTTTTCAATAGAATTTCTAATACTCTGAGTCACCTTTTAAGCTGTAGAAGGGTCTTGGAAGAGCCTCTGCTAAGTTTGGAAGTGAGAGTGGCTTCTTCTATTGTAGCTGGAGGAACAGATGTACAAACTGTGCAGTTTCCACACCTGAATTGCCCATCACCATCCTCCAGCTTTCATGATGTAAATAAATACCCACAGCCTGTTTCAATGCAATCCAGAGAGGCTTTAGCACTTCTCAGCCCCAAAGTGGATTATAAATCCTCATAGTGCAGTTTACTGCAGCTCAGTAGCTTCTTAACCACACAAAGATCTGACCACATAGAAAGGCTTATCCTGCCTGTAACTCCCACACTGATCTGTCCAGATGGGCCTGTAGCATCACAGATTTTCAAGAGAATCTGAAAAGAACACCTTTGGTGATTGGGGCATGCAATTCTCGCCTTGGAACAAGTGCTGGAGTCAGATATAGACAGTTAGGGACGTTTTTCCAGTCCTGGCCTCCAAGCATGATCTTGTGTGCCTTTACTGTGAAACTCCTGTTCATGGTGACGGCATTTTCTTTGGAAACCAGTGTTGGGGACTTCAGCAAAAGCTGAAGAAAAATATATTTTTCTGCTCCAGCATGAATATTAATTTTCCAAGTGGTAATCACCACCAGCTGCTCGATGGCAAAAGCAACATGAAAATTAATAAGGCAACTGAGACCAGATGAAAAATAGTAAAGCTGAAATGAAAGGCATAAATCTAAAATGTGCATGAGGATAATTTACTTTTTTTAATAGATAAATATGTGGAAACAAGAGAAGAAATTGAAAAATAGAATGGCTAGAGCTTTTATGTTGAGTAAGAATTAATGTGACCAGACTGACACTGACCAGACTTGTAACAACTGTCTTTTATTAGATTTCATAAAAGATTTAAATTTGGGGGGCTTTATTATTGCTTTCTTTAGCTAGAGCAGAGAACTACAAGACGTTTATCTAGAGTCTGTTTCCATGAGATAACATGTTTACTTATTCAGTTTCAAATTTGATGCAGTGTGCTCGCTTTGTCATATTTAGTAGATGTGTGTTACCCAATTATCTTTTGCTACATACTGTTCTGGATGGAGCTCAGTCCCTGCTGACCAATACATGTTTTAAATAATTTCTAACTCCACATGGCAAACTTCTGCACCTTGTAGATAGCTCACTGACTATTAGGAACAAGAAGTCCATTTATGTGTTTCCAAATCTACCAAAATATCTAGCTCCAAACAGTACAATCCATTAGGTGAACCTACAGTATAATTCATTATATTGATGACTTGATAGAGGGAAAGCATTCACCTTCTTAGCAGGATGATAAAATGATGGTTTTCTGATCTGGCTCTTTGCATAGTTCCTGTAAACTGTCACCAGGGTTCAGGTCCATTTCTCCTATTTCTCTAACTCCCTTAGATGCCTTTCCTTCAGCAGAATCCAAATAAGTCAATTGAACATCTGGCTTCTTTCTTACATGAAAAACTGTTTGCCTGTGGGAGGTCATCTATCATTTTGTTACCCTGTGGTGATCTGACAAGAGGATTAGAGCCAGACATTTCTCATCCATTTATATTTAATTAGAAACAGCCATTACCAAGACTGGGACTTTCAATAATTGTATATTTCCGGCTTGCATTGGTTTTTCATTATCATTGCTTTCCTGTAACTCTCACATTAACAAGTAATGATGCACTAATTGATTTTGAACTTGTAAATAGTAGGCATAACTTGTGAGTGCTTTTGATTCAATACAAGAACAGCAAGGCTCCTGATAGCTGAGAAAAAATTCATAATACCAGATTTTTATATCTTTATTCATACTCAATTACACACTATTGTTCAAATGGCCTTGCTGGACTTTAATAACTATCTTGGTATAAAATTTGTCTCTTGAATACCAGTTACAGTGTCAGAAGCCCATCCTAAGCAGCTCACTAAGGACATTTGCACTTTCTGAGAAGTTCATTAAAACAGTGATATCAGTTCTCATAAATTTTAGAGTAGTGCATTTTTATTTCAGTAAATGCTAAGCACCACAAAGAGGTAAGTTGCTGTTAGCAGTTACTCTAAAACAGATTGGTTTGGATACTCTTCAAAAATCAGTTTGCACCCATTTAAAAATACTGTGATAATGAATTGCATTAATTGTTAATGTTTACTTTCAGTATCATTACAGAGCCTATCCTAAATCTTTCCCACAGAACAACCACTTGGCAGTATGTGCTGAGAAGAGAAATGCAAGTATCTTTAGAGTTTGTAATGGCTCAATACCCATTACTTAGGAGACTGATTTTGCTCACATGTTCAAACTCTTGCAGCTCACTGGCAGAGGTCCCTGGCAGATTTATGTGAGCTGTTCACTTTGAATCCACAAGATCTGTGTAAACCAAGTAGCAGAGCCAAAATTACTAAGGAAGTATCAGCTATCATGTTCTGATACTGTTCAGATAAACCAGTTGCATTTTTAAAAAAACATAAAGTATTTATCAAAAGCAACAATTAAAATATATACCTGAAACTATGTCCTGTGTGAAGTTTAAATCAGAAGCAGTGCTTATTTTTATTCATGTCTGGTTTTATACTGCTTAGGGGCTGTTCTGGGTGTAATATTTTTATTCTTTCTCTGGTCTGTACCATATCTGGGGGTCCATAAGCTTCATTATCTTCATGAGACGAGAAATAACTTTCAATCTCTAAAAGACATTTTTTCTCTTTGTGGTTAACTGTTCTTTGTTGATTGATTGATTGATTGATTGATTGATAGGGCATTCATTGTGTATTGGCTCCCGCTATATCCATGAGGTTTATTCAGCACACAGACTAAACATAAGCAGTTAAGAGCAGAAAAGTGTGATTTGATGATTAAGTCATAGGATCAAGATTCATATTCTTTGAGATATTACTGCACCTTCTGATGCTTTAGTTTTTCACTTGAAGAGTGAGAGTGTCAGGAGTTTATTTTATGAACATGTTGATAACTGTTTACAGGACCAAAGAAAATAGAGCTTTCCATTATAAACCTTTTTGGAAGTGTTGGAAATCACTAGTTCAAAATCAAAAACATTCAAAATATGTCCTGGTTTTGCTATATATGTCTGCTGTTTTGCTAAAATTTCTAAGGGAAAAAAAACTTTAAAGCAGTTTGTAACTATCAAAATCTTTTGCAGTGCCTCTGATAAAATGCTAGTAGGGGTTGACTCCACATGTACCCTGACTGTTTGAATTTATGCTGATTGACAAAATAAAAAGCCTGGGGAAACTAGTGAAATGTGAATGTAAGAGGTTTCCAAAAGCAACTCTTCCCATGTAACTGCCAGATAAAACTTACAGTTCTTCTCTACAAATCAAATTTGGTAGGACAAACACATAAGAGAAAAGGCCGAGTGACATTTGCAAAAGGAAACTGGAGTAGTGGAACAGAGAGAATGAAGGGTGGAATATTTAAGATCCAAGAGAAAAATGAGAAATGAGTGCTGGAGTAGTACAGAACTTAGCCAGCAAGTACTTTTAAGGCAAGGATTTCAGTCCCTTTGATTAGATGGCAGGAGACATCTGTGCAAAGTAATTAAATAAAGAGGGAAGTATACAGAAAGTATTGCAGTGTCTTTTTCACCAAGGAAACACTGGCAAATTCATCTGCTGGTGAGAGCCAGCTGCCCTGACAGGAGAGGGCAAGCAAATTCAAAAAGCTGCCATAGCACACAGGCTGCCTGAGGAGTCACAGATGAGATACCACATGCTTGGAATGTTAAAATCCTGCTGTATGTCATGATGGCAGATGCTGGCATAGGTTGAACCTTATTAAGAGAGTAATGTTGGAGAGACAGGGTATCTTTCCCAGAAAACAACAGTTCATTTCTTTCCCACCCTCTGAAACTTAATTGACGCAGCTTTTTTGCACCACCTGAAGGCCCTGCATGTTCTTGATCTGTATAATGTTCTGTACTCATTAGGTCAAATTTAGAGTAGCATATGAATTGCTGAAAAACATGTGATTATAGATGATATAGATCATTCAATAGATGATGCTCTGGAACACTAATGAGATTGGGAGTGCACTGAAGGGGGCTCATAATGTGTTATTCAAAGGCATTTCTGTTTGCATTTTTGAAAAATGACTAATGAAGGAGGCCGACAGCAATACAGAGTGAACACTCTTACTCTGATGTGTACCATTATCAGATTTCAGATAGGCTGCAAATAACCAGATACCATAAAGGTTTTTAGTGAAACCATGAGTAACACAGAAGCACAATACCATCAGCAGCACGGTTACAGTAGCAAGGAGCAGAGCAGTGAGAGCTGCAGGTGATCAGTTTCTCTTCCGGTTGGGCTCAGGAGCAGCTTTGGAACAATCTGTCCAAATATACCTAACTTTCCCTTTGTCAGGCGTCAACAGTCACATATCATCATGCCAAAATGCAGATGTCTGCTGTCTAAAGATGCCAACATGTAACATACCTGATATTCTGCTATTCAGAATGATCACAAACATTACAAGACTGGAGATCTGGAGGTGAGCTGAGGAGGATTGGAGCTCATTATTATTCAAACGCTGGCCTGGTAGAAAACTGTTTATTTTCCACTTTGGTGAGTGCTGTGAGAGTTCACTGTGCCAAATCCCTTCTTTTACAACCTGAGCAAGTGTGAACATGTCCCTATGTCTATCCTGTGTTACACATGGATGGGGGGTTTAGATAAGTCCTTGCCTTTTGCCCAGGCCTCTGGCAGCAGGTAGTAGCTTTATTGAGGCACCCCAAAGCCCACTCTCATTCACAAGTTCTTTAATAATGGCAGATTTGGTCTATTATAGAATGAATTATTTATTTCATAGACATAAAACTAACAGATATAAGACTTAAAACAAACTAATACCACACAGGAATAAAGACAAAATAAAAGAGACTACTAGTAGATATATACAGCACAAGGTTAAACGTACCTATTAATGTAACAGCTAGTGAAGAAATAATCTAACTTAGAGTTCAATGTATCTTACTGTCCAGTTTCTGGCAGGGCACACATCGAAATCCTTCCTCTCAATCCCCAGAGATGCAACACAGAACCTGCATCCAGACTCCAGGGAGAAGTCTCCCACACTTTCAGGGTCTCTAGGTTATCTCTTTATGCACCGACTGTGGTAGAGGGGAGGGGTGAGGTAGAAGTCCTGCCACACCCTGCAACAGCAGAGACAGAAACTAACTCTTAAGACTGTGCCTCAGTTTACCACCCAAACAAAGATTTTACACCTACTCATAAATGTAAGGACTTCTTATGCAAGGTATGCTCATTTCTTAAAATTTAAGAAGTTACAGTTCTCCAGCCAAGAGGAAGAAAGTTACCTGTAAATGACCTCTGGCCTGCTGCGAAAGCAAAGGCAAGAGTTAGCTCCTACCTTTTGCCTCAGCTTTGAGAGGAGCAATGCACCTGCAAGGTGATAGTATTGCATTCCAGCAATTTTTTACAAGGAGTGTGGGAATTCAGGTGTTTTACCCTGATGGAAGAGCTTTTTGGACCAAGGAATCCTTGCTTCTTTTTGTGCAGTTTGCAGAACTTGAGGGTGTTGACTGGGTATTCCCAATGAGGAAAACTGCATTTCCTCTGCAATTTCAGCACACAGGGCAAGACTAAGTCTGATCAGAACTTACACAGGTATAATTCCCTGAGGTGTTACCTGTCCAGGTCACAGGTGTGTTGTACTGATGGATTTTTAGTGTGGGAAAGAGCAAAGAAAGAGCTTTCAAACTCTTTTATTAAGAGAATTACAGAATTTACTAGGCTGGAAACGATCTGAGTCCAACCTGCGACCTACCACCACCTACTTAACTGAGTGGCACATCCAGTCTTTTCTTGACCTCCAGAGATGGTGTTGTCACCAGCTCCCTGGGCAGCCCATTCCAGTGCCAAATCACTCTTTCTATGAAGAACTTCCTAATATCCAGCTTAAACTTCCTTTGGAGCAGCTTAAGGGTGTGTCCTCTTGGTTCTGGGGAGAAGTGGGGAAGTAGTGTGATTCCAGCAGTCTCTTAGCTGGGGAGAGGGAGCCCTTGCCCACCTCGGAGGACAGATGGTTGTGGTTCTGGTGTTGGACTGCTGCTGCAGAAAGGATTCACTGCTACTGCAGAGTTTTCTCCTTCACTGCTTCTCCTTATCATGGGAGAGCCTCTGCTCACAAGAGTGGCCATTGAACTGGGACCTTTTCAACACCCAACCTCATGGGAGGGACCCTCACCATCTGCTTGGGTGCCTCAAGGGAAACCCAGGACCCCCATTTCCTCGGTCTCTCTGGAGGAAGCACCTCCCCGCAGCTTGCCGGAGCCTGGATGCTGCTGCTGTTGCCAGGACATCACACGGGACATGAGAGAGCCGGGGAAACCCAAAACACCCCCCTTCACCTTTTCTCTCTTCCTGGGCCCACCCAGCCCTCACTGCTTCTGACACTGCTCCAGGGTTTTTTCTACCCTTTAGCTTGACACCCCGAGTCCACCCAACCCCACACTGTTCCTGCCACTGCTTTAGGGTTATTGCTACATTTTGTCTGCTGCCCCAGGTCTGCTCACCTCTGCAGTTCCAGCCCTCTGCTCGGGAGTTACTGCTACAGTCCAGCTCCCCTCCCAGAGTGGCACTGAGACTGGCTGCTCCCTGTGGGTTTTGCAAAGGGAGCCACCTCCCCTTGTCCCTGTCGCCTTAGTCGCCATTGTCCGTGTGAGGGGGAACATGGCCGAGCCCGTGCCACAGCGCCCCCTGCTGGAGCGGGGAATCACCGCACGGGTGCTGCCCGGCTGGGAGCCACCAGCGCCCCCTGCCGGCTGTGCCCAGAACTGCTCCAAGGGGAAAGAGAGAGAGGCTGGCACTGGGTTTGTGCTGCTGGTTTGTGTCACTGCCACTGTCGTTGCTCGTTTGCCTGTTATATATATANCCAAGCCGTGGGCTGACACCTTTTCCAGGATGGTGCCATGGGAGGTTTTGTCAATGACTTTGCTGAAATCCAGGTAGGTAACATCCACAGTGTTCCCCTCATCCACCAGGAGGGTCACCTGGTGATAAAAGGAGATCAGGCTGGTCAGGTAGGACCTGGCTCTTCTAGATCCATGCTGGCTGGGTCTGATCCCTCAGCTGTCCTGCAAGTGCCATGTGATCACAGTCAATATGATCTATTCCATAACCTTGATGGGCACTGAGGTCAGGCTGACAGGCCTGGAGTTTCCCAGATCCTCCTTTTGGCCCTTCTTTAGGATGGGGTCACATTGGCATCTCCAGTCATCTGGGACCTCCCTGGTGAGCCAGGACTGATGGTAAATCATGGAGAGTGGCTTGACAAACTCTTTCAGCAGCTCTCTCATCACTCATCACAGAGGATGGATCCCCTCTCTGGTCCCATAGACCTGTGAGCATCTAAGTAGCTCAGCAAGTCACTAACTGCTTCTTTCTGGATTACAGGGGAACTATTCTGCTCCCTGTCCCCATCTACCAGCTCAGGAGGTCAGTTGTCCTGAGGACAACCTGTCTTCTTGTTCAATATTGAGGCAAAGAAGGTCTTAAGTAGCTCAGCCTTTTTCTCACCTTTGGTAACTATATTTCCTCCCACGTCCAATAAAGAATGGAGAGTTTCCTTGACCCTCCTTTTGCCATTAATTTATAAAAACAATTTTTATTATTCTTCGCAAAAGTGGCTAGATTAAGTTCTAATTGGGCTTTTGCACAATTTTCTCTAATTTTCTTCCTACAGTACCTAGCAGCATCCTTAAACATTTCCTGTGTTGTCTGCCTCTCTTTCCAAAAGATATACCCTCTTTTTTTCCCTTAGTTCTTTCAAAACCCCCCTGCCCGTTCAGGCCAGTCATCTTCCTTGTCAGCTCATCTTTTGGCACATAGGCACAAGCTGCTTTTGTGCCTTTAAGATTTCTTTCTTAAACTATGTCCATGCTTCCTTGACCTCTTTATTTTTAAAGGTAATTTCCCAAGGTATTATCCAAATCAGTCTCTTGAATAGGCCAAAGTCTGCTCTCCAGAAGTCTAGCTTGGAAGTTTTGCTGATGCCCCTCTTTGTTTCACAGAGTATTCAGAAGTCTGTTGTTTCACATTCACTGTTCCCCAGACAGCTTCTGAGCTCTACATCTCCCACCAGCCCTTCTCTGCCTGTAAACAGCAAGTCTAACAGAGCCCCACCCCTGACAGGCTAACTCACCAGCTGGAACAAGAAACTCTTCTCCATACACTCGAAGAACCTCCTAGATTGCCTCTTCTCTGATGGTTGAGCTCCCAGCAGATATATGTGGCAGGTTAAAGTCTCCTACAGGAACAAGAGCTGGCAATCTTGAAACATCCTCCAGCTGCTTACAGAATAATTCATCCACCTCTTCATCCTGGTTGGGTGGTCTGTAATAGACTCCCACCAGGATATTTGCCTTGTTGGTCTTCTGTGTGATTCTTACTTATGGGCACTCAACCTTACCATCATTAATCTCAAATTCTACAGAGCCTCTCTAATATACAGAGCCAGTCTACCACCTCTTCTCCCTCTGCTGTCTCTTCTGAAGAGCTTGTAGTCATTCCTTGCAGTGCTCCAGTTGTGCAAGTTGTCCCACCACGTTTCTGTGATGGCAACTGAAATAAGGGCAAGGAGACCATCTCCTTTTTAATGTCTTTATTGAAAAATCAGCTCTGGGTGGGGGCCCGAGGGGTCACGTGGACCACTGCTGCTCCCAACGCACGATCCAGAGGAGGAGGAATTCAGCTTCGCTGCGCAGCAGAGCTGGGGCTTCTGTCCTCGTAGGAGTCCCTAAGAAGACCCTGGCTGGCTCGTAGTCCAGGGATGTTATGTCAACCGGGTGCTGTTGGGTCATGGTGACAAGGCAAAAAAGCCCTGGTTGGTGATTTCATCTTCTCCATTGTTTTTCCTACCTGGGAGTACCATTTTTAGTTTTGGATGTTATATTGGCTGGTTGTTTTTAGGGGTTTTTTATTACTGAGTTGTGTCCCATGAGCACTTGATGTTCCCCTATTTGCCGGGCGCCTTTTTGGGAGCAGGGAAGGCATTACCCAACGGGATGGAAAAGGCATAGGGGTAGGACAATTCCAGTAATTGGAAACTGGAACAGAACAACATTAACAATTTGCATGAAAACAGGGTGTTTTCCATAGTTAACAGAACAAACTTATTTACTTGTTCCTAGCAGTGACTACACCATGGCTTTCCTGCTGTACCACAGCTTCCAGCTCCTCTTGTTTGTCACCCAGGCTGCCTGCATTAGTGTTCATGCACTTCACTTACTCTAGCAAAAATGCCTCTGCTCTTATCTAGAGTTAAAACATTCATCCACTCCATAATACATCTCTACGTTCTATCGGGAAACAAGAGTCTCTTCTCCACAGCTTAAAAAAAAAAGCAAAAATGGGCCCCGGCGCCAGAGCCCGCCCCCAGCCCGGGCCTGGCCAGGCCTGCAGGCTGTGTGGAGGGGCCTGGGCCAGCATTACCTCTACTGAAGTGGGAAGGGAAAGAGGACTTTCCTGGGGCCTTTTCGTCCTTACATGTGTGTTTCACAAAGGCACATAAGCTTTCTCATGGGTGTAACAATGTGTCAATATGAAAATTCAGACACAGATTGGCCCTTTTCAGGTCCAAAGGAGGCCGCCCAGGTCCTGGCAGGGAAAAACGTCAGGCAATCTTTACAAACCACCACAGGGCTGAATTAGTTCAGGGTGTCTCCTGTTGATATCCCTGCCCCAGGGAGGCAGCAGACTTCCCTGTGGGATGGTTCTGGTCAATATACAGGGCCCTCTGTTCCCCTCAGGAGTCACCTACTACAGCTACCCTTCTCTACTTCTTAATACTTGAGGTTGTGATCCTTCTGACAGACAAAGTGCAAATGGGGGACTCTCCAGACAGATTTTTTTTTTTTTTTTTAGTGTCACCTGCCTGCCTTTCTGGAACCAGAGCCTCATATCTATTCTGTAAGGGCATGTGGGAAGGTGATGGGGATCTGGAGGGAATTTTATTACCTCCCCAAGCAAGGACATAATTCCATCCCCCCCATCTACTGGTATTCTCCTTGTGAGATGTTACATAGGGATTCGTGTCATTATAAAAATACACCATGAGATCAATATAAACAAAAATACTAAACACAAAGTAAAGCATGGACATGAGACACAGGAAAATCTAATTATTTCATTATATTTGTTTAAATCACTTTTTGGCTCTCCTTAATACTCCTTAGACTCTCCACTTCTTCCTTAAGCTCTGCCAGAGCGGGGCAGAATATTCACCTGCTCACACCACATGCAGATGTCTTTGTGCACTGTCCTCAGGGACTAACACCAGGCTCAGACACTGTCTGCAGCCAATGGCCTGGACAGCAGCATTCTTCTTGGGGCATTCTGTTTGGCTTAGCACACTCTAGCTGGCAGCACCAGCAGCAATGGTTTTTGATAGTCTGTGAACCATTACTGGGGGAAAAAAACCAAAATCAAACAAAACAAAACAAAACAAAAGCCAAACCAAACCAAACCAAACCAAACCAAACCACACATCCCACAACCAACCAAAAGACCACAGCCATCTAACCCACTACCACAAGGGTGGCTGCACCCTTCCTGCTCATCCTGCCTTCACAAACTGCCGTGCCACAACCTCACTGTCTTGCCATGCCCCTGTTCACTGCTCCAGATTGCCTCCACTCCCTAGAGCCTTTTTAAATTCCTTGCAGAGATCACCCCTGTCTTGCCTGAATGGCTGACAAGAGAGCCATTAATCATGCTGCTTACATAAAAAAAGCCTGTGCTTCTGTCCATCTGAAGGGATGTCCTTGCAGAAGGATGTATTTTGAAGAAATGCTTGTCTTTTCATGAAACAGAGTTTCAGGGGCAGAATATGAGGGTAAAATGATGAAAGGAATTCATCCATAGCCTCTAAGTCTCCTAGTCTCATGGGTACAATCTTTCACTAAGCCATGCAGTCCCCATGTCTCTTTCATGCCAGATTTTACCTCTGTATCTCTTTCACCTGACCCAATCTCATGAAAACAATTCTGAGAAGTGTGGCTTGGTCATTTTAAGCTCAGCAGCATGCTGACGTGTAATCTGATTTCCAGGAAAAATTTTCTACATCTAACAATATCCAGAGCTTGAAAGGCAGATATGCATCTGAGTGTATTTATCCAGAAGCCTAAGTTTAAAAATACGTGTATGTATAAAAGCCATTTAAAAAGTTCAGTATTGTAATTACTTTCTCAGGAATGGCCATAAATATTACTGCAGCTCTGGCAAGGGCATTCTTTACTCCTTTCACCTATATTTTATGAAAACAAACCAGAATCAAATACTCAGCCACAAAACATGTAAGATCCATTGCTCCAAAATTAAATGAATAGTTAATGGCATTTTCCAGGGTAAGAGAGAGGCCACATTTGCCTTTTTAGGGAGGTCTGAATATATTAATTCAAATTATCTGAAAAAATGTCCAGGCCTTCAACATTTACTAATACTTATTTTAACATTTTCAACATTTTTAATTGGTAACGTGATACAACCAAAGTGTGATTCAGACAAGGGTTTACTGGAGGATGGAAGAAGTCTCACAAGATACCTGTTTTCATTGTTTTCTGCCAGTTCTTGGTCTTTGTGGTGGACAGAGTAAGAGACAATTGCTCAGTGAACCCTTTTTTAACCCAATTTTCTCTCATGGTCAAAGCACCCACAGCCCATCTCTCTCAAGAAGATCTATAATGCTTTTTCTGTTGACAGCAGCTAAGGCCAAGAGCAGAATGCAAAATATTAAGCATGCTCATTAAAGCACAGGACAGACTGATGGCTAAATACGTGGCTTACTTTGGTCTGTGAAACCCAGAGAATAATTCCTATAGGAAGCTGGTGTCCACATTCAAGCTTCAGCTTTAGTATGAGTGCGTTTGTTTTACACTACACAACTTTATAAATTTGATCTGTCTCACTGGATGATGCAGCTGTTCTCACCTCAGGGTTTGTTCTCCAAAAGGACCCATGGGAGGGCTCCAGTTTGTCTGACCAGTTCTAATTGCATTCCACCTGCAGCCTCAAAATTCATGCTAGGTAACTCACTTGGAAAGAAGAAATTGCAACTTTTTTCCTTCCTTATTGTGAAAAATTGAATTTCACTTGGATTTCCATTCTCTCTCTCCTTGGATGGCTGCAAAAACTGAAAATGCTCTGCCTTAGAAATAACATCTGCCAGTAGATATTACCAAGCAATTTTCAAAAAAGAGTCCTGGATATAGAATAAAGAGCTTAACTGCACCACTAGCAAGGCAAGTTCCTGAGCCTTCAGGTCTGTCTTTGATACCATTTGCCACAGTTTTTGATCATGGCTCAGCCAATGCAGCTCTGGATTTATAGCTGAAACAACACAACATGACTCTATGATATTAGGCCTGTTCATTGAGCACACAAATCCTTTTAACATGATTAATATTTTGTTGAAATCAATAAGCATTTTGACTTAAAAGGCACTAACAGACCCTGTCCTAATGGCTTCTCTTAATTTCCTCTCTGTAGTTCTCTCTACCTCCTATAAAAACAAAACAGAACAGAAAATTACTCCTATGTATTTCTCATTAACTGATGTTTCAACTGCCATCTGACTTTTCCACTGTCTTTTTAAAACAGCAAATTCAATCTTCCCATGCTATGCATCTTTATAGAAGCCATTTTAGCATAAATTATGATGTTTAGCCAAGAGCAGATGTGAAAATACTCCTGCTGACAACTACCACCTTCTACAAACATCAGGACATGGATTCTGATCCTGTTCCTTTGAAGTGGATGAATATTGGTCCAGTGTTCACTAAAATTAGGCCAATTCACAGGAAAAGGGAAAGAGAAAGCAAAAGTATTACATTATCCTCTGTCTTTCAGATTTCCAGGTATCAAAGAAACATCAGTCTTTATTGTTATTCAACACATACATTATCAAAATTCTTAATATCTGTGTCTGTGGAATAGGATCTGTTACACTGAATACGATGACAGTCTTCCTCACAGGAGTTTCACTGAGTATAGAAAACGCCAGTATACAGAGCTCTAGGAAGTGTTGGGATAATGATGGGAGAAAAAGGCATATGACTTCAGACACCCAAAGCCAGATATAGAGAGCCAGACATACAGAGTTCCTTTTCAACTGCCTTGGAAATTAATTCCCATAGCTGTAATTTCAAGCCTTATGACTGCTTCACGCATCCTCTGAAATACCCAGCTTAATGTGTCCCAAAAAAATGGGAAGTTTTCTTTCTTTCTTTTTGCACCTGCTTATTAAAATATGAAAGGCTTGTTCATGCAAGCTCTTTCAAAAACTAACAGTGTACCTCATGATGGGCAACCAAACTGTATCCAGACTGTTTGAAGTGTTGCATTTTTCTAGTGCATCTCCCTTTTGCAGGCACTGAGGCATGACAGTCACTTTTGTCTGAGTGGGATGGATCTATGAGAGGTTTGTTAATGTACTGAATGGTGACAGTAATTTTGTTGACAACAGTGAAGTGAAAGCTTCAAAGTAAAACATCAGTGACAAATGCCTTAGAAATACATAATACCAGCTAGCTGGTCTTCCCAGAGGGCAAAACTTTTTTTTTTTTTTTTTTCTTTTAATGAAAAGGATTTTCTCTTTAGATGGTCTGTTTATCTGTCGTAATTTGGCAGTGTATGAAAATGATACCTAGATTTATTTCTCAGAAGATAATTGCCCTGGCATTTAGTCTCCGTGTCTTCTAAATCTCTCCAATACTTTGCTCTTCTTCTGTTTTCAGGCAGATCTGCATTTTCTAAATGGAGTGGTATTTTCCTGCACACAGGCAGTCACTTAGTGGCTGTCACCAGCAGAAAAATACATGCCTGCACAAGGAGATGAGCACAGGAAGGAATGGATGCATCAGACAGGAAACTCTCCTCCTGATACCTGGGGCCTCTTTCCAGCATGCTTCACACACCAGGTTAAAAAAAAGTCATCTTTCCCTGCAGCTTTCTTTGATGCCTGGCAAGGTGTATGTGTGTAATTAATGTCACAGGATCTTCCAGTGGGAACCCATAATGCCAAATCTGGCCATCTCTGGCATCCAGTCCATTTGTCTTCCTGTCCTGCCATATCAATCTCACTGTAAGGGATTACATGTCCAAAAAGACACTGAAGGGGAATAAGGTTGCCCCTAACCACCAAAAAATGTAAAACTCACTAAATAATTTGTTTGGTTCCAGACACTAATAGGTTAATTGTCATGGCTTTAGATCATGAGCATAAAAAATTAAAAATTCTATGCTCCTACCTTCAGAGGATAAGTATAATTTTGTGATGAATGGTATCAGTAATTGAGGATTTTAAGTACATGGAGTAATGTGCTGTCACTGGCCTGTGCAAGATTTGCATCATGAGACACTTCTTTACACTTAATTTTTTTTTTCATTCTCAAGTCAACACATTTCTCCTCTCACTTCACACATTCTTCACCCCACGCTGCACTCGGTTTTGTCACATGGAAATTTTACTAAGATTCTTTCTGAGCCTTTTGCAATCAGTATGAGCCTGGCTTTCAGATTCAATACATATTTTATTCAGGCTTCAGGTCCTCTCTGTAGAAGCTCTGAGTAGTATATTCAACAACTTCATTTTCATTTGGTATCTTATACTGGATTAGAGTTTGGAAAGTGTTTGGTGCTGGGAGTTGGGGTTTGACATTGAGAACTGCTCATTTGGTGTGTAAGCTTTCTAGTAATGTACCAAAATTTACAATAGTGCTCAGTTTTGAGCATTTGCAAATGCACTTTGTTTTTCCATGGGACCAATCATGCTACTCTGATGCTTGACAGTCTGGATCCTTTATGAAATCCCTCAGTTGGTGAAGATGGATGATGACCTTCCCAAAAGATGATCTCAAGTATGTTGTGATTTCAGTTTTTCTTTTTAAAGCAAGGAGAATTAGCAGGATTTCTCCAGAAAATACTGGTTCTCCAGAGATTCAGGTGCAGTATGAATCATTAGAAAGGTTTGGGGTTTTAAAAATACTGTTGTCTGTTTATACTCTTGGCTGCATAAATTCCCTTAAAGTTGTGTGGAATCATAAAGCAGGTATATTCTCAGATGCTTTAATACTTTTGGAATCTGACACAAATGCACTTTTGAACTTTTACCCTGAAATTTCATTAGAAGTTATTTGCATTACTACTAAATGATTTTTGATGGAAGTCCTGAAAAATATTGTTCCTGCATGCGTTTGAATTTCTTCTGCTTATTAACAATTGCACATTTCCTGTATTGTTAGACTCTTTCATTACCTTATTGAGATATTTAAATATGTGCTTTTTTTTCTTTTTTAGAAGAAATCCATGGATATTTGATTATGTATTTTGGTGCCTGCTAAAAAATGGCTATACATAATTTTCATATGTATCACAACAAGATGGAGAGGTCTTCAAGTCTCATGGCTGTCTCAGTACATTTACAACATGGAATTTTTATAGGTAAGAGCAATATGACCTTAATTCATAATGAATGGCTTTTATTTCTCTGCAAGTATATCCTGACCTCTGCCCCTTTTAAAAACTACTTGTTTTACAGCTTCTGTGCAACAGGTTCAGCTTAGGGTAGTTTTTCACAGTGCAGGAGATGAGAAGATTTAGATGTGTGAGATGTTTTATGTATATGATGTACAGAAGGGATCCAGGGATCTCCATAGCTTGGGCAGCATCTACTGACATTCTAATGCCATAAAAGAGGTGAGGTTTGGGAAAGGAAACAAAAACAGTGGGGATATGGAAAAGGAAAGATAAAATTAATAGGAAGCCCTCTCTCTCCCTCTTTCCCATTTTTACTGCTAATAAATGTAAGCATGGAATACTTTGTCCAATATATGATGGAGAATGTGTACTCAGAAGCTGTTCCTTCTGCTCATAGTTCTTATCCCATTTCATATCAATCCTACCAGGAGCTGCCCTGCGTGCAAGCACTGAGCTGTTCATTTTCTGCTATAAAACAAAAAGTCTATAGAAATTAATTTCAAGTTGAGCAAGCCAACAATCTATTCATGTATATTTCCTCCTGACTAGCTTCCTTGCAGAGTTTGGCCCCTCTTTGCTGGTTTTCTCTGGCTTTTTCCCTAGGAAAAGGTAACTACTCCCTGTCTGCACCGCTGCTGGGAAGCAAACCCCAGCTCAAGGTAGAAGAATGCTGCCCCTTGTATCTCACCAGAGAATTTCAGCCCTGAAATTGAAGTTGCTTTCATTAAACTAATGTCTAATTGGTAAGTTCTTCCTTTCAGACAGAGCAGGACCGTTGCTCTAGATTTTGGTAGTGCCTCAGTGGGAGGAGCTCCGCTACAGTGGTTTAACATTGCAGATATGATCCTGCTTCCTGGGAAGGGATGTGAACTCAAAAGCCAATAGCCAAGCTAGTCGCTACAGGAGCTCAGCTTCTTTCTACAATTTTCCAATTTCTGCTCCCTACAAAAAGCCTCAAGATGGAAATGTTAAATTTGACAGCCCATTTCTATTAAAATCAATGCCAACATTTCCGCTGACTTCCCCTACTCCGGGCAGGGCCTGCACTGAAGATTTCAGCTGCAGTCTGTTGCACAATAATACGTTTGGTACAGCTTTCTATTGCCCAGATTTGATATTGAGGAACTGTGTGTGTGCTCATTGCAAAGGATTGACACTTCAAACTATCTAAGAAACTCCAAAAAAACTAGGTTGCTTTCAAAACCTTGTTTTATTTTTATAACATTTCTTTAAAAAATCAGAACTTTGACTAAATTTCCTCAAAAATTCTAGTTTTGAGGAACATATGTAGTTGATTGGAGATGTTGAACATTGCTTTCACTGAGAGTGGAAGAGAAACTTTGAAGGCTGAAAAATTAACAGTCAAGGCAAATTGAGCTGAAAGCAGAGTGGCATGTGCAGAGTACATGGCCATGCAAGACAAAGCTTTTTACCCACCCATTTAATTTGGAGGATTTTAGTCTACCAGCAAGATCCTACAGGGGTTCACCATAACATGTTTCCTCTCTAAAGAATTCCTCAAAATACTCTTCCTCCAAATGCAGAGTTAGTCATAACATAGATTGAGGTTTGTGGATCAGCTTTGGAATAAGGATGAGATGTTCCTGGTGGGAACTCTTCATCTTCTCCTTCATTCTGTCGGTATTGCTATATTTCTCAAAAAGCCTCTCAGTTCCTGACTAACAATAGACTTCACCTGTCATACTCTAAATTATTTTTACTGCAAGGAACCATGGTACCCTATTATGGCCCACATATTTGATGTTGTCAGGGTGCATTTAACATTCAGGTTAATGAAAAGCCATGCCCAGACACCATCATGAATATGTAGTTCAAAGTAAGAGCCTTCTGGGTCCCAACACAGCCCTGTGAAGGTACTCTGACAGCAGCACCCCAGACCCAGAGGCACAGCCCAGCCAGGCAATGCTGTGTTAGTTGGACTTCACTCAGGAGGCAGCTCAGAGGAAACAACCCCTAAAGCATGCTATTCTGCACTTTATGGATCAGCTGGAATAAAAATGCTCAAGACAGGGTAGGGCAAGAATGGCCCATCCTCTGGGAACACTTGGTGGAACTCAGTAACAGCAGTGCGGTGACAATGCTTAATGGGAAGCCAGTTCAATTAGCGCCACTGTAAACGGCAAGAAAGCAGAAACTACTCTGCATGGAAGGGAAGGGAGGAGTGAATTAGACTCAGATGATGGTAGTTAACAGTTGGCTGGGAATGAGACATTTTGTCTGCCCAGCAACTGAAAGCTCTTTATTGTAGATAAACTCCCAGCAGAGCCTCAGCAGTGCAACATGCATCTTAGAATGTTGGAAGTGGGGAAGCAATCTGCTGCTGTCTTACATTGATGAATGGGCTACAGTATTGTTGGGCAAATAGTGTGCTCATTTTTCATTTTCACAAAATATATCCTTCAGGATGCAGTTATTTACCCTGAAGCTCTAATAGTGAATTTATTAGGAAAACTTATTAGAAAATTTATTAGGAAAAAAAAATTCTTAAGAGACATGTATGGGAAAATTGTTTGTCCTTTGGTAAAACAGATAAAACACAGATTTTGAGTATTAGAACTTTGCCTTCTAAACCAGCATTTTTCAGGGGATCTTTTAAAATTATGCTGAAATTATCCAGGTTTAATTTTATCTTATGTGGCATTACAAATAGTAAGCTGATCAGTAGAAACAAACTTACCTGTTAAAATAACAGAGTTACTTTCCCCTCAATATCAGCAAAAGAAGAATGAGGCCTTGTTCGTAGCTTCTTAAAATATTTTGAAAAACTTCCACTCCTGTTTATGAACAAGTAAAGTAGGAATGCTTCTGTGAAAAATAGTGCTGTGCTATTTTCATAATGGCAGTGTGTGTTGTCAGACTATCACTGCAACTGGTTCATCACAGTGACACATAAGGCTGAAAGTAAGGTCCTGCTCTCAGGGAAGAGGACCTGGATTTCCTGCTGAGGCAAACAGAGCAAAATCATCCAGGAACCAAGCCCAGTGAAAAGGATGTAAGACAAAAGCTGGGATTTGAGGAACAGGGATTGTAGGAGCTGGTTTGGCTTTGCTGCAGGATTAATTCCTCTTCTTTCAGCATCCTCAGTTACAGGGAGGATGTTTGTGAGTGTTCCCTCAGAGTCAAAACCATCTACCCATTGCCAGCTGATCACACTTCTTGTGTGCCTCATCTCATGCTTGGGTAGCTGATTATTGTAAACTAAATGGAGGATCTTTGCACTTTTTCCTTAATCTATTCCTGTAACTTCTCACAATTATTCTGAATTTTGTCCTAAATAGGCCTAGAAAAGTATGTACAAAATACACATTCAGAATGAAACACTGAGGAGATTAATCACTGCAGAACAACTCAGTGGACTCATCATTAAGTGGAAATGAAGGGCACAACAGTGAAGCTAAGAAACATCCAGCAAACCTAATTAACCTGGAACGTGTGTGATGAAATCACATCTCTATGTAAATAGAGTTTAAATAAATGAAACACATAAAAATAAATAGTAATTTAAAAAGCAACAATAAGAAGATGCATCATCAGAGGAGAAAAATTAAAGCTGTTGAGGTCATCTGCCTTTTTAGATTATACCCACCATCAGGAAACAGAAATAAAGGCTCAGTTGCTAACAGAACGTATACTTGGAGTGAATCAAGATAGGTATGAAAATATCATGGACAAATAGCATTTCTGAGAAGCCTACATCTAGTGGCCTTCTTAATGAAGTTTGGAGTCATGGTAACACTTTTCTGCTTCATAAAACTTAGTTTGAAGTGGCTTTTCTAATTGCAATGTGCTCAACCTTTTCAGCAAATAGGCATGGGAGGAAAAATTAAACCCTTCTGATTTATGTTCCCTGTTGCTGGTGGGGATCTGAAGTAGATTAGTCTGTGAGGACCAAGATGTGTCTTTGTCAAACCTGATAACATGAAGAGCTCTCTTCTGAAAGAATATAGAAGCAAACTCATTGATTTTTACTCCTAAAAATAAACACAGGTATGTCTACTTAACCACTGATAGTGGTGTAATTCTACTGCACAAAGTTAGTATGTTTGATGCAATTTTTGGCTGAAAAGAAATGGGGGGTAGAGGGAACTTCTGACTTATGAAAGAAATCTTCATATGAAGTCCCCACTGATATTTATATGAGAAAAGGAAGAATTAAATGAGGTGTTTATCAGCTTGCAATTCCTGTTTTAGGGGGCCAAAGCTTCTAGTGTTTGTGCTGTTATTACTTGTTTTCAGTCATTTAAATTTGTTGTGATTTGGAGTTTGTGCCTGGAAAGGAAAGGCTTTGTTATATTAGTCACAGAAACTGGTGATGAAGAAAACAAATGAATGTTTTTCATGGAAAGGCTACGAAAGTTTCTTTTCTAGAAGAACTACCTGAGGAGGGCTTCCTGTCTGCCCCCAAAGACAAACTCCAGATCCAACCTCAATAGCAGCTTTTGTTTCTCTTTCTTCCTGTCATGGACTGTGGGTGTGTGAGCATGGTCGGAAAACACAGATCCAAAAATCAAAATTTCTTACCTTCATTTCACCTGAGGCAGCAAAGCCTCACCAAAGTGATATTATCTGAAAATGAGAGTGAGTTCTCTGATGCCAAACAGAGATGTCAGAAGAGAGACACTTGTGATATCAGAGAGATGCTGCCAAAAGAGTGAAAGCTTCAATACCGGTATAATTTTCTTTTCAATGAAAGCTACAAGAAGTATTTTCTCAACAGGGAGGAAACAGAAAAATAAGGTCAAGCAACTTCTGCCTAAAGCCTTGAGGGCAATGTAGTGGCAGCCTAAAACTGTTTACCAGAAAACAAAACCTGGTAGATTCAAGGGCTGTTTACCATTAGGACCAAGTGGACTCAAGTGGTGTTGTGCTGTAACTGAGAAACTGAGAAACTGAAAAGTAGAAGAGGTCTGTTGGAGACGCATGTTCAGCACTAGAAATCCCTCTGACCTTTGAAGAGCAGCTTTTCCTACTAACTCCTCAAAGATGCTTTTCCCCCTCTCTTTTTCAAGGGTATGTGGAAAGATGTGAGTTTATCTGCTCCATTTCCATTATATGGTGCTGGACATTACAAGTTCAAAGGGAATAATCAATAGGCAAATTGATAAACAAGCACAACAACATCAGCTGAGCAGACTAGGGATAAAGGGCACAGTATCCAAGATTAAAACTCTTCAGCCACTAGTTGATGGACCACTGAAACTACAAGACTACCTCAAAGAGATTCATCCTGGACTTTGCAGCTTATAAGAGGAAAAGAAGATTGCTAGAGATTACTAGGAACATTATGGGGGTACTGGAACTGAAGGGGGTACTGTGGGACTTAGCAAAAACTTTTAAGGAAATCTCCCTGATTTATATATCTGATCAAGATATAGATATCTAAATGCTCTGCCACCATTAACATCATATGTGTGTAGGAAATATTACATATTTGCAGCCAGGGGGACTATAACTCAGTTTTTTATTTGATTGGCCTATGCTTGAGGCCAATCAAGAGAAAGGTAATAGTCAGGAATAATATCTTCTGGTGTGGGTAAGTTGATCATTTCAAGTGTCAGGCTGTGGCTTCTGCAGGGGAGGAACATAAAACCTCACAATGGCCTGAAATGGTGCTGTTCTGTACCTGCTGGAAAGGGTAAGGCAGAGGGAACAGTGAAAACCAGTGGTTGCTGTAGTGGCTAGAATGCTGAACAGTTTTGCTTTAATGAGGACTGGGGATGGTGGGAAGGACACCCAAGCTGGGGTAGCCACATCATGCTGTCACTTGGGTGTCCTTCCAACCATTCCCAGTCCTCATTAAAGCAAAACTGTTCAGCATTCCAGCCACTACAGCAACACTGTATCACTGTGCTTTGGGCCACAGGGAGTCTGAAACACAGCTTGGTCTTGTGCTGTAAAATACCACTGGGGATGAGTGTCAGTGCAGCCACCAAATGCATACAGGGACATATACTGGATACTTTGAACAAGAAAAACATTAAAAATAACATCTCATGGCATTCACGGGCCATTTTAGGTTACAGGTTAACTGAACGGGCATGAACTCTTCCATAGAGTGTAGGAAAACAGCTGTAAGACGTGAAATATTCCTCATATTTAATGTGTAAAAATTATTTTTTGTGCAAAAGGATAATATTTCTCCTTTTTTTTACAGAAAAACACCAGTACGCTTTGGGGTTGCCTTGCTTTATAGTGGAGAACAAGAAACCTTGTAAAGACAGTGGTAGGTTTTGCATATATTGTGCTTTATTTCTTATCTTTTTTTTTTCCCTTTTCTCACTTCTTTTGTTTAAAGGACTGTGCTGGAATTGCTGATGGTGTTCATAAAACTGTTCCGTAATTCCATTTCCTTAGGCAACTCTAACAGAAAACAGCCTTATGGCTTATCAAGTGCTTGGCAGAGTGTATTTATGCACTGTTTAAACAAGAAGCAGGACTGTAAGTACCTCTTTTTCCTGCTGCAGAGCTGGCCAAGGCAGGGTGAGCCACACTGTGATAACCCCAAGCATAACGTGGGGACACAGCTCTGTGCAATGTTCCCATGGATGATTCAGTCCTGGATGCTGGCAGTACCAGCAGCAATGAATATACTCTCTGATGTGTTTCCTTATTTTAACCCTTAGAAGGTGTACTGGGTTTGAATAGCCTGGCTTTGGTGCTGGCTTTGGTACTGGCTACAGGGATAGCTTCTGTGAGGAGCTGCTAGAAGCTTCCTATATGTCTGGCAGAGCCAATCCCTGGCAGCTCCAAAGATGGATGTGCTCCTGGTCAAGGCTGGGCCAGTAAGAAATGTGGTAACACCTCCGTGATAACACATTTAAGAAGAAAGAAAAAAAAAAAAGTTATTGCACTGTTGTAATTGTGGCCAGAGTGGGGTGAGAATATGTGGGAGGAACAACTCTGTAGACACCAAGGAGATGAAGGGGTAGGAGGTGCTCCAGGCACCAGAGCTGGGATTCCTCTGCACCTGTGGTGTAGACCATGGTGAGGCAGCTGTGCCCTGCAGCCCATAGAGATCCATGGGGATGCAGAGATCCACCTGCAGCCTATGGAGGAGACCCATGCCAGAGCAGGTGGGTCTCAGAATCTGTTTTGGTGTTTTCCCTGAGATGTGTAAAAGTTCTTGTCTGGCAGTTTGTGTGCCCGAGGTGGAATAAATCTGAGCTCTTTAGTTTTCGGTCTCAAGGTTGTTTATTATTTTCTTATCTGTAATATTTTCTCTCAGCCCAGCTGAGGTCTGTCTTGCAGGGCAGCCATGGCACACTCTCCTTCAGGGAGGTGTTATCTTGTTATACTAAAAGCTACGTACATGATGTTTACAATTATTTCCCAATTACTATCATCTATATTAGACAGTGAACTTCTACTCTAAACCAATCCAAAAGTGCCAACTCCACAATAGAAAATGGAGACGAAGAAGAAAGAAGGACCAAACACGTGCTTTCTCCTCCATCTTGTGTTCTAAAACCCCCATTCCCAAAAATCCTAAAATCTATATTTCACTCTATAATAACACTACTTAAACTTCTGTGACTTTTAGGTTCTCATATAAAGCTGCTAATTTGTTTCAAGGGCTATAATCAATCCCACAGATGTTTTGGGCATCATTCCAGGGTCTCAGAGCTCCCTGACAGGGGTCCTGGCAACTCTGGACTCTCAAAGGGATGTCTTAGACTTCGACAGGTGGGTGCCTGAGAGGAGGCTGTGACCCTGTGGGAGGCCCTTGGAGAGAGGAGCCCATGCTGGAGAAGCCTGTCCTTGAAGGACTGCACCCTGTGGCAGTGACCACGCTGCAGTGGTTTGAGGACTGTTGTCCATGAGATGGACTCACACTGGAGAAGTTCACAGAAATGTCTCCCATGGGAGGGAGCCCAAGGTGGAGCAAGGGAGCACTCCTCTCCCTGGGCAGCAAGAGATACAATAGGTGAAGAGCTGACCATAACCCCCATTCTCTTGTCAAATTGAGCTGCTGGAGTAGGCAGTAGAGCTGGGAAGGAGAGAGGGGTAGGGAGAAAGTGTTTCTAAGGCTTTATTCTTATTTTTCTGCTCTGATTTTGTTAGCAATGAATTTAATTCATAACTCTAATTAAAGCCTATTCTGCCCATGATGGTCTCTCCTGGTCTTTAGCGCAACCCATGACCCCTTCATTAAATTTTCTCTCCCCTTTTCAGTTGTGGAGAGGAGTGAGAGAGTGGCTTTGGTGTGTGCTTGGCCTCTGGCTTTTACAGAGGATAAAACTTTATCACATTCTGCCAAGAGAGCGAACTGAGAGAGTGCATATGAAGTCTCTGTGCTCAGCACACATTTGTTATGCTGGAGCTAAGTTAGTTTACCTTATCTGACATAACCTTGTAGCAAACTGGACACAAATAGAGAATTAAACATAGCTGTGGGCAACTAGCTTTTTGTGCACAATTGCAGTAATAATTTAGAGTTATTACTTTTGATATTTTCTTGTCAGGTTTTTAACATTTGTGAGACATTTAAAATGAAAAGACACATCTAGGGGAGTTTGTTACAAACATGCCTGAAAATGTCCTTTAGAATGGCTCTGCACAAACCTTTCACAGGGAGGAGGTAAATAACATTTTACTGAAACAGGAAATGGCCACAGTGAAGACCAACACTAAGTAACTGTAGGAAGCAATATAACAATAACTTTCTTCAAATTCCTTTTGGTGAACACACAGCCTCCAACCGAGGCATAATTTTGCTTAAAGCACTGGGTTCTGAACTAAAAGAAGCCATTTAAGGGAAAAAAACATGAATTGTCAATTACAGTCAAAAAGATCAAATTAAAAAACAAAGATATAAAGATACAATAGAATTTAACATCTCAGTATTTTGATACTGTAGGGATGCTTCAAGATCAGGGAGTGACTGGAAAATATTTTTCTAAGCAAATAGGCTATACTGAAAAACAATGCCCTGTGAGAGAATATCTGGCTGTGGTGTATAGTGAGACTTTGTTTTCTTATAGGCTTTGGTTTCGCTTTTCATTTTGCCACTGGAAGTCTGAAATCCACTCTCAGAACTGCAACTTTAGGTAAGTGAAAAATATATCAGCCACTAATCTTTAGTAAGTATTACAAGCTCATCTATATATATATATATATATATATATATATTATTTTCCTTTTCTTTTTGGTTTTGCAAAACCTCTTAATAGTGCCAGGAACATGGGAGGTAGGTCACAGAAAATGCCAATGATACTCCTTTTGTGTGCACATTATGGAAAATTGGTCTTAAGTTTTCCCATTTTTCTAGTTTCCAGATGAGTATGAGAAAAAAAAAAGCTTTGCAGTGATAGAAGGAATAAGATAATGAAGTTGAGCAGTTCAGTTCAATCTGATCCCTGTCAATTTTGGAACTTTCAATAAATCCATTATCTTGAGGCAGTAGAAGGATTACTAATCATCTAGAAGCATCTGATTATTAAGGATTTGTGAGACTTACTCTAAAACACTATCAATGCTAATAAACAGTGTCCTTTTGGAGGATGGAAGCCATCCTTTGATACAAATTACTATACAGAAAGACATAATTTTTTACACTAAATCGTTTGTACCTAAAAACTGATAAGTAATCTTGAGACTTAAAAAAAAGGAGCAGAATTCAAAAAATGGGGTTACAGTTTGTG
Organism: Toxostoma redivivum; assembly: GCA_013397375.1. Taxonomy (NCBI): domain Eukaryota; kingdom Metazoa; phylum Chordata; class Aves; order Passeriformes; family Mimidae; genus Toxostoma; species Toxostoma redivivum. The sequence continues at coordinate 39,294 of VXBI01004282.1, forward strand.
GGTCAGGTTTGGCAAGTTGTGAAGTTCCAGTATTGCAGTGGATGTGGAACAGCAAAGCTGACTGAAGTCATTGCAGCAAAAATGCACGTGGAAGCTTGCAAACCAAACCAGCAAGTCCAGCCCTGAAGATTGGTCCAGACACCTCAAGGCAACTGGGAGCATGTTACTTTGGGCTCAGTCTGTTCTTACATAAAGCAAGATAGGAAGATAATGGAAATGCAGGTAACAAGTGACATGAAATTAACAAGTGACATGAAGTTTTCCCCTCCCTGGCTCCCAAGGACAGCATGATAAAGTAGTGGCAGCTGGGATCAGGAGTCAGTGGGAGGAGCATGGACATCTGCAGTCACAAGCACCACTGGGCCAGATCCTTCCCCAGGGAGCTGGAACTGGTTGTGGCCACAGCCAAGGAGTGCAACAGGGCAAGAGATATACCATGTGGCCGAGAGCTACAAGGAGACTTAAAGGCTCAATTCTATTTCCTCTCCACAAATGAGAATCAATATTTTCCTGGCAGATCCTTCCTAATTCCTTGACTTAACCTGCCAGGCATCAGAGGGAATTTGTGGCATCAGAGAAAAGGGAAATTAATCCTGATATGCATCCCATCACAGGATACTTGGTTTCTTTTATTTCCCAGCTGTCACTGAGGATCCATCTCTCCCTAATGCACCCTCTTTAAATCACACAGTTGACTGCATAGTAACAACCAACTTTCTATATTTCTCTTAGGGAGTCACAATACCATTTCTGGAGCATCAGGCAGTGACCCCAGAGCAATTCTGTGCAACCAGAGTTGGAGAATTTGCCTTGAGTGTTTAAGAAATCTTCCCTAAAGGCTGATGTCATGAATTCAGAGTAAATTATAACTAGTTTCCTTTTGTCAGGTACTAGACCCTCAGTGATTCCAGCATGCAGTTATTTCACTTGCTTCAGGAAGTCAGACTGCTCCCAGCAGTAATCTGAGACCCAAAATTTTGCTCAATGAAAAATACTTGGTGTTCAGGCAGAATCAGTACAAGTGGACATTGGGTAATTCTGCAATGAATGCCAAGGGACATTTTTCATGTTTGTGTTGGAAACTATACAAGTTTTAAATTTTTTAAGTAACTTTAATCATGGGTTTGTTCACCCTTGCCAAGGGGGCGGGGGGTGGAATTAAGGTTTCCCTCTAAAAGACTCTGTTTGCTGAAGGTTTGATTTTTAATGGGTGAGGCCTGATGGGCTTCAATCAACAAAAAAAAGATTCCTAGACTCCAAGAGTTTAACATCTACAGATTGGGAGTTGCCAGAAGGTACAGAGGAGATACACAGACATTAAGATCCATTACTTCCTGGTGCAGTCAGAGACACCTGATCTGGGAAAGAGTTTATAAGAGAACCAAAGAATGAGGGCCAAATTAGCATTGAAGGTGAAGGGATCAATAACCAATAGGAGACCAAATATGGAATTGTATAATATAGAATCAATAAACAAGAATTTCTTTAGTTTATGTATAAATATGGGAAAAGTCTGGTAAAAAAATGCGCGATGGGATGATTTCTACTGCATATGCTGGCTATGTTTGATGGAATTATTTCCACTGCACAACTGGGCACGTGTGGATGGAATCATTCATATTGGACATCCTGTACAGAATAACGTCCTGGCTAGAATAGAGTAATGCCTGATTCTCTAACACTTAAAAGATGGTGCTGGAGAGTTTCTGTTTTTCCCACAGTTTCAGTGACATTTGGGAAGCAAAGGCCATGGCCTTAGGAGTGTTTCCTGATGTGATGGCAGCTCAAAGTTCAGCTTTGCATGTTTGCTTTGAATGCCTTTTTTGCTTCAAGGGTCACTCTGGCAAGGCCAGACAGGGGTCTTTGGAAGCATTCCTTCCCTGTTCCTCCATTGTAGTCTGTGTCATATATTTAATCAGTAGGATCCTGACATTTTGGGTTTTTTTTCACTGCCATCCCAGAGGATTGAAGATCAGACTCATTGTCTTGCTTAAAAATCAGTGCCAATGCCTTTTGTATTAGTTCAAGAGGCAACTGGTCTCTCACCAACTGGAAGCAGCCATAAATTGACTCTAGGATTTATTTGCATAATTATCTGATCTGTTTTGTGCTGAAAAGTTGATAGCAGTCTTTTTGGATTATAATGGTCTGTGTGAGGCTTTCTGTGAACCTTATTAACTTTATAAAGGCATGCAGCAGATGATGCTCTGTGTCTACAGCCTCAAGTTTGGCTGGTTTCTTATAACACAAGTAGTTTCTTTTTTAAAAAACAGCATTTTTTGTCATCTAGAAGATTTGTGATTAGCATCTATTCACAGAGCAATCTAATTGGGGAAACAAGTAATTATTTTTCTCAACAGTGGAACAGTGATTTGAGTGTTTTTGTAACTTGAGAGGTACCTTGATAATCCAATTGGAGAAATACTTGTGTTCTAATCATCTACTTTTGTTTTCATATCTGAAGGGAGGGCTGCCCTGCAGAGGGAGATCGAGGCAGTAGCCACAGGGCTGGCACTGTGAGTGGATCTGACCTGAGATCCTGTTGCTTTGGAGTTGGCGGGTTTGAGTTGTTTTTCTGGTTGGCTGGTTTATTTGATTGGCTTTTTTTCCCCCCTTTGGCGCTATGGGCAGGTCCTGCCGGTTTGCTTCCCAGCTTCCCTGCCACTTGGGAGCTCAGCTGCCTGTGAGCTGTTCAAAGGAGCAATCTCTTATCCTCACCTGAGATCCCACCACCCCCTCAGGAGCTTCCCAAGCCTGCATCCCCATGTCCCTGAGGCCGTGGAGGACACAGTCTTAAGCCACGTCAAGGGAAATATTGGTTGGGTATTAGGAGAAAGTTGTATACAGAAAGGGTGATAAAGTAAATGGTTTGCGTGGGGAGGTGGTGGAGTCACCATCCCTGGATGTGGTTTAAAAAAAGACTGGATGTGGCACTCGGTGCCAAGGTCTAGTTGAGATGTTGGGCTGGGTTGGACTCGATGATCTTGGAGGTCTTTTCCAACCTTGTGATTTTGTATGATTCTGTGATTCTGAGTGACTCTGTGTGATTCTGTGTTATTGCGTGATTCTGGGATTCTCTGTGATCCTGTGTGATTCTATTTGTTCTGTGATTCTTTTTGATGCTGTAGATGTCTGGTTCTGTGTGATTCTGTGGTTCTGTGATCTTGTGTGGTTCTATGGTTCTGTGTGATGCTGTGATTCTGTGTGGTTCTGTAGTTCTATGTGGTTCTGTGTGATGCTGTGATCCTCTGTGATTCTATGTGATTCTCTGTGGTTCCGTGGTTCTCTGTGATTCTGTGGTCCTCTGTGATTCTGTGGTTCTGTGTGGTTCTCTCTCTGTGGATCTCTGTGGTTCTCTGTGGTTCTCTGAGGATCTCTGTGGATCTCTGTGTTTCTCTGTGTATCGCTGTGGTTCTCTGTGGTTCTGTGGATCTCTGGATCTCTATGGATCTCTGTAGATCTCTCTCTGTGGTTCCCTGTGTTTCTCTGTGGTTGCAGCGGCAAGTGGAGCCAACAGCGCCCCCTGGCGGGGCGGGGGAGTCACTGCAGCAGCTCGGTGGCAACACGAGCCAACCGCGCCCCCTGGCGGTTGAGGTCAGAACTGCACCAAAGGGGAAATCCCTGGACAGGGGAGAAAAGGCTGCTTAATTGGGTTTTCTGAGATTTATTTTGCAGTTGCTGTTGTTGTCCATCTTGCTAAGTATATATAATTTTCCATTCCAGGGATGTTCCTGCCTTCCTTGGCAGATACCTGTCTTTTAAACCAGGAGAATCCTTCGAGGGAATTACAAAAAGGAGAGAAATTGGAGGTGTTTCTCACTGCCTACTGACAGCCTTCTCGGACTGCTATCCTGCTTATTGCTGGCTGTTTTTAGATACAATCAAGACTAGAAGCATGATGGCAGCTAAGGGTACCAGGAAGAAAATCTCTAGTGACTCAGGCCACAGTAGTACTGGTATAAGAGAGTGGATAAAAAGCAGATCAATTAAAAGTCTAATTAGGACCATGTCCTTGAAGAGGCATTTTCCAATACTTTTCTGAAGCTAGAGACATGTAGGAACACACTTTACAGGTGCCACTCCTAAGTTTTCCAACAAGTGCTTTGTAAAGAAAAGGAGCTTTGAAGTGCGTTTTAGTCAAAGCGACAGTGAGTTGTTTAGATGATTCATAACAGCCTATAAAACCCAAATCCTTAAAAAAATGGCCATTCATTTGTGACATGAGCCGGCAACAATCACTGGGCAGGGTAATTAAGTAATCTTTGGATTAGAAGCTCTTTTACCACTTTGCTTCCAAATGCCTGTATAGCTCAGAAGTGAATGCACTGATAAGCTCAAGAAGTGAGCCCTTCTCTGCATTGAAGAAGAGTGATTACAGCTTTTCAGAGCAGCCCAGAGCAGCTGAGGGTGGGGACACAAGGGATGAAACCCATCTCTGGATCTACTTCTGCTGTGCTGCCTTTGTGTGAAGACCTGTCCTAGCAAGGGCAGGGGTGCAGGGTCCAACAAGAGAAGAAAACAGCTCCTGGTATAGGGATCACAGCAGTAGCAGCAGTGACCTTTCTGATGAGACCAAGAGCGAGCTAGTCAGCATTTGCTCCCCACCCTCCTTTTCCTGCTTTGAGATTTTGAGATGTTTCCTTTCACCATCCCCCTCCTCCCGTCTCAAGGACCTAGCCATCAGTGCTTCTTAGCATGTCTATGGGAAAAAAAAATCCACAGGCAAAGAGGAAAAAGAAACAAACCAACCTCCCAGCAACGTGTAAACAGGGTGGCTGTTTTGTTTTCATGTCTCCCTGTAGATGACTGGGGATTCCAGAATTCCCGAAAAGCTCCGCACCAGTGGTTCAGCTGCCAGAAAGACCTTGTAACCTGTTTGGAGGAAAGAGTGGCTGGAGAGCCTAAGGAACACTTTAGGTGTCTAGGCTTGCTCTTCAAATACCCAAAAACCGGTCAAACAGGAATTGTCATTATTCCCTCAAAACCTGAAATTGGCACCTAAGCCCTTCATGGCGATCTGCTCTCCACACAAGCCATTCAGAAAGAGGTTGGAAATAAACAGGACTCTCATTTTTTTACTTAAATACCTGTGAATGTCAGTGATTGATGCTGTACCATGGCCAACTTTTCCCTGCTGTAGGCCATCAAAGAGATGAACAAGAGGCTCCTCAAATGTGTTTATAACATGGAAAAACTTGTATTTATGATGACAGCTGGACTTTTCCCCTATATGCATTAACCTGACTAATTCCTTTCTTTATTTGTAGCCTGCATGTCCTCTAACCAGTCTTATGCCATTACAAGAATAAGATGTTTGCTAGAATGTTGCAAACCAATGTCAATGACAGTGAACAGATGGACTGTTGCTTCAGCCACAGGGAGGGTTTACTTTCTAATGAATACTGTTTAGGTCTTCTCCTCAAGTCATAGATATCATCTTTTTGTTTCCTGAACTTTTAGTGAAGGAAAAGTAACAAAGTGTTTTATCATGTTTCCTGTTTAATGAGAGTCATGGCAAGCAGAGCTGAAAAGCAATACAAACAGAAAGGGAGATAATTCTGTTTTCACCTCTCATTTATCCAAAATGTCTTAATTTATCCTGCCACATGTCTTATATGCTTTAACATTTCCACTTTCATTTATGGTGAAATTAGGGAAGGAGGAAACACTAGCCTGGTGTAATTTCTTTTCAAAAAATTCTCTGGTCAGTTTTGTTGCAATTGGTGAATTCTGTTTCCTGCTCTCAAGACACAAACCTCTGTTGTTTACTTCTTCCACTCTAGGTCTGTTTGTTGCTAAAATACCTTTGGCAACTTTGAGAACAGAGTGATTTTCCAGAAAAACAGGGCAGGTTTTAAAATTGCCTTCTGAATTAGATCATGTCTGCTTCATTCCCGCGACGCTGCACTGGAGATGTGACCCAGTAAAAATCAGCCCTGCTGAGTACCTTTTTTTATGTATCTGCTGCTGGAGATAATTCAAACATCTTACCTAGTTTTATTAAATTCTGAGAATTTAAGGAAGGATTTTAACAGTTCTTTGCTAAATATTCAAGGCAGAGGGGAGAGGAAGAGAAATTAATGGTGTTCGTTTAGAATTTGCAGTCTTTGTGCACAGTGTGTGTAATGGTTCATTTCATTTTGGGGCTACGTGTTCATCCCTAATATTGTGATGAAATGTTGCTCAAATGTGTCTGAGAGCAGCTCCTCAAAGTGAGCACACACCCATGTGGATGCTATTAGGAAAAACATTGTCATTTTCCAGATGTGTGAGTTTTAACTGTTGTTTCCTGGACAGGAAAAAACAGTAACAGCTGCTGGCATCAGAGACAGGGAGGAGATGCTGTGTGCACTTTGGTGCTGCTGGGGAGGAAAGGTACCTATTTCTGGCTCTCTTCTTGCTCCATTTTTTGGCCTGTTGGGCCAGGAGGGGCAATTAGCTCTGAATGCCAGTTTAACCTGGGTGGCAGGTGCCTTTGGTAGCTGTGAGGATCAGGGTCAGCTTTGCAGATTTGCAGGTGCTGGAACATGTGTGGTTTGTGGTGTCACTCATCCTCCTCTGTGAAGGCTGTCCTTAACAAGTGGCACTGAGCCACTCCTGGGGCAGAGGCAGGAGAGGAGTGGGGTCTGAGCCACCCCCAGTTCTCTCCCTAGTCTCCTGGAGGCTCCTTGTCCTGTTTTCTGTGCTGGACCTCCCATTGCTGTCAGTGCTGAGATGCCATTAGCTCTTCCTCTGTATTACTATTGGTAGTGCTCTCCAAACAGCCAGCTTGGTGTATGCAGACAGCTGCTGAATATCAACCAAAAATGCAAGTTAATCCTTTTGCCTCCTTTTTTAGGCTCTTGTCTCCCTTGCCCGATTTTATTGCTTCGTTCATTTGGGATATTTCTTCCAGCAGCAATTGCACATCCCCTCTGGCTCTTGATTTCCTTGTTCTGTCACAGGAATTCAGACTATTGCCTGCAGGGTTCAGGTGGAGCCCAGATTCAGTTCAGCTGCCTTTGCACTTTTTTTCTGCCCCCAGGAAATCAGACACTGCCACAGAAAAAGCTTCTTACTCTTCCTATATGTAAGGAAAGACCATTTGGTTTATGAGACATGCTATTGTTGATGATTGAGAGAGAGATGGGGACTACTGATTCATGATCAGAATCTGAATTTTACTGTGAGCTACAAATGCTTATATTACATTTTCAGGAAGGCTAGTAATTTTTTACTGCATTCATTGGGTTAAACATCACACAGACAAACTTCATATTTCTACTTAGTTAAATCTTCTTTCCTGTCAGCCAGTCTTGATCCAATCTTCTTGCAATCTTCAAAGCTCTGTTTGCTCTTGCCAAGGCATCTTGGTTATCAAACTGCATATGCTGATTAAATCTCCAGTGTTATCAGTCTCAGTTACCACATGCTATGTCTTTTCTTGCCTCATATCATGAACTCTTCAGTGATAAAGCTGCATTTATTTTCTCTCTTCTGTACAGTGAAGTATCTTATTGCTCCCATCAAAATTATATATATCAATTACTATGTTTTTCACTCCAAAAGAAATGGGAAAAATCTTAAGGTTGCATGGAAAAATTTGGTCTGAAATATTTCACTCATCGAAGACATTCTGAGAAAACAAGAATTGTTCAAATCGATTTTTTGTGGTTTGAAGTGCCAAGAAAACACAGTACTTGAAGCTTCTGAAACAACTTCTTTAAAAATGTTATTTCTACAAAGATGAAATAGGAATTTCAATTTTAAGCATTTTCAGGGTGACAAGACACAGACATATGAGAGTACCTCCAAAATGTTCTGTCCTTACAAATAAGCAATGATTAAATAATGAGCTGTATGGATAGGTGCAATCCTGTGCCCCAGGTCAGGGATTAAGTGCTGAAAGAAATGTTATCTGCAATTAGCTCAAACTGTCTTCTTACTTTCTTGCGTTCCACTTTTTTTTCCCTGAAAGTCTGAGTTAGTCTAAACTGCCTGTCAGAGATCTCATTTATTTTTGATACATTGTCCTTTGCTGCTTTATGCATTATTCAGAAAGGGAAAAATAACCCAAGTGGATAGAATAAAAAGAAAATTGAAAATTAAAAAGAAAATCCTGAGTATTTACCCAATTTTTACATCTGATCCTTTGACTGAAAAGGCATCTATCAGAGTGGCATTTCTTCTGGCTCATAGCCAAAATGAAGGGGAAAAAAAATCTCAGTTTAACTGGGTAAAGCTTGTCTGCTTACCATTGTAATTGGGAGACTTAATTACTATCACAGACTTGCCAGAACAAAAGAGACAAAAATTTTTTTCCATTTTAATTTTGTTTGTGATCACTACAAAAATCAACAATGTCATTTTCTTTACTCTAATTCCATGCCCATCTCTCTGAAGAGCACAACTGAGCACCAGGTGCATGCATCAGACTTTCTTCTGGCCTGATTTCAAGATGGGCTCTTAGAAAGGGCTCTGTCCCAGTGCTGCTGTTACTTTGGGGTATTTATTTGGGCTGGTCTGGAGGGAGATGTGTCCTGAGCTTTGCAACAGCTATGTACCTTTATATCAGGACATCCACCTCTGTTAGGAGTCTCATTCTGATCCTAGCAGGATTTGGTCCACTTGAACAAAAGGAACAGCTGTTGCAGCACATCTACTATTGCAATAAGGACAAAACCCAACTCCTTTCATACTGCAAAGCAAATTCTCTGCAGGAATTTCTGGGGTTGCTTATGTCAGAGACTGACATGGTACTGAATCTCCAAGCCACAGCCTGCTCCTGCTGTAGAACTACAGCCCTCTGGTGGTACCAAATCACTTATTTTGTAAAGAACTGCATAACATTATGGGGAAAAACTCACCTTTGGGCTCTGGCCAGTAACCTGGTGTTGCCTCGAAGGGTAAGAATATCTCTAGGGGAAGAGTCCAAGAAGCAGGGTGAAAGTCAGCATCCATCTGTGATGTACTACATGGACATGACCCACCAGATAAAAATTTCTAAAGCAAATTCAGTAACTGATGCAAGGGTACTTAAAAAGTGGGAGGGTATTTACCTCACAGGACTAGAAGAGACCTTAGAAATCATTGTCCTGAAAAAATTACTGGCCCTAGGGAAGAGGCCGGTAAGGAAGCCTCAATAGTGTTCTGACAATCAGCAATATACTCTTCTCTCTCCTAAAGGAGGATGCATCCCTTGTAATGTTATGTATTTGGACATGGCTCTTGAGCATCAGTTTTCAAAATGAAGAATAACCTCAGTTCCCATCTATGAGATCTCAGCATGAAACACTTGTGACACATTTCATTATCATGCCCTCTCTGAAGTTTTGTTCTGGATGGACTACAGGAACAGGAGACCCTGGGCTATAGCATCAGGCTCTGAATAAAGCAAAATAATGTGAAGAGACAGCAAGAGTGAATTGAGTGCCTCAGCTGGGCTATGCCAGTAGATGTGATGGTTTTACAGCAACAGTTGTACCAACAAGCTGTCATATTATTACTGAGAAAACACTGACCTTGGACAATTAATTTGAAAACTCTGAGCACACTGCCTGGGGGGATCTATTTGACTCTTACCCTGTCTTAACCCACCAATGCAGGAAAGATTTTTGTCATGAAGAAAGAAACAGATCTGGAAGTCACCAGGATAAGGAGAATACAGGACCTCCAAGGTTGCCCCACTGCAATGGCCAGCAAAACATGGCCAACCACAGCTGGAACTGGACTAATTCTTATCAGAAAGATATGGTTCCTTTGGATTGTGACATTTTTTAATGTATTTTATGCATTTTGATTTAGTTTGAGAAGCTTGTGTTGACTGAGCCAAGCAGTAAGGAGTCCAAGCCAGTTTTTGGCACTGCCAAAATATACGCGTTGTGCATAAGGGATATCGTTTGCAAAGTGGTTTATAGCAATACAAGCAATTAAAGAAGAAACAAACCACTGTCTTGTACCACAGGGGTTGTTGAGCTGTGTAGCAGTAGGTGAACACCCATTCTGGGTTGATGTCTCATATAGTGCATTTAAACAGCAAAGAACCAGCCTTCAGATTTTTTTTGTTGGAAGAAGTCACACATAATCTGGGGACAAAGAGGGAAAGTGCAAATTGTTTCTGTATGTTCTTTCTTGTTTATACTGCAGGCATTAGGATGAAAAGTCTTCCTTATATAAGTGTTCTTCAATATGCACTCATTGATTTAAATCTAAAGAAATTTCAAGCAGTTTGTTAGGCATTTCATTAATGTGTATACAGATAACCTTTCAGTCTTTGAGCCATCTCTAAATAGGAAACAGTGGACAAGAACCCTGTGTAGATAATTCACCATCATGGTCCATTAGATGAGCCAAATAATTCAATGCGTAACAGAAGCAGATTGATTTTTCTGAGGCGTTTTTGATTCTTTATTTTTGAAAAGAGTAACAGCTGCAGTCTGTTCCAAACCGGTCTTCCTTTTAGGCTATCTTATTCTGATTTGCAGCATTTGTGTTCAGTTTTGGGCTCCTTGCTGCAAGAAGGAGGTGGAGGAGCTGGAGGGTCTGCAGCACAAGTCTGATGAGGAGGAGCAGTGGGAGCTGGGCATGTTTAGCCTGGAGAAAAGGAGGCCTGGGAAAGACTTTATCTCTCTCTACAACTATATGGAAGGAGGTTGTAGTGACATGGGGTTTATCTCTTCTCCCAAGCAACAGGATAAGAGGAAATGGCCTTAAGTTGTGCTAGGGGAGAGTTAGATTGGATATTAGGAAAAAAAATTTCTGGAAGGGTTATCAAGCATTGGAACAGGCTGCCCAGGGAAGTGGTGGAATCATCATGCCTGGAAATGTTTAAAAACTTGTGGATCTGGCAGCTGAGGACGTGATTTAGTGGTGAACATGGCAGTGCTGGGTTCTTAGAGGTCTTTTCTCGACTTAACAATTCTATAATTTCTATGATTTGCATGTTCACAAGCTGTCTGAAGGCCAGGGTGACTCCTTAAGTCACCTCCATTTCAAAAAGTTGCTAACACAGAGCCTGAGTCATGTAAACTTGCCTTGGCTCTGGTAAAGCTGTGTCTGTAGCAAGTTTCTGACAACAGAAACTGCCCAAGATGAGGTCTTGGAATCAGGGATCTCACCTTAGAGACATGCATGTAATAGCAAAGCATGCAATACAAAACCCAGATTTTCCCAATAGAAGGCGTGGGATAAATTTCAATAACAAAAACTGGGACTGCAAGGGTTCCCCTGCAGACAGACCACTCAGTTTAGGGACATCGTGAGTTGCTGAAAGGCCTATCCTTTTACTACTTAAGGAGTTAAGGTCAGCATGGAGTCAATGCTTCTTCCAGCCACTGAGAAAGAGATGGAATAGCACTTACATGGGCTATTATTTTACTGAAAGGCTGTCTAAAGCCATAAAAACTCTTGCCATGAAAATACACCGCCCACAATCCATCAGAATCTACTTTCTGATCTCTTCTGAAAGACTAACTTTGTTAAAAGCTCAGCTACATTGTTGGGGTAAGCAGGCTGGTCCCGCCAAAGAGCTGCAAATGCCGATATGCATTTGTTTGTGCAGCGTGGAGACCAGTGGTTTCACATTCACTGGTTCATAAAGATCCCAGACATTTTTGAAAGATCTATCCCTGTTTTGCTATTTATATAATTTGGAGGCAGATTATGGAACTGCACAGTCTGTGTGCACAGCCTAATTTAATTTTCTGAGAAATTATTTGATCTTTTCCCATGGCACTTCCAAATAATCTGAAGCAGAATAAGAAATATGGAGGAAATGTCTAATGAATTTTCCCCCCTTTTGATTCAGATTTAGTAGCAGAGAACCCAAACTTTAGAGTCACCTGAGCACCAGCTGCTTTCTTCACCTCTGTACTTGCCATCAGTGACTTGAGCTCTGTTGAGCTTTAAAACACATGTGATTTAAGTATTCATTTAAGATATGGACATTAAAAAGTGAAATTGACTTTTATATTAATTATTAACAGAGATCTCAAAATTGGAGTATCTTGGTGTTGGGCTTTTTTGTCTAGGCAAATAGATTAGGGAAGAACAGGTTGAAGAAATAGGATTTTTCAAAATGAAAGACAGGAAAAAAGTACTAGAGGAGGTTCATGGAGGGGAAATTAAAGCCTCTCAGGGAATGGCAGCACACAAGGCTCCATTACAGCGTAAATAAAGGAAGAATTGTGGCTCCCCATGGGATAATGGGGAAAGTCCACCAAGTCATGGGATGACATGGCTTTTGTCTATCCCCAAAGAAAGTGGCTTCCCAAAGAGGCTTTGTTAAGCCTAGGGGTTTAGTATCACTGCTGCTTGGGTGCTTCTCATGCCAGGTATAATTCACCTGCAGAAAAGCCTGACATGAAGCTGAAGTGAGAACCAAATGCCCAAATCTTGCCAATGGAGCTGGAGCTGATATGATCAGTTTTTATATACTGTCCCATCATTCTAAATGATCACAAAACTGTCAAATAACAAAAATCAAGGGCTGCCATCCACTCACACCAAAATCCTGTCTCAGCAGAAGGCCTCTGTGTGCAGCCCTGGGGACACCCCCATGGGACAAAGCTCCCCCCTAGCACAGCCATGAAAGGCTTTGAGCTTAGCCTCCAAAACTGCAAAGCACTTGTTTTGTTTTCCATGATAATGCTTTAATCCACCGGGTGAAAGCTGGACGTGTCTCTCTTTTATTCCGGCTGTACACAATTGCAATGCTCGAAAAGAAAAGCCCCTCGCCCTTCTGTGCCTGCTGCTCCTCTGAACTGCTGACGCCTGGATGGGCAGCTCCAAGGCGGGGCCAGAGGGATTTATTTAGTTCACTGCTGCAGATGATGCCTTTAGTGCCACAAACCACCCTAAAGACAAGTCCTAATCGTCTGGCAGGGGTGATTATGTTCAGTTCTTCCTCCCCAAACCCCCCAGACATAATTCAGATCCAAACTGGAGAGACAGGCAGGCACACAAGAGGGGACCCCGGCACTGCACAGCCCCTCTGAAGCCATGTACAGGAGCAGCTTCCTCCGTGAGGTACGCAAGGAGAAGTATGAGCGGTCAGATGCCTACGATGAGCTGCGAGGCTCCCCGGAATTCGACAGTTTGGCCCAAGCCCGGGGCTTGGAGAACCTGCAGGAGCTCAACGAGCGCTTCGCCAGCTACATCAACCGGGCGCGCGTGCTGGAGCAGCGCAACACCATCCTGCGCAAGCAGCTGGAGACCTTCCAGCGCATGGATGAGCTGGTGGGCTTGGACGAAGCCTTTGCTGGGCAGATCGAGTTCAACCGCCAGCGAATGCGGGAGCTGGCTTCTGACCGAGCCAAGCTGGAGCGCGAGGAGAAGGATGCCCAGCGCATGCTCGATGAGTACCGCAACAAGTAAGGCTTGCGATCCATGCAAGATGGGTGGTATCCTTTCCATAGTTAGACTTTGTGATGAGGATGGTTTCGGTGTCACCAGATACTTCTTGTGCATGGGTGATGCCTCTCCATCTTGGCAAGAGGGACAGCGTGTGAGCCCATGGTGAAAAGTAAGGTATCGGGACTTAGGGAGCTGCAGGTCTGCCTTTTATGGTCTCACTGCTCCTAGGTGGGAATGGCACACATTGGCTGCTGTTGTTCATTAGCCTTAGGAGAACTGTGCTCTGAGCTGCAAATAACTCATTTGACTACCAGGTATCTCAAAGCAAGTCTTGTGTCTGAGCAGCCCAGAGTTACATGATGCCAAACATCTCCTGAAATGTGCAGGATGTCTCTGAGAAACCCTTATTTACAGCTGCTATGAAGCACCTGGGCCAGTCTGTGCCAACCACATCTGTGATGTGAAAAGAAAGGAGTTACATTTTTTCCTGGTGTGTGAAATTTGCCCTCCTCTTCTTCTTTGCATCCTGTATTTCCCTCTCATGCCTCTAAAACAAAAAGAACAGGCTTCCCCTAACTTCACCTCTTTAGCTTCCATGGCACCATAAATCAAGGAACAGGAGCCTCAGATGCTGATGGAGATGAGTGCCTTCCCTCCAGCTACAGGCAATTTTGGTCACATGGCTTAATTACACAAGAGTTGGTGAGCATTGCTTATAAAAGGGCTGCTCACAGGACAAAAGAGTTTAATCCTCCTGTTACTTGTGGGTCAGGGATTTTTTACCCCCAAAATGTCTAGCTGGCTACTTCATCCATGAAAATTTGCCAAATGAACAGCCGCAGGGGCTGTGAGCTACAACACATCCATAGAAATGCCAAGGCCTGATCTCTCTTTCTCATCTGACAGGAGAGAATAGCCCATCCAGGTGCACTGAGGCTTATTGCTGCCACGTGGTCAGATGTCCACAATGTCTCAACTCAGTGCCAGTGGGTAATAAGCCCCTGATTAGGCGGAATTGTATTCCAATATTTATGAGCAAGAAATTCAACTATGAGTCAATGCTGTAATTTAGCTGTTGACTCTGGTACTTGTGCATGTGTTTTTATTAGTGTCCATGAGTATTTGGCTAAACTCACTACTTAATTTTCTAGCTGCATATTAGTTAAAAATCTGTGTGAATAGTACAGAATTAGTAATATGACACAAAGTAATTTACTTTTATTAGAGCTGCTTTATGCAAACTGTAAATAGGCAGGGAATAATACAGGACATTGAAAATCCAGAGGAGGAGACAACACCCAGAAAATGGGCTGTGTTTTCAGAAAGTAAGATTTAGGACCTGTTGAAGGGGTAGTTAGTGGCTTCCTAGAAAAAAGGCATAGTACTTTGTTGTACAATCCTGGGATGTTCACTCAGCAGCTGTAAACAAAAGTAGGAAGGAAACTTTTACTATATCCTAGCCAAAAAGTGCAATTTTAAAATTAAAGTTGCACAGGACCATGACAGTGGAAGGGCAGTGGCTGCTTTTTAACCAAATTGCAGCAATTGGTTTACATCAAGAAGTGAATTTTGTTGGTTTTTTTTTTTTCATGGGAGCTGCTGAATTTGACTAGAAGAGACAGACATGAAAATTTCTTCAATGTCTGAAAAACTTGGTTTAGTTTTGAGTTGCAGGTTTTAAAACAAGGCCAGTACTCTGGTAACATGTACTCTGCCATCCTTATGGCTGTGATTTCAGCTCCTGAAAATTATAAATAAAGCTCCCTAAACAAAATATGGGAGGAATAATCTTCTGCCCCCTATTAGGGGCTGCTGAAACCAGAAACATTCCTGTGCTGAAGACCTACTCTCCTCCTTGAAGTCTGCATTCCATTGGCAATGGGCACTGTGGGTTTCTTGCTTCATCTTGAACCAGAGAGCTTTTAGTGCACTAGGATTAACAAAATCTCTTAGAGGGGAGCACTGTGAATCAATTAGTTGACAAATGTCTGTGTCCTTCACTAATGCAAAGAATTGTAACTCTTACAAGCCATTCTTTCATTCACCGTCACAACTGGAGAAATAGATTTATATCTAAGTAAACCTTTTAAGCTACATTTATATAAATAGGCCTTTTAAAGTTGCATTTAGACAGAATAGGGCCTAAGACTACTGGGTCTGTACAATTAAATGTTCATGAACCTTTAAAAAGTAGAACTTCGATTAAAATTTATTTTTAAATCCTCTATGGTCACATTCATAGCTTTTCTCATTAACATAAATAGCTCAGACTCTGTACCAGGGGAGAATTCTTTCTCTTGAACTTGCAAAAAAAGAAAAAAAATCAATGCTGGGAATAGTTTGGATGCATCTCATAATAAGACTAATTGACCACCACTGTTACAGCAACATTGAATCTGACTGTGGGAAAGGATTGTATTTCTCTCTCCATTGTGTTGGGAAAGATGCTGGAATCCAGATTTTAGTGGCCTTGACTGAATAGGATTAATTAACTTCAGGAACTAAAAGTCTTGCTAATCAGTTGTTTCATTAAAAAAATTGTTCGCTGCTTATACAGTGGGTTTTGAACATGCAATATGATTCCTTGGAAGTTGTTGGATACATAAATTGGCACAGTGTTCTCCAAGATGTGCTGCATGGATGAGCTAACACCTTTGCGACCACAGTGGAGACCCAACACATGTGAGGAAACAAAAAGAAGTGGGAAAACACGATAGCTAGGGTAGGGGGACTCCATGGGCAAAGCTGTCTTCCAGCCCTGTCTGCAGGGATTGTCTTTGCACTGCTGCTGCTTCTCTGGTGAAAGAGAGGAATTTATCCTGCTGCAGCTGAGGTGAGGAGCATTTACCTGCCCTCCACACTCCCCACAAACTGTCAGAATCTTGTCCTGTGGCTGTCAGCTGCTCAGCAGTGGTAGAATCTGTTCATAAATCAGCTGAGCACAGCCCTCTTGGGCTCATCTGAGCATTCAGGGTGTGACCCTGAATGACAACTATTACTGGCCTGTCCATCAATCCTTGTAAGACCTCTGTGTCACAGTCTGTGCTGTGACAGACTGCTGCTGTCTTTTGGGAGAAGGTTAGTAAAGTGCATCAAGGAAAGGGAAAATGACAAAGGTAGTAGTAGCCAAGAGGTGCAAGAGTCCAATAGGATTCAACAGAGAGGCACCATTTTTTTTAGATAAAAGGCTCAGGTTTGACGCCAAATTGAATATCTGGCCACTGCAGCAGAGGCAGTGTCCATAAACAAGAGGTGATGGAAATCCTTAATCCTCTGATCTGTTTTCTTTGAGCCTGGAAGTTCCCTCCCCTCCATTTCTTTTCCCCTATGCAAAAAAAACTCCAAACCAGTTAGCATCCCTTTTCTTTCAACAGTCCAAAAACATTTATAGCCTACTTAAAGCCACCTAACTAGGTGAGAAGGTTGGTGTTTCGTTGGGGATTTTTTTAATGAAGCAAATTAACTTCATGATTCTTAAGCTCCAGGAAATTCTGACCAGCAACCATCTAATAAAATTTTTTTACATGTCTAGCTAATTACTAAACCTGAAAATCAACTTTGAATCATAAGAGGGTTGTGACTTGTCAGCCATTGCACTTACAGATACATTTCAGCAGACACAGAAGCATCCTGAGGTCTCTGAAGCATTTCAAAGTGGTCCATAGTATTATGCACTGATCTGGAGAAGACTGAACATCATTGAAAGAAATTCTCCTTCAAAGGATAATCATACAATACTAAGTCTCTCAAGCTGCCAGGTGGATTTATGGCTGTGTGGCACAGCACATATTTGGGTTATTTGAGAGAAAAAGAAAAGGTAGCTGAATATTTTTGTCATTGAAAAATATTTTGAGTGAGGGTCTAGCAATGAGGGAGATCTGAATTACATTAGGGCTGAGGTTTAGGCAGGGAATCCATCAGATGGTTGTATATTACTGTGAGTGTAAAACCAGCCTTTTATTGTAACTATGTATTTGATTTTCACAAGATGACACAATTTGCTTCATTCTTTCTCAGCTGTCAGAATGTATCTAAGTTAGGAAAGTATTTACTCTCAACTGCACACAAAAAAATTTCGAATCTATAGAAAACTGGTTGGAGGTGAGCTGAAACAAAGGCAATCTCACTTTTGAAGCTGAAAAATACTGTATCCTCGGAAGTGAAACTGCTGTTAGTACTATTTGGAAAAAAAGGACATTGTTTTAGTCTTACCAGCAATTTGTTGGAGTGATAATGAAATAAAACCTTGTCATTTTCACTTGGTTGTTTGCTGTTCATGTAAGAATTGAAAACAAACCAGTGACCAATCCTGATTTCAGAAGAAGTTGGTAGACCAGAGCACCAGCGTAAATCCATTTCCTTACTCTGACAAGTTCTTCCTTTGTGGTCCTGGTCAATTTGTGAGTGACATCATCCACTCATCATATACTTTTTCAGTATATGTTGAAAGAGATGAGAATAACATTGGTCGTTCATCCTTCAGGAGATGAAAAGGAAGAATGGAGGCTGACATGATCATTATCACTTGATCCTTGGTCAGGTTCAGTCCAGGAACTGTCAAGTTCCCTGTTGACCTGGGCAAATCCCTTTGATATCACCACCATGTCTGGGCTGGATCAATGATTTCAGAAGACAGATAGGGACTTATGTTCAGTTGTGAAATTTGGCTTGTATTTGTGTCCATTGCTTTTCCTGCAAATGAAGGACCTTGTCCACCAGAGCTGACTTGTCACCCACCAGAGTGTTTCTTGCAGAAAGTAAGATAATGATAGCTTTTTAATATTTCTGTATTTTAGGGAAAGTAAAGTGTTAAAAGGTTAAGACTGTATTTCTGCTGCTATTGGAGTTTGATAATCCACTTTTTCAGTACTGATGATAAGGTCTCATTGCCTTGTATTACTGAATTGCTTCTGGCTGGTTATTTTTCAGGAGCTTTTTAGTTTGTTTCTTTGTTTGTTTTTTAATGGAGTTTCATTAAACCACATCGACTGTCAAACATTTCATATGAGGTTTTCTTGAGGAAGGAATAAATTACAATAATCAACAATTAAGTTTTGTACTCTATGGCTAAAAGAATTTTCTAGAAGATAATTCTATTTGCATACAAATGCAGAGCCCTAATTCTTAAAGAATATGTGCTCTTTCCTCAAACCAAAGATAAACACATTAGATATCCATCTCAGCACCAGGAACATGCACATTATGCACTTGTGGACATTTTATAAAAGCATAAGAATAGTTGGCTAAATGCAGTCCTTATTAAGGCTCACTTCTTGTTTTGACCAAGCTAAAATACAAATTACCATGAAAGGGGACACAAAACTTGATCCATCTAAGCATTCTAATGCAATGTCATTCCTACACATTGAATATGTGAAACTGCAATTTTCGTGTTTAATGTGTCTGTCTTAAAGTGCTTATTGAGTAGCAACAAGTATAATAGAAAACCAATAATAATATTATTAAATGTTCCTGTGCCAATGTCACAAATCCTCGCAGAATAACCACTGCTGAATGGCTGTCACTGTAGTCCAACACCAATGAAATATGCTTTTATTATAGATAATTTATTCTCGGGCATTCTATATAAAAGTGATATTAAATGTATGCAATTTCATTGTATTCTCTTACATAAGTTGAAGACAAGAATTTAGGCAATTCTGAAATTACTCTCAGCATCTGGGACCAAAAAATAATTAACACTAATGCATGAATAAATCTTTTGGGCCCTTTCAAGATTCATATTCTCATTTAGCGTGAAGCATATCTTGTGCATGACAGTGCAGACAAAAATGCAGTTTGCAGAGGGATGAACCACTGAACTTTATCTCCTTTTCTCTACTTGCAGGTATAGAAACGAACGTGAATATCAGCAGAGGCTGAAAGAAACTCTGGAGCGCCTTAATAAAGTAAGTCTGGGGAAATGCCAGGGGAAAGGTGTATAATTTTTTTCCTTTGGTTTAATTTACTACAGCAAGCTGCTTTGAAGAAGCAGTGGGAAGATAAAATGTCAGAGCAAAATAGAGATACTGTATTAGATACAGCCAGTAGTGATAATCATGCCATGAAGAATTGCTGATTCAGTCCATGTTTTGAAGCCTGGCGTGTCTCAAAGCCCCTTAGTCCCTGGCAGGATATGGTCATGTCTTCCCAGGACAGACCCTCAGCTTCCCATTAGGTTTCCAAATAAAAGAGAGGCCACAACTCCCACTGGTTTGTTCCTTTTATATCAAGCTACACTTTCTTATACAAATACCATGGGAAAAGCAATAATAAAAATAACAACATTTAATGTAATACAAAACTCAGAGAAAGACAAAAGTTGGCTGACGTATTTTGGAAGTTTCTAAACCTGGTCTGTGAAACTGAAAAAATCCTGATTCATCCTCCCTTGCTGCTTCTTCATCTGGGTGAAGAACATAGTATTATATCTTTTTTACTTGACAGGCTTTCCTTCATCTTCTGTATTGGGAAACAATTAAACATGGATTAAATAGAGATGATTTTTAAATGTCCTTGCTGCAAATGGGTGGACCTGCTCTGCTGGAGCATTTTCATATCAATGATATGCATGTTTTATATTAAGAAAAGACAGAAAGTGCATTTTAGCATTTTTATATCCAGTGAGCTCTTGACATCCTGCATCAGTTCTGTTGTCCAGAACACCCTGCAAACCCTTAAAAGATTTTGTGAAGGTAAATCTTTTGTAAGGGGTTGTTGAAGCTGGTAAGTCTGTCTTCACAGTTCCTCTCAATGAATCTGTAGCTAAAGAAAAGTGAATTGATTCACCAACCCTAGGCACAGCTTACAAAATCTTGAGGCACAAATGTGGTTTTTATCCCAGGATGTCCCTGGCCACCCTTGTGGGAGCAGCTCCTTGCACTTAGCATCAGGTGCTGGAGGGAATACAGCTGGTTTTCTGTACTGGGCCCAAGATGTAGCCTGGAAACCTGCATGTGCAGGTGCAAACTCATTCTTTATCTGACAGCTGGGAAAATACTGACTCTGGAGAGATCTAAAGAATTTCTCTTCCACAGTAAATGAAAGTACTGCTTCAGCACATGGACTAATGTTCTGGTATCATGACATAAAGCAGAATGGCTTTTCAGAAGTTGAGTGATTAGCAAACACTGCAAAGTTCAAAAGAACATGTGTAGACACTGCACTGTTCTGGTACACAGCTCCATCAAGGAAACTGGTCTCTTTGAAAGCATGAAATAAAAGCAAAAGTATTTTTCCCCTTTGAGGGAACATTTGGAAAGCTGAAAACTGCTTTTGTTTATTGCATGCAGAAATATTTGCTTATAGGTGTTATCTAAGGCCTGAGGGGTTTTTTTGGCTCCCTCCCAAAACTCCCAACATGGCCATTGTCCTGCTGATCTTCCTCTCAATAGGAAGGGAGAGGAGTGCAGAAAAGCAGCGGGCATTCCTGACGGCTGGCTCTGAATGGGCTGGGCTGGATGTGTCTGAATCAGCCCCTGGCTCACAAAGCAGAGCCTGCCGGAGAGTTCTCTGCCTGGGAGGCTTAGCAGCACAATGAGACAGCCAGCATCTACACATTTTTGGAACAGCGCGTGCTGTGTGCATGCAAAAGGAAAAATCCTCTTCTGCCAGTCATGTGCTGCACCCACAGATCCCAGTGGTTTGTTTGCAACCGGTGATCTGCTCACAGAGGTGTTTTTACAGCTGATAATGGCACATGGGTCATTTGGAAGAGATATCTCTGAATACTTTTTTAAAAAATTCATTGAGTTAAATGCAGAAAGCAGGACTTTCTTGACACAAATTGCAAACTAGTGGAGGAACTGGCAAGTTTTATAGAGTTGCAGGGAAGATTCAGTTAAAATCTTTTAAGGTGCTTTCTCAAAAATTATGTTTTAGTCCTAGTTAATGCCAAACCTAAAAAGGAAATGATGCATTAAATAGAAATATAAAACACATCACCACTCTTACATGTTTATAAAATATATTGCCAAGTTCCATGGAAATTATCCTATATTACAGGATTTGTGTTAAATAACTTAACATAGGAAAAATCTAAATTAGGCCTTTGAACAGAAATAGAGATTTCATTAGATTTAAAGATCAATGTCACTCATACCTATTACTCTGAGATCATGGTCATATGATTTGTTCTTTGAACTAATTGCATGTTAGGAACTTCTGTCCTTGCAAATCTCAAAGTATTATAAACTTGTGCAGCAAGGTGATTTTTTCTAAGCTTAGTCAATTGTCATTTTGATTTCCAGAAATGGCTCCAAATTGACAAATATTTGTGGCATTTGATAGCCGACCAAGGAGAGTGCAAATACTTAGGACCATCCTGGGTTTTTAGAAGGACTTCTTTGCTAAGGATCTTAAAAAGGCATCAGGATCCCTCAGATCTTGTCATGATACTACAGAAATCAATGACTTAGTCGGCTGATATTATTTATCTTCCATTTCAAGACTTTAACATCAAAATCTGGTATTTCAGATGTCTTCTACTTGGTTCCCAGCATTATTTTGGCAGTGCCAGTGCCAAGCTGTACCATAAATTACATTTGTGCAGAACATGGTGAACACGATGCCTCTTGTTTGTTGGTTTCATGATACTTCTGTATCTCCCAGTAGGCTCTAACACTCCAGGCAGGTTGCTCTGCGTGCACAGTGACTCCTGCAGTGCCTGTGGGGCTGCTGTGGGTTTGCCACTCCAGCCACACATCCCACCCTGCCACATGTCTCTGCATTGCAGGAAGCTGATGAAGCCTTGCTGTGCAACCTGGAGCTGCAGATCGAGTCCCAGTTCCTGCAGGATGACATTAATGCTACAAAGGACAGATACAAGAAGGTAACTGGCTGAATTTGCTGCCTTCCTTGTAGAGATAGATGTGGAACTTTGCCCTTCTTCATGATCAAATGGTGGCAAATTAAAGCAAATTGCATTTGTGTTGTGCTGGGTGTATATAGCACTATTTATTTTCAGTGAGCACAACAGCTGGATGGTTTCCAGCACCCAAACACTTCTCAGGGTCCAATCACTACAGCTGTAGCAGAGTCTTGAATTTGTCAACCTGGTATCATGGTTTAACCCAAAGTGCTGATCAAGCTGTCTTATATTTCATGAAAAGGAAGCTGTTGCTTTCATCACCCAAAGTTTTGGGACGGGGAACTCCAGTTAATCAGCAGACATATGCCTGTGGATGTATGATTCCACTGCACCTGACTTTAACATATATTGCCTTCTTCCTGGGAGAACTGTGAGTCTTGAGATCAGGCCACTGTCCCGTCTTTGCTGCTTTTGAAAAAAGTGACTCTTTTTTTCAGGCCACATGCAAAGGTATCTGTGATTCTTATTTTGAAAATCTCCTATGAAATTGGAAATCATGGAATCTTTAATTAAGACTATGAACTGTGTAGTCCTTAGCCAAAAGCCTGTCATATGCCCTCAGTATGATGAAACTGTTAGCACTCCTGCACTCAAAAGCAGGTATAAAATCACATTCCAAACCCAAGTCTGAACATGAATTTGACTTTTATATGCTAAAAGCATATCTAGAAATTAGCCCCAGGAGTACATGGAAACGTCTACCTTACTATGGCATTTTCTAATGAGAATGTTTTACTTCATCACAGAACCTCATGGAAATCCAGACCTACGTCAATGTCTTGCAGCAGATCATCCAGACAACCCCTCGTGTGTCCCCCCTAACCACTGGCATATGTGAGGCAAGTATTGCTGTTGGGAAATACATGCAACTCTAAGTAAGAAAGAGATAATGTTTATCCCTAAAATGTCCCAGGTCCTTCTTTAACTTCTGCTCCAATGTTAGGTGAAAACTGTCAAAACAATGTGTAAGTACTGAATAGTGAATATGGGAGAAAAAAATTAACTGTGGCTTTGAAAAACCATGTCAATGAGGAAAGAGAGATATGCTTTGTCAGGTGCACTCCAGCATAGGTATTGGCCCCAAAAATGTATGGTGTAACAGTAGTTGAAGTAGTTGTGCTTCTTCTCTGAGGAGGAGCTGGCAGGATATATGAATATTTGAAGAGAAAGGAAATCTTATCCTGAAGAGGTGAGATGTGGTGAATATTTAAATCAAATTAATTAATACAGACTAGATGAAAACTTGGTGATTTCCACCAATAGGAGTGGCTATGCCAGGAATGTTCATTACTTGGAAGAAGTTGTGAACAGGGTCTAAGCTGTACTTTTACAACCCTGCCATCTGATATCTTTATTCTTAGACCCATGCCACCATTCAACAGAATTTAATTCGAGATTCAATACCCACCTTTTATCTGTCTTTTGCCATTTTCTATTTGTCTTTACAAAGACTCAAATATGTAGATAAGACAAGTAAATAAACTTTACTTGTTTATTTCCAGTAGCACAATTTCTTTTGGCTCTTTTTAGGAGTGAAACATACCTTCCTGTACACACATTGTTTTCTTCCAAGCAGGAAAAACTGATAGCGGAGAGGAGGATCCCTGTTCTGCAGAGCCAGCTGGAGGAATACAAGAGTATCCTCTGCCAGCTACAGGCACAGAAATACAAGCTGCAGACAGAGGTACTGTATTGACTAGCCGTACACACAACATGGACTGCTTTATTTATGGTCACATGGTAAAACCTCTAACATGGCTTTAACATGGTTATGTTAACTTGGTGGATTTGGAGGTGTGTTTTCCTTTTAGATTTCCATCTTTTTCTTTGGCTGTTTAATTCCCATTCTCTCAATGGAACAAATTGTCAGGTTTAGATGGCCAAGGAGGGCTGTAGGTATTGTAGGTGCAATGAAGCTTTCCTTATCAGAGTGGCCAATGAGGGAAGGTTTTCACTATGAAAATGGATTCCTGCAGGACAGAATCAGCAGAACACTGAGGATGGAAAAGTCCCACGGGGTGCCTATGACTTTCTTACTTGCTGAGCTCTGTCTGGATGTGGGCTCCATGAAAAGTGATGGGGATCCCTCAGAGCTCTGCCCAATCCTTTCTATCCCTGCCACATCCAATGCTGAGCTTGCTGTGGGAAGGACCAGATAGGCTTGGTGAGCAAACTGAGAGGGCTGTTGAGCTACATTTGGCTTTCTCCCTTCATCCATGTCCCTACTAAGCATTAAGCCAGCATCTCTCCTGTGCTTGGACACTATCAGCAAGAAAAGCCATATGCTTTTTGCCAAACCCTGGCCAAGACTTTGACAAGTTGTCCTTGCCCATCTCCCAGCCAAACCTGGACTAAATCAACCTTCTGTCTTCAGGCAGTGCCTGCAAAAAAGAGTGCAGTGCGGGGCCGAGGGTGGCAGGAGGTAGAGGAGTAGCTGAAGGCTGCAGTGGATAGAAACCAGATCTAAATAGTTGCCAATGGCATCTCTACCTCCATGCAGTTGAGTATTTTTTAGCAGATGGCGTGGAGAATGACCCCAAATATAGCTTCCTTTGTGCCTCGAGTTGTCCATCCAGGTGAGAGGAATGAAATATTGACAAAAACATCTTTTAGTGGGATTTTGGACTCCTTTGAACAGCCATATCAGCAGCTTGTAACTTTCTGAGCATAACTTCCTTCATTAGGGTCAAGACAGGGTATTTTCCTTGATCTCTTTCTCACGTCTGATGCTCTGGTGGAAAGGATGCATGCACTCTGGGATGGACAAGAATCAATATGGGGATGAGATACTCAATCGATACAGAGAAAAAGGGGAGGAAATCAGCCTTCTGCTGGCAGATGGAGAGAGGCAATCTTTGTGGAATTAATCATGCTGCTTTCAAAATCAAATCTTCCCATCCCATTTAGAAAGAGATTATTCATTCATTCCTTCTTGTGTCTTGAGATTAAAAGAAATAGCTTTATGAGTGGAGGTCAGTAACACAGTGGCTTGTAATGGTGAAGGCTGGATCTGATGATTGAGGTGTCATTGAGTTTCTTTGCTTTCCTGTTTCTGGACCTGATAGCCACGTGCCTCAGAGGTCATGATCCCCACCTCATGAGCACTGAAAAGAAAAGAGTCTTGGTCCACACTACGACATAACCAAACTAATGCCAAGGGATATCACTCCTATATTTAGGCTCTTAGAAGTATTTTTTTTTTTAATCTTGCCAGAAGCATACAGAAATGAATCAATTATTAAAGAATTCATTAGTCACTTATTGCCCCATTAACTTTTTGTGAGCTTATCTCTTTGAAATACAGTAAAAAAAAAAAAGTGGTAAAATAACTATAATAAATAACTAAAAATAGCAGAAGAAAGTGAGAGCAGAGTTACAGGGTGAAATATTCAACCTGAAACTCATCCCTTATTTTTGGAAGGCAACTTTTGCCACCTCCTGGTGGATGTGCTCATTGGTTTCATCGCTGAGGTAAAAAGGCCGAGGAACTGAATTCAAAAGGAGAGTTCTTTATTTAAAATGAGACCTTTGGTCTTATTTGCCCTGTCTGCAGACCACAGAGTAGGAGAAGTGGGTATTTCTTGAGCTCATCTTCTCAATTAAGAACCTTTACTGTCCTTGTAAGGCCCTGCCTTACAAGGCAGGTAAGTTATTGTTTTTTGAATAAATTAACAAAGGCAGTGAAATTGCTCCTGTGTTTCAGCAGTGCAGCATCACATTGTAATAAAGCATGACTTGCCTTTCATTATGCTTAAAATATGGAGATGGTGAATTTTTCAAAGCTGCTTCTTTCACCACCAATTTTATTTACCAGACAACCATGCTGGAGCAAGCAATTAAAAACACCCAGGAGAGTTATGACGATGAAATTCAGCTTTACAATGAGCAGATTGAAAACCTTAGGAAGGGGATAGAGGAGGCTGAGAGGATCTTGGAGAAGTACACCACTGACTGCCGCCAGCTGGTGATCTACCAGCAGTCCCTGGAGAATGAGCTGGAACGGTACAAGCGGATCATCGAGAATGAGGACAGCCGGTAAGGCTGGATTTCTGGGCACTCGCTGAGGCACCAGTGATCTCTTTTACCTCCTTTGAAAAATGTATGTTTAAGGACATTTTATCCACCCAAATTTTTCCACCTTTCATTGGTAGATGTCTCGGGACAGAAATCTAAATAGATGAAAAGTCTGGTCAAACTTCTGCCAAGGAAAGGGTCAGAGCCGTTTTGAGCTTTCCTGAGCATGCAGTCTCCTTTCCATATGCTGCCCTGGCATCAGTGCACTGAGGTCAGGAGCACACAAAAGCAATCTGAACATCCTCTCCTCAGACTGGGTGTTGGTGACACTTGCTCGACATTACTGGCAGGTTGATTTTAGGAGGGTGCAGACAAGCAAACGTCCTGTAAAGCAAAGCATTCTTCACAGCAAAGCCATTCCTCAGGCATGGGGAGAAAGAGGAAAAATACAAAAATTGGCAGGGGTTTGGGTCATGCTTAAACCTACAGAGGAGCACTGTCTCCCTCTAATGTCAGCCATCAGCCACAGTGGAGTAAAGAATCTTTCACAGCAGCAGAGCCAGATCCCTGGTCACCCAAACTACTGCTCCAGGCTATGCAGAAGATGCAGGGGAAGAACACTCACTAAATAGTCCATCCTTTGTGTGGGAAATGGGAATTTAATTAATTTTCTGAGTCTTATTTTGGACACAGAGTTCTAGTTAGAAGTATCTCAGCAGGGTAATTCTCAACACCAAAAATCATATTGACACAGGCTCTCTGACAGGACAAAATATCTCAATTTCCAGCAGACTATACTAGGGAGGCCAAAGATACAGGAATTGTTTTGCAATAGGTCCACCTCTCAATTTCAATTTTTAACCCTTAATTCTACTGACTCCTCAAATGTTTTCCAAGGAAGGAAATTTCCTATTTTACCAGCCAGCACGGTAAAAAAGGATTTACAGTTCTTGCTGACCTCTAGTGGGCTTGGATTGACTGTTTGCTCATCTAAAACCTTCCCATCTTTTCAAAGTGCCATGCTAAATGCAATGCTGTTGCTACATGTTGTAATTGCTGGTGTACTTTACCTAATGTATGCTGCTGGCAGACACCAGCCTCATTCCTGTGAAGGTGCTGTGGCTGTCTTGATGTTTCCCAGACAAGAAACAGGTTCCCGTCATTCTTTTTGGCTACTCACCATAGAGAAGTACATTTATTTAACCTCTGCTTCATTTTGCACAATTTCACTTGCTTTCACT
Organism: Toxostoma redivivum; assembly: GCA_013397375.1. NCBI lineage: Eukaryota > Metazoa > Chordata > Aves > Passeriformes > Mimidae > Toxostoma > Toxostoma redivivum. Next base: position 66,750 of record VXBI01004282.1, read on the forward strand.
GAAAGTGGTGGGGAGAGAACTGATGGATGCACATATTCTCCACAGGTTAAACTCTGCCATAGCTGGAACCCCAGTCACACTCTTCACACAGATATACCGACCTGCCCAGCCTCAGGCTTCGAGGGGAAGAGGTAAACCTGTGATGTGTCCTCCTGTGTCTGTCAAGAAAAGCATCACTGTATTTTAAGCTGTTTGTCCATTTATCTTTAATATGGCTACCAGCTGTGATAGCCTGACTACAGGCTTGTAAATGCAACCATTTCAGCTTACCTCAGCTGGCCCTGAGATAAGCTGTCAAAGGCCAAAACCACAAGCAAAAGCATTTCTTTGCTAATTTCTACAGTTCACTACTTAGGCCAATCAAGAGTAAAATCAAAAGGCACCTGAAATGATGGAAGGAGCTGCAGGTTTTGTGCTGACTCATTCTGAGTTGTTTGCACTTTAGTGATGTGCAAAGAGCACCAAGGCATGTTGAGTACCACAGGCAGGCAGAGGGTCCCTTTTGAGGCCTATTTTCCTATGAATGTTGTTTTTTCTATGTTGTATGTTGGCTTGTAAACCTGGTGACAAGGAAATGGCCAGGGCTAAATTAGCAAGACTGCTCTTAACAAAGCAGTTGATGTGATAGGTTCTAACATAAGGAATTACTTAAATCCAAGGCTCACTGGGATTTTACTAATGACAAACTGCATTGAGAATGGAGACAAACATAGTATGAGGGATGTTTTTGGAATGTGGCTGTAATTTTTCTAACTGCTGTGTGAACTGTAGCAGTTTTATATTAAATGGGTCCATAGTGCCTGAGGCCAGATCCTCAGCAGCTGTAAATAACTACTGATGTGCAAAGTGGTGTTTTATACCTGCTGAGGATTTGTTCTGTCTCTAGACACACCACTGATTTCTCGTGCATGACGAGCAGGGTATTTCATGTGTGTTGCTGTACTGTGGCAGGGGACAAAACAAATGCCTTGGGGATAGTATGTTAATATCTGTCTTTCCCCGTGTTCTTGTAATTACCAGTACCAACTCCTGCCTCCTTTGCTCTAGCTGCTCATGCTGTGGAAATCACTAGCCTGCCTATGCTCCTGCTGCTGCTAAGCTGTCATGGGATCTGTGGCTACTGATTTCCCAGGAGATCAGAATCAGCCTGTAGGCAGGGGGTTCTAAGAACTCAGTGGCAGTGTCTGAGTGATGCTGTTGTGGGTGGGTGGCTTCTCAGGTCTGTGACCACCAGGCACTGCTGCTCCCTCCTGACATGACTCTCAGCATGTGTCCATACTCCAAATTGTTAGGAGCGGGGGTGCCTGGCCCACTTTTAGCCCTTGGGATGCAAAGGTGAAGTAGTGAGGGCAAGAGGCAGCACTAGCATTTGCAGTGACTGTATTCAAGCACTGTTTGTTGTTTCCTTTGCTTTGATTTTTCTTTAGATATCACCCAGGCCATGCAAGACATTGCCAGTGTAAAGCCCAGACAAAAAGCCCTGACAAAGAAAATTGCCAGGAAAAAGGAGCTGATGTCAAAGGACATAACCGACAGTCACTCGCCTGAAAGAATGTACGAAAGAACTCTGGAAGGTTTTGACCAAGATCAGATGGAGTTTAGGCATGAAGGCTCAGTCAGGTGTGAACCTGAGCAAGAAGGATCAGAATTTGATGAAAAAGAAATGGGCCCAGAGGATGTACCTGATGGAGCCCAGATAAGTAAAGCCTTTGACAAATTGTGTAACATTGTGAGGGAGAAAATAAGAGTCTACAAGAGACCAGAGGCTAAGTCTGATGCCCATCCCAAAGGGCGTTATGTGCTGGTGACAGGCGAGGAAGGCTATGAAGAACCGTGCATCCTGGCCCCCTCTATCCCTGCTGGGGGAGGGATCACAGTTTCCACTGGCAATGGGAAGGTGATGAATGGTGGTGATGTGGAGCCCATACCAGAGCTGCCAGAACCTGCTGAACCATCAGAAAAAGAGAAAGGGGAAATCTGTGAAAGGAGAGAAGAGTTTGAACTCCCAGACAAACAGCGAGAGGAGGGGAAAGAAGACGTGCTTGAATGGGGGAAAAAAGCAAGAGGAAAAATGGAGCAAATCGCAAAGTACCCGGACATCTCTGAGCCTGAGACAGTTCCTTCCCCTGGTCTGATAAGCCCAACTGAGCCAGGACTCCTTCGAGAGACAGAATATGAGCGAGAAGATAAGCAAGGCCTTTTGTTCAGGGAAGCAGCCTTGCCTGGCTCTATGAGCTATGAGAAGGTGGAGGTGGTGGAGTCCATTGAGAAGTTTTCAGATGACAGAATTCAAACGTATGAAGAGACAGCAATGATTGTCGAGACAATGATAGAGAAGACAAGCAAGAAGAAACCAGGTGACAAAGGCTCTTAAGTGACACACACCCTCTGATAGTCGACTTGTCTGACATAGTTATTAAATGACTGTGTTTTTTTCCTGACCGAATGATACAGTAGTGAGATTTTTGCTGTTTGGTATGGAACAGATTGAAACCTTGATGGCAATTCTGTCTGATGTAGGCTCACCTTTGGTGCAACAACCATTAGCACTCCAGGGCACATCCTATGCAATTGATTTTCATGATTACGACACATGGAAAGTAATTATGACAGAACTGCCTGGCTTTCCACAGTATCTGGGACAAATTTGCATATTCCTCTACTGCTCCTATAACTGCCGTACGACCCCCCATCTTTGAGACAGCTGCAAATGTTAACTTGTGACATCTGGTTCATTTAATAAAAGTTTTGCCTTCTACCAAAGATACTCACTGTGGGTTTATTTTACCTGTAACATTGACTCACAGTCTGTGCTTCTAAACATCACCTGACTGGTGTGCAGGAGTTTTTCCAGGAAAGGGCTGGATACCTCTTAAATAACTTGTTTCAAATATCTCCCTTTCAGAGTCTTTAAATAGCAATGAGCTTGGCAGACCTTTCTCTTTGGAAATAAAGACAAACTTCCTGTACTCAAAATGAGTTCTTACTGCAGATCTTCTCAAAATAAAATTCACTGTAGAGAGATATCCCTTATAAAAGCTACTATTTGTCTTTCACCAACACAATTAATGTACTTATGAATGCCAACAAGCTTTTGAGCAGACTGCAGCCGAAGACTCTGTGTTTTGGTATTTTCTTTTTAAGTATTTCCTTGGACTGTTGAGTTTCATACTGCACAGGGTCCTGTCTCACTCCTGTCACTTGCAGTCACATGGAGCTCCACAGGATTGTTGGAATAAGCAGTACCCTTCCACCTCCCCATGCCTGGGGAAGCAAAAAGGAGCACTTGCAGCAACAATAGACTCTTGGAGCTCCCAGAAAACTTCAACACAAGAAAACAAACAAAAAAAACTAAGAAAAAATCAGGGAAAGAAATCTTTCACTCGTATGTGTGTAAATAGTGAGCTCTACTTAAAGTGCTCATACACCATTTGGGCCTCAGCTTGACTCCAGGCACACAAATGATCCCACTAAAGCCCAAGACTTTCTGAAGGGTGGTACTAGATTAGTCTCTACACATTTCTTATCCAATCTGATCCCAGTTCTCTAAGTTTTTATTTCAGCTTCCAGCATTGTTGTGCCTTTTCTTTCTGTCTGTTAACTCCTGTCAGCTGCAGCAAAACAGGGCCAAAAGCCATTTGAGCTGAAAAGCCTGAGCTTCAGAAACTAAGATTTTCCTTCAATAACATGTTTGGTTTGGTTATTTCATTCATGAGGTCGAGCACAGATGTAGCATCTGATCTACTGTGATTGTTATGTCTGGTTAAGTGGCACCTTATTCTTTAAAACAGGGACAGGTGACTCTTCACAGTCACATTTTTAGTCAGGACTTTTTGTTGATGCTGGTTTATTGGAATGCTGTGGGAATTTACTCCAGACATGGCTTACTAGAACGTGCTGCTTTTCAGTTTAATATATTAACAGTGTAAATAACTGCAGAGAAGGAATTTATCAATGCCTATGCAGGCCGGGCTCTGGTGAGCTGGGAGCAACTGCTCAGAATAACTGCTGCTGAAAGAGTTTGCTGCAAGGTAAACAAAAACTCCCCAAAATCTACCCTCATTGCAGCAAGAGGCAGGCTGTTTAATAAATCTGTCACAAAGCAGGGTGTCAACAGGTTCAGGCAATACCTAGATGGAATTGGGTATTCTTCCCCCTCTCCCTGTCCATCTGATTTCACTGCAATACCCAATGTTCAGAATACAAAAAGCCTGATGTCAGGACAGCCTGGGCGAGGTGTCCACTGTGTGAATTCCTCCACCACTTTAATCCTTTTTGTATTGTGGTGTCACCACTGGCTGCTGACCCATACCTGGTTTATGATGCCTGTAACCCTTGCTCAGCAGCTCAGTGTGATGTAAGAACTGCCCCTAAAGCTGGTTTGATAGCACTTACTGCTGAAGGAAGTCACATACTGCATTGCCTGGGCAGCAACCAGCAGAAGTCAAGGACTAAGAAGAGTTGAGGGCTAAATTCTGCTACAATCTCTGACCTGCTTTCCACAGACACTGAAGTTGCTCAGTAAGGCCACAGATCACAGGCATCTTTCTTTAAATTTGCATGAAAATTATATAGAAAATCACTAGTAGTATCTGGTTAATAAGAGGCCATGCTGAAGTGTATAGTAAACTAGAGACTTGTAATTTAGGGGCTAACTCTTCATTAAATGCAGATTCTCAATGAAGTGTTTAAATGCTAAAGTTTAATGGTGAAATAGTTGCAAGCATCTCTTCATCAAGAGACTAGAATGGGTCTCAGGTTACTACAGGCACTTTCTCACTTCTGAGGCAAACAGAACTAGATCAGGAGGTTCCCTGATCCCTGCCTGATTGTACTGCTGCAGACGTGGGTAGGATATTATAAAATGAAATGTACTTTCTGCCATGGGAACATAGGAGTTAAAAAGTACTCAAAAGGTATGGAAGGGAGGTAGAGATGAAAAGGGAAACAGGGGATTTCATGTGAATCAAAGTGCTCCAAACAGCAGAGTAAAAAAATACTGCTGTAGCATTTCCTTGGGGCCAGAGCTGCATATGAGCTGCAGTGCAAACCTGTCACAGTCTCTATTCCTGATCATCCTCTTCCTAATGCAGCTCAGCACCTGCACTGCTGCTGCCTTTGCAGAGCTGACCTTGGAGCCAATGGCTTTTAATCATGTAATAATGCTACGTCATAAAAAAAGCTCCTCCCAGCCTGTGGCTTGAATCTTGTGTGTGCCAGAATTTCACATATTAACATAAAGGACTTTACTCTTAATCTGCTGCTATCAAACTCCTTTGGAGTATTGTCTTTATCTTCTCCATATCCAGTACATGCAAGATACACATTTCTTTATCAGTCTAAAAAGCAGAGTAGGAAGTCATCCCACTGACAACAGCATTTTACCTCCCATGTACCTTCAAATAAGCAATGATGATAGGACCTGCCAGTTTATAACAGCTCTTTATTTTACTGATATTATAAAACATCATCACAGGGCTCACTTATTTTGCATCATGAGCTTCATTTTGCCTTTTATTATAAATACTAACAAATTAACTTTATTTTCCATCAGCAATACCATAAAAACTCAGTCTAACTGGACATATTTTTCAGTGATCTCTTGAAGTAAAAATCCCCAAGAATTTGAAGTAGATCTCTATATTGTATATAAATGTAGTTTAATATATATATCAAAATTCACCATTCCTGTATATCACTCATTATTGTGATTTTTCAATTACTAAAGTATGTCAGCATTATGAAAATATGGACAGCCATCTAGTTATTTTGCTGCTTTATAAGATATTTAATAATTGAACAGACAACTGCAAAATTACATGAGTGCAATGGGAAGTCTTGTACATGTTCATTTAAGAATTCCACATGGACTTTCCTTATTCCAAAACTTTTCCACATTTTAGAAGCCCAGTAAAAACTTTCAGTAACCTTTCTTTAATCACATACACACAAAAAGTTATGATGTATGTGTATTATACTTTACATACCACATGTAATTCTAGATATATTTATATGCAAATATACGTAATGTACTCCGAATATATATATTGCACGTTTTTTGTATATATCCTATGATATAAATATATATATAATTATATATATATATAATTATATATATATACATGTACAGAGAGAGCAATACCACAGGTGTGTATGCATTTAGTTAAACAAGTGTATGCATAAATATATATGGCAAATTTTTCTGATGGGACTGCTGCACACAATAAGAAACCTGTGAGCAGTGTGAGGCTGCTTGGCTTGGCTTTAGAGTGTAATTCACATAGACTTTGAGTAGGTTGAGCTGTTTATGTTTCACTTGGAAAAGGAAAGGACAGGCCCCTTATGGAAAAATAAAAGATGGACAGTCTCTTGAATTAACATTATTCTCATACATTCTCAAGTGAAACATGTCCACTATAGAACCTTTGGGTTATGTTTTTAATTCTTTAGATAAATATTTACTTACTGAATGTGTTTTTACTACTATGCACCGGATCAACCAGGACACCTCTTATTAAAACATCTTAGATTAATGCTCTGCATATTAAAAATACATAATAAAATTCTGAAACTAGTCACTGCTAAAATGGAGGTCTTGGATCCTTCAAAGATCTGAAATACCTGCTTAAAATTACCATTTGAGTAGGTCCACTGATGGGCTTTAGTGCAAGTGCCTAAATATTTTCAGAATCAAGACCCTTTATCTCTCAAAGGTTAAATTTGGGATCTCACACCTGAGAACATGTAGTGGTTGCTTCCATCAGTAATTCCTACCAGGGAGAATGTTATGTTTTGCAGCAATAGCCAGAGCATACTCTGAGGGTGAGAGAGATGGACTTTAACTCATGTCCAAAAAGTCAAGGTGGGATTGACTTTAAACAGCAAAGAACAGTGACTGCCAACAAATCTTACCAAATATACTACATTTTATTTCTCAAGAAGGCCAACTTCGCATTACACTTTAATAACTTCAGCATATTTTTCTCCTTAAATATATTTGTATAACATAAGACCAGCAAATATATAGCTTTAAAAAAAATAAATTAAAAATTGCTTTGGGACTGAAACTGTGTGCTTCAAATTTTCCCCATAGCAGTTTACTGGCAGCTGGGTTGCAAACCCCTGAAAACAGGTGTCTGTAGTTGGTAATGCTGACACAGCCTCATTTTACAGTGCTGGAGAGTATCTCAGTAGAGGGATCAGCAGATGCACACAAGATGCCAGAAATTCTACAGCTCATCCCTATGTACTTGTTCTGCTGTAAGATGGCAAATTGATTTAAATTGCCAAAATTGCAAACAAAAAAACCAAAAACAAACAAAACCAAACCCCCCCCCCCCCAAAAAAAATAAAACCCCACCAACAAAAAACAACACAGGAAAAGAACCCCCAAAACAACCAAACTAAAAATCTCCAGCAAAACTGGGACTTGTGCTTCTAGAAGGCCCTGACCTGGTTTGTAAATCACTTCTCCCTGCCACCCAGCTTTGGCATCGCTTTGCCTTCCTTATTGCATATCTGTTGATCCATCCTGTAGCTGAAGTGTGTATGTAGTATAACTGTAGTATGAAATAAAACTCTCAAAATAATTGGATTTCTGCAAATCGGACTGGTGAATTCTCCTTATCTCTGGATTATTTCTTTTTGTGGGGTCTAGTGCTACTTAAGTTGAACCCAATGGAAAAAGTCCCACTGAGGTCAGTGATGCAGATGGAGCATGTTCAAAGACCTCTCTAGACAACTTCTTTGTGATTCCCTCACAGTCATTTTTTAAAATGTGCTCATTATCACCAACTTCCAGTGTTAAAATTCACTCTTTTTTTAATACAAACATTTACCGCAGAAATATGAAAGGAAAAGCCATTAAATTATTTGCAGGTTATTACTTATTTGTATGACACAAAAGAAAAATCATCATTTACAGTCACAAACTGTACATAGTATTTGGTGAGAGTATATTTTGTGGTTTAGAGATAAAAAATGGACTGCTTCAGTGGCAATTAAAATCATTATTGACGAGATATAAGACTTTAAAATCAAGGAGGGGTGATAATTTGTCTACAATCATTGTAATACGTCTAACACAGAGGTTTGGATAGTAGAATGGTGAGTAGAGGGGAAGGAAAGACACCATCATGCAACACAGCACTAGTTCTTGCTCAGTATACTCTTCAGGCTTCTCTCCACTGCTTCATCTAATTCTTCCTCCAGCTCTTCCTTCTTGGACATGGCCAGTTTGGACTGATAATCTTTTACAATCTGGTCTATGTAGGGTGCACTCTGAGTGCCATGCAGCATCAGTGTCCACTCCTTCAGCACACCCCGCTGGGGCTGGCTGCCGACAAAGCCGATCTCCAGAGCCCAGGTGCCTCGGGGGTCCTCTCCCCACGTGTGAGTCGTCATGAAAGGCCACTTGTCAAAGCCCACCTTGGAGTCATCATCCCTGGGGCGCCGGCTCAGCAATATGGACTTGGTTCCCATGGGTGAGGTCATGTTGATGTTGAGGTCTCCCCGCCGAGTGGAATTCACAGTTATAACCGCCTGGACGTGCTCAAGGTATCGGACAAAGTTTTCCTTCCCCTCACACGCGTCGGTTGTCAGTGTCAGGAACAGTTTGCCACTTGCTGGTATCTTTCTGTGGGTCAAAAGACAATTAAGCAAATTAAAACAGTACAACATGGCTTATGCTAAAACTACTGGGTTTTAGTGCCTCACAGAAAAACACAGTACTATTTTCCTTATTAATACATGAAGAAGTAAGAAAATAATAGCTGCAAACTTAGCCAGAAAGTAAATGCTCTCCTTTTAGAAAATTATACCAAAACCTTAATTTGAAAATAATTATGAAATATACACCTACACAAAGAGAGAAGTGATACAATTTTAGAAGCACATACTGCTCTTTAAGGACTAACATTAATGGCTGTCTTTACTTATGTCCTGGTTTAGAGCAAATTTGGGAGGAAACCTCTGAATGGGGTCCCTCCAGGGAAGGGGGAAAAAAACCAATCCAAGCACTCCCTCTCCCAGCTGGCTCGGAAAAAAAATTTCCTTGGAGAGAAGTGGAAAAAGAAACAGAACTGTTTATTCAACAGGCAACACACCTCCCAGCACAAATTTGAACAATACCAAACAGCAAAAAACTCTTGCCACTCTGAAGAGATGACAGGATCAGAAGAGTTCTTTCCGTGGGCTGCCCGGCTCACTCAGGCTGTTCTCAGTCCCTCCGGTGCTGGGAAATGCCTCGGCCCAGGCCAGGCCTGGTGGGACACAGGTGTGAGCTCCTGGTGCTCTTTCTGGGTTTTCAGTCCAGAGCAGGTTCAAAACAGTTCCAGGAAAAAAAGGAAAAGGAGGAAAAAAGCAATCCAGGGAGTTTCTCTGCCTCAGCTAGCCAGAAGAAGCCACCCAGAGCAAAAGAGAGCTCTCCCTCGCTGTCCACCGCAGACAACACAGTGTCAGCAGGAATGCGGGGGAGCCAGTGCAGTCTCTGATAACAAACCCTGCACTTCTTCTTTCCCCCTGCTTCACTCCTGAAACCAGTCTTAAAGTTGGAGAATTTAATATTCAACACCAACAGAACAGATGATTTGGGGATACAGGCATCATACAGTCACCCCAAGACACTCCTGTATCGGGTAATTGTATAATAATGTGCACACTCAGTAAAAGAACGGTGAGTAGTCAGTCATGTACATTTCCTTAAATGAAAGCAGCAAATGGTTTTTTGATGTTGGAGGAACCAATTGCACAGAATTTCAGTGCAGTCACGTTAAAGCCTATGTCCTTGCTCTGCTTTGGAAACCAGCACAAACATGGGATCCCAGAGTCGGCTCATTTGAAAAATACTTTTCCATGAATATTTCCATCCTCGAACAGCTCCTGAACAGCATGAACACATACACCAAGGAAATAAACTGCATGTATTTACTGAGTTGCCAAAGTGCTTCAGGCCCAGGAGCTGAGGCTGTAAACGCTTCTAAACATGTTGGGGTCAGGATGCAACTTCAATTACACACTGCCTCAGAAACTGGCTAGCAAAACACATGGAAAGTGCAAAAATTCTCTACATCTTCACCATCAGTGTTCTGTGAGCAGTGTGGCATTTTTCTCTGTCTAAAAGAAATAATTGAATGACAAGAATTACAGCAATCATTAAAAAGGGGACCAGTCACAAAAGACTCCAGTCTCTATCTTGTCATTATCTTGTCTTCCAGTGGCTTCTCCCTGACCTCAAATTGAGAGTTTTGAAGGGCATTGACTACATTGTGGTAATGAATACCTACTTTTCAAAAGAAGTCAGTACCAGCTTTTTCCCTCTGCTAATGAAATACTGTGTTCTTTAGAGACCAGTGAAAGAATGTCACTCAAACCTAGCTTCCAGGAATTCTTTTCTTCTTGAGATGAGCTTCAGCTATTACACTTGGTATATCACTAAGTGACTCAGGCCAGTCTCTGTCCCCCTTTCATAGAGTATAATCATCTTGGAAGTACTAGCAGAGCAAAATGTCATTCAGATCCAGATCTTCAAGGCATTTAAACACTTAAACTGAAAAACCTGTGTTGTTCTGAGTATTATGGAGCAGAAGTTGGTATAACATAAATATTGTATAGCAAAAATATTTGAGAATCTAATATAATACCCTTGAGATACTTATTTTACATGCCAAAACACAAGAAAAATGCACTACATGCAGACAGACGTGAAGGATCATAATTTCACAGCTGCCATGTGCTTGCAGTTTCTCTGCATGGGAAGCCTCAATCTCAACTCAACCTGAATTCATGTTTTCACACAGTGGACAAAGCTCTGTGAAACACTGGGTCATTCCCAGAGATGTGATAAGTGTTTTATCTTCCTCAGTTAATGAGGAAGGACATGACACTGTGAGTCTTCCTGTCAAGACTAAAGCCCAAAGAAACAAGAGCAATGTGTTTCCCACTACATCTGCTCTGCAGAAGGCTTGACAGCTGCAAGCACCTTTCCTCTCCACCTTCTCAAGTATTGCAGTGCAGAAGTTCTCTCAGCTCTCTAAAAACTGAGAAAAGTCTTCTTCTATTTCCCCCTTTCCTATTAATTAGGATCTAATAGTCTCTGCTTCACTAGACTAATTATTGTAGTCCAGGTGAATTTTGCTAAAGAAATAAAAAGAACCAAGGTGGTGGGAAAAGCCTGACACAATGGAGCAGAGGAGAAAACAGATTTTTCACAGCCTTACCATGTGCCACTGCCCAACTTCTGTGTGTGTGTGTTTGTGTATATATATGTGTATATATATATGTATATATAGCATATCCATGGCACAGTACCCTGTGGGAGCTTATATATAGTACATCCACTTTTGCATGTGTAGTACCTAGTGAGAGATGAGCAGGGGGAGCTCCTTTGTGCTCCTGTTCCTCAGCTAATGGACGACAATGTCTAAAAACTTTGTATTTCCCTAAACCAGCCAGAACCCTTGTCAGGAAAAGTTCTTATTGCTAACAGCTGTTTCTGTTTTAAATACTGATTGTTTTCAGCACATGATATATTATGTCTGTTAATTATTTCCTGGCCTTTTGCTTAATTGACAATGCTGCTCTGAAACACACCTGATCAACTACTCACCTTCATAAATTAATACTAAATACATATTTTATGTATAAAAAGATCTATACTTAAATAACAATACAGAGAATATATATATAGAAAATGTTGCTTCAGCAAACAAAACTGAAAGAATAACCCAATTATCCACAGCAGAAGTGCAGAGTAGAAGTGCAAGAAATCTCTGGAGATGCTGGGACTTAGCTAGCTTTTTTTTACAGTGCAATTCAAAAATGCACATGTTGCACTTCATAATGCTTATTATCTCCTGTCAGTGACATTTTCATTGGGGAACACAAAAATTACAGCAGTGCTGTTAATATATAGATGTGTCAGGCAATTGACAGGGGGGCACCCTTACAGCCTATAGAAAGAAATGTTCCCCTCTAGGATGATCCTCATTTCAATAAATGGAGCTGCCCCAAGATAAATGAGTTTATTATGCATGTAATTATGAATAAATTAGATATAGCTTAAAATTAGCTTCAGCATTCTCATTTGTTTTTTACCTGTGAGTATGCATAGGACAGATCAATTAAAACTCAGAGCTCAGCTGCAGAACCTTGAATCATGCAAATTCAATCTGCAAGTTTGGGGAAAAACTCACCCTTTCCCTGGCTAAGCTATGTGTTAGGGTGGCATCCTGATTTGTTTTCTTTTTCCAATAGAATAATGTTGCCTTCAAAAACGGCACTGAAAAGTCAATTTTTTTTACAAATTTACAAATTAGGTATTTCAATTACTTAAATTAAACTAAAGCTGTTGTAGTCAATTAGTATTCATTCGTTGACTCATTCACTTTAGCACATAAACGTAAATCAGAAAATAATCTGACTACCAACCCAAGCAATTAGAGATTTGAAGAGCTTAAAGCAAGCACAATTAAATGCTGTAGTGTTCAAACCATATTACTAGTACCTGTAGATGATTGTTTCAGTCTTCTGGAGAAAAAATTGTCTGCTGAAGAATCTCACAATGAGATATGACCTTGGTTAATAGATATTTCATGTGGCAGAAATTTATGTAATTTACAGTGCCAGTCTCCCAGATTTTCATTTGGGGATAGGCTCTTTATTCACAGAAACTTTAGCACAAACATACCTGTGACTGCACAGGAGAAATGGATGTTGCTATTAACACTGCTGGCACTAGCAGTGAGGATATAGATGTGCCATAGAATGTACAAGCAAACCAGGAACTGAAATATCATATAGTTTCATCAAGCATTGTTGATAAAAAATATTTTATCAGCTTATTAGTGGTAAGGTTAGGGTTTCTTAGAAAAAAAACCCCAAATTTCATTAAGTTTCTTTAACTGTCTTTGTCAACATAATTGTATGCTTGCATCTCTCAGATGCCTGGAAGAAGCCAAACACATCCACTAGGCTATTGACTTACTCAGGTTCCTGTATTGACCCTCCAACACAATGGAATCTCTCAGGAACAGTCTTCCAGTCTTTTGCCATCTTAACCATTGCTCCTGCATCTAGGACACCATAGCCAAACAAATGGTTGAACTCCAGCCCAACGCCATTCCTACGCCACCTGTGAACCTCATCATGAAGCTGGTTCCTCTTAGAGGTGAGCACTGTCAGATGCTGCATGTCTCTCCATGTCAGATGCAAGCTAGAGGAGCAACATGAGAAACAAACATTAGAGTATTTCCAAGCAGATATTAAAGAAAAACTGTGTTTGAGTAAGGCTTTGGGTAAAATTTGCTTCTATGAATAACACTGAAATTGTAACTACACATGTGTCAATGACAAAGTTTCTATTGATCTCAGTGGGAACAAGAATAGGTTGTAATTATATAGTACTTTTCAGAATATGTTCTCCAAAATTGCAGAATAATTTCTGATTAAATTCTGATTTCTTTTAGTTAGACATTATACATCCAACATGTAATTTTTAAACCAATAAAATGAGTGATCTCAGATCCTGAGAGAAATACAAAAAATTCAAAGATGATAAAATGTTTCACCAAGCTTTCCTCTTTGATCTTGCCCCCTTTCTCTTTGTCTGCTCCTCCTGCTTTTCCCATGGACCTTCCAAGATCCACCCTGAGAGTCCCTAATCTGATTAAGTTGATGACCTCTAAGGATCCAGGTGTTAGTAATGTCAGGATTCTGTGAATATGGATATATGGGCTGTGGGTGGCTGCAGCTTTGCAGTGTAAAGTATGGCAGAGGTTTTCCACCCATGTTATATTAGCATGGATGGATGCAGTCAAGTAATATTTGCCTAGTTGCAATGGTTATTTTTCATCATCTTCTCTTGTCTTCCTAGATGTACAGTGATGATGATAACAAGGGCACTTATTCTTCTAAAATGCTTTAGAATTGACATTCTACATAATTCTACATAACTAAAGCTATTTCAGTTATTTTATGAACTCTTTCAACATCACAATATGTCTGATTCAAACCATCAGCCTAAAAGGATCTGCTTTTCAGCTTTCTGTGCCCCAAGTAATAAGCATGTGTGCATGCTGAATGTACACCAGAATAGGCAATTACTGTCGTTCCCCCAAGGTGACACAAGAAAGCTGAAAAGAAGATAGCACTTGCATCATTCTTATTGATATCTTTTAAGAGCTTGCTACTTATCTTATAGCTGTACTTTCTATTTCATAGATTGGTCTGGTTTGAGAGACATGTCAGTCCTATATTGTGTATGAGCTGACAGACATAATGCAGGCAAGAACCGTCTTCATGGGAGATTTTCAGTGATCCTGGGAAGGCTCATCCAGGATAGTTCTGCACAACACAATTCAATACAGCCAGAAGAATATAGGAGACACTGACAGTTCCTTCTCTCTCCTGCTGCCATTTCAGCAAAGCCTAGAAATTCTAGTGCAAACCAGGGGTATTAAGTCTAATTCTTATTCAGGATAATTTGGCAGAGTAATTCCAGTCTTTATGGGTAGCTAAAATGAAGAAGAATGATAATTATTACTGAGATATTTAGGTTCCAGTCCAGTCTAAACATTCAGTGGTCAGAAAATTCATTAAACATTTACATTTTTATGGCCATATTAATATTTTATATAGTGGCTGTCCCACTGAATGAATTTGATAGAAGGAATGATCATCCAAAGCTAAACATTTGACATGTGTTTTGCACATATAAAACCTGAAAAATGAGACTTGGACCAAGTCATGTTATGAGCATGATAGTCATTGCCCTGCTAATGCAAACTTGGCCTCCTCTCAAAAATCTTCATTATTCTGCACTGTTGAAGGAAACTATGCACATAGTACTCACTTCATGCCCTTGTTATAGCAATTGAAGCTCTGTAAGTAAGCAAATGTAGTCTCAGTTCATGAAAAAATTTAACATAAAGTAAATAGGTGGTATAAGTTATTGTAAGGAAAACTTTTCCTAATCAATAGAGAAAAAGCTAATGATTCCAAGATATGAAAAACATTCCAGTGTCAGGAATACCATGGAGATGGTAAATAGACAATGGATATTTATTCCTTTACGTAACAGAGCAATTACACAGCACAGAAACAAGCTACCAGCAATGGGTTAAAAAACAAAGAAAATATTCCACACCACCATTGCAAAAAAAAAATAAAATATTGAGGAACTGATTGTTACTGGATGACCTAGGTGCCAAATAAAGACAATTTAAAAAAGAGTTAGACAACTTCAAGGAAGATCAATTTGCCCATAGCTATTAAACTGAAGAGACCCACTGCTGTCTCTACAAATCACAGATCAACAAAGCTCTTGTTGAAAGATCACTCTCAATCCCCTTTCTTTTTCCTCTTCCTAAGCATCTGTCATTGCAGACAGTACCCTGGCAGAAGATGAACTCCTGTCTTATATTACAGGGTCATTCTTATGTTTTTGTAGACTGGGAGTTTCATAGAGGACATGTTGAGAAATTAAATAATCTTTTCCTCCAAACAGTAGCAGAGAAGTCTAATCCCTGGATGCAGAGGATGGAGAGGACACAGAGAGACCCAGATAGCCAAACTACATCTGCCATGCAACTTTGGCAAGGCTGTTGCTCCATCTGCAAGTCACCATGCATGTCACTACAGTACGAGGCTGCTTTTGAGCTGGTTATTGCAGCTTGGTGCCACAGCCAGCCAAGTGAAATGATGAAGACCATTAAACAAACCACAGGCCCTCTCCTCTCCTCTGCAGAGCTCATGAGGAGTTTCTCAACAGCATACTTAGCCTCCAGGGCCAGGGCGAACACTCCGGCCGCTTCAGGGGCAGCTGCAGACGTGCCTGAATGACGCAGGGTGCAGTTGCCATACAGATCTGTTGTAGCCTGCAATGATATTAGATGTAATTAATGAAACCAGCCATCCCATTTTCGTTGCAGCTACAGACTCAGAAAAATACAGAAAGTGGAGTTTGTGCCCTTGCTCTTTAATTGTGTTTGTGCCCACAGTCTGTTTTCTTTTTTGGAAGAGTATACCAATTTAAAACCACAGGGAGACAGATTTAGAGCACAAATGAAAGAGCAAGTCATCATGTAGTAAACCAGTGCTCATCATCACTTAGAACTCGTTTATTTCTTAAAAACACAGTTTAACCAAAGGCCTTAAATTCCTTTCTGATTATCAAAAATATTTGAAACTAGAATTAACACTATTGAACTTTTTAACATTTGTCCAACTCTGAGACCAGCAGCAGCACCAGGCTGCTATCTTCTGTGCAGATTAGTCACTAGCAGAGACCAGAAGAAAACCTTAGAAATGCATTTTATGGCAATAATTACGACGATGCCAGAGATAATTTTGGCTGGTATCATCACAGAGCTGATGAAGACAGAAACCAGTTCTGTCTGCATATGGGCATTCAGGATTGCACAATGTGTCTTGGAGGCTTCAGACAGGGCCATGGAAAATGTCCAACAGCTTTTGGCAAAAACTAACCTTGAGTCAGCACACCTGCATTTTCCATCCTGTAAACTAAATCCTGGCTAGTCTGAAGGTGCTGAGGAACAGCTGTAGAAGAGCTGATCACTACTGTGGAAGAGAATCCCAAATGCAATTAAACAGAACCTGCCTGTTTTCCAGCTGTTAGTATGGCCCTGCAGCAACAGGAGGCTTGGTGATCTGAACCCACATATGTCCTCTGTGGGTGACTAAATGTCATGCTGATCTGTGCTGCTTGTACAGCAGAAGTCTGACAGTACAAGTGAATATGATTTCAGATGTTAACTTAGATTTTTACAGAGACCTCCTGTCACACTGTCCTCCAGAAAGAGGGAAACTGGACTTTGTAATCTGGTTTCTGATAAAGGAAAGCACCAACTTTCCTTTGAAGCTCTAAAGGATGAAAGAATCATTGCTGTTCTCAGTAAAAATCCTACATCTTCTCAGCTGACAGTTTTGGCACCATCACATACTGCAAATGAAAAAATACTCATCTCAACAAAGAACCATCTGCTGCTCCAAAGTACAAGAGTTGCAATAGGTCATGCAGACAGACATACATCACGCACAAAGACAGCAACAACAGCACAATAGCATCAGGACTCACCACGCCAGCCTCTGGATTTCTCTTCCTCCCATTACTAAAGGTGGAGGCTAAGGTTGAAGAGCAGCTTTCATCATACAGAGCTGTCCGTCCATCATTTATGGCAGAATTGATGGAGATTGTCCACATGCTCGATGCATAACCATCACAGTTACAGTCATCATAGCTGCCTCCATCTCCAGAGGCCCAGACATAGATGCTGCCTTTTCCACCCCGGCCCTGTGAGAGGGGAAAATCGACCCTCTGGAGTTAAACAGCAAATAAGAGACAGCAGAAACTTTAAACTTCTGAAGTGCTCAGGCCTGACCAACAGGCCCAAGCCGAAGTTGACAGATGAATACTGAAAATCATGTAAAAGATACTGTCTATGTTAGCCATTTAACAAAGAACCTTGCATACAGACTGACTAAACCTCTTTAATGTGAAACCAGCTGCTTTAGGAACTTTCATATGACCTTGTGTAATTATCTGCAAGGTATGTTAATAAATGTATAATTTTAAGAAACCTTCCCAACTGACATCACCAGATGTTTATATTTGCAAGAAACACCTATGCCCACCGTGGCCTGGGCTCTGGCCGAGCCCTGGCCCTGGATTGGTTGGGAAGTATGTTATAAAAGCTGGAACCCCCCATTTGCAGTGACTTTAGAGATCTAACTTAGGAATGAACGCACTTCTAGGACCTCTCAGTTCCCTGGAAAGTTCTCCACTGCAACAGAACCAGCGATTGTGGGTTCTGGATGATGGTAAAGTATTTAGGCAATTGGTGATGTATCCTTCTCAATCACTATGCTCTCTCTCATATAGTACTGATTAGGTGCATTATCTTGCTTATTTTGTTTGTTGCTGAAGCCAAGCACATAGTAAGCTTATTGTTTTATTAAATTTATCATTTTGCCTCTGTGTTGCCTTAGTATTAGCAGTAAAATAAGACCATTCTTTATTGGTGTCTGCGTCCTTTAAATCACCCCCATCAATTGACAAAACAACTGCACATCTAATTGTAAAGCTGAGCATCTATAAAGGAGAAAACTGGTACAAACAAAACATACATGAAGCTTCAGCTGAAATACACAGACCTAAACAGTTATTCAATTCAGGTAACTGGCAGCCAAAGCCACTTCTCCAGCCTTGTGTACACAAAGCACTTCCATTTACACTTCCATTTATCTTCTGGTTTGCTTCACACCCTGAAGGCTCCTGTGGCAGATGCTAAGACATTTTTTGGATTCATTAGCATTTGTGTCATGGTCTAAGTGCCATGAGGAAAAGTGTTCTTTTAAAAGGGATATAGATCATCTCACAGGCTGGTTTTTAGATCCAGTTAGGTTCAGATGATGGCTGAAAAGCTCTACCAGCACCTTTTTCTCTCAATAAATTTATTTTTCCAAAGGTATGATTGGCTCAGAGCTGTTTTTCTGACAAACCAGCTTCTACTTCTAAGCAGAAAATGAAGTTATGAGGCCATACAAATAATCTACAGAAAACCAGCCCAGCAATTATGCTGAGATAGACAGGAGTGACTGAAGGGCCAATATAAAGGTGTGCCATTAATTAAACGAAAGAAATCCACACCCTCTCCCCAATTTCCAGAGAGGCAGGTAGTGGGAAGGGATCAACTCAGCTCCTTCTAATTCCATAATGAGAAAGAGTAAGGAACTGCCTGAAGGAGAGTCAGACCTGAGAACTTCAACCCTCAGGGAAAGATCAGTGCTATGAAACTAAAAGCTCAGATCTCCAACTGATTCCAGCACAGCCACCATTTCCCTCTGTGTTTAGTTCAAGTAATCCAACGTTTACTTCCAAGAGCACCAGAACTCTGCAAGGCTGGAATTTAACCCACTGTTTAGATGCACTGAGCAAAATATTAAAAAATTTCTTCTGGTCTTCTCATCGCCCAGCATGAAATGGAAGTTAATGAATACACAAACTTAGTAACCTGCAGTGGCATTTTAATAGAGAACCTTTTCAGTCCAGATTTTAAATCAAATCTGAGTTCCCAGCAGTAGCTTCTATTTTTCATTGCACCCCACTGAACAGAGCAACCTCATTATTTCAAGCAAGTTAGTGAGTTGCATTATAATCCACTGAACTGCACAGCAGGATTGCTGACACTGGGATATGTAACATCTCAGGACACAGATTTTCATAATAAAGATAATGACTATTAAAAAGCTCACTGAAATCCATCTAAGAACTTCTACAAAGACCTGGTATCAGTTGTGTTTTAAGGGAGGATGATACTGTTGCAAAAATATATACTTTTAAGAACAAAATCATGCTAGCAATTTATTTAAAAAATAAAATAAAAATCAGTAGAATAAGACCAGTTATGGCTTTTTTTCTCTTTGACTTTTTCCATATCCTATCTTATGCTCTGCCATTAGTTTACAGGGCCCAAACCTAGTCTTTGGACTACCTTTAGAGGTTACATCCCAATCTTGCACCACCATACCCACCCACACCACCACACCACTTTGCAACCCTCTACCTGCTTGGGACAGGTTTTACAGCCTCTGTCACAAAAAAGCAGGTGGCTGCCCAACACAGAAAGCAGGTGGCTGCTGGTGGCAGGAATAGGATGCTTGTAATGTATGGACCTGTTCTTAAACAATCTTCCTTCTTGTCCTTTGAAAGGGAGAGGAAATACTCCAATTTCATGAGAGAAATTCACTAAAGTGCTAACAGGAAGTTAACCTATGCAGTGTCCAGCACAAAGGCTTAGCCCTGCTCAGCATTTTACCCCAAGTAAAATGCTACCAAGTATTTTACCCCCATTTATGGCAGAATGGCAGAAAATACATGTCACAGATTGTTGGTGTGAAGCAAGGGGAATTCACAGAGGAACTGAAACTCTGGGATGAGTTTTATGCATGCAATTACTGTAATTTGAGAATGGCCTCAGGATATTGCTTTCACAGGAGTCACATCCACAAGTGGGTCTTGGTGTTAAAACCTGTAATTCTCTTAATACTCTAATTGCAATTGCCTTTCCTTCCTATCCAGGACTGGAAGGACAAGCAAACACTGCTGGAATAAAATGAAAGCAACCCAACTGTATTATTTGCAATGATGCTTAGGATTTGTTGCTTACATGTCCCACAGCCAGACCCCACAGTGGGACTGCCTGCACAGGCAAACTGTTTGGTGGCCGTTCTCAGGCATCATGTCATTTACCAGGAAGAAATATATGGCTTTAGGAGAATTGAATTTTCAATTCCCTGGATGGTAGTAGCAATAAAACTGATCTAGTCCTGATCTAGTGGGTGGCATCCCTGCCCATGGCATGGCAGGGAGCTATAACTAGATGGCCTTTAAGGTCCCTTTCTACTCAAACCACTCTATGATTCTATGATAAGCCAGAAAAAAATTCCAGTTGGGTTAATTAAACACCATATTTAAAGCAAACTGAAGGCTTCTATATGCATCTCAACCTCATGTGAACCTAAAAAATTTTACTAGTTGACTCAAGCTGCTGTACATTTGGACCAAAAATGGGACTGAAGAAGGGAGCAGTAACATACACTACAACCACCAGAGGGAGCCTGAAGGAAGAGTCAGGAAGAAGACAACAACAGCAGGATTGTAAGATACATTTAAAAGAGTATCTTCCCTCCAGAATCTTGTAGAAAGCTGCTCATTTCCTCCAAAAGTGATGCATAGGCTGGCACTTGCCCTTCTGAGCCATCTGAAGATACATCTCACTCAGAGCTGAAAATGGATCTTGGCGCTTTTAGTACCAGCCCCAGAGAGGCCCAGTTCTCAATTCAGGTTAAACCAGAATTAAATTTTGGGCAAGGCTATATGTTTAGTAATTCACAGAGTTCCTGTGAAGCTCTCTTTGAGAAAACAGCAGGTTTTCTATTTCCAGTGTCCTTAGTGGGAAGTTGCACTACAAGGAAAAAATTCCTGAGAAATATTCTTACCCATTTTCTCATCTTCCACAAGTGTACAATACCAGAGAGATGTCTTTAGTGAACTACCTTGCAAAAGTGAGCTGGCAAAAGACTTTAGCCTTTCTCACTTTATATAACTTCAGGCATATCTTAAACTATGTTTTTCCTCCTTGTTCTCTTCATTCATCATGCCTGCTGGGCTAGTACCTGAGCCAGTACTTCTTGAAGCTTTCATTGTTGGATCATACCTTCCAGAGAAAAATGGGTGTATTTGATAAATAAATCTCCTTGAGGTTCCCTGACCTTTCTCATCAAGGCTGGCAAGCTCACATGAGTAACAGTCTGGCCTCTAACTCAGCATGGCCTCTGGAATGGCTCCTCCAGTTCTCCCGCTGCCTCCCAGCCACTGGTTGAATGGATGGAAGGAACATGACAGTCTTTAGAGCATGTTTTTCATATGGACTTGGCCTGATGCTTCAGTTGTAGATCAGGAATAACAGCTTCCAACCAATACAAATTAAAAACAAAGAACAGGCTCCTGCCCTGAAAAGCAAAGTACCAGGGAAGGATAAAACCAGTGATCCTTTTCCTGGTCTTAAAAAATTGAGAGCCAGACACAGTTAAGGGATAAGGGGTTTTAAACTCAGTATTTTAATAAAGATCTTTTTTAGTGCACCACTTTGCTGCAATGCACCTTGGCAAGTGGTGCACCTTAACCACGTCTGGCTCTCAGTTTTTTAAGACCAGGAAAAGGTGTCACCAGAAGGCAGGTAGGAGTGGGGTAAGAAGAAAAAAAAAACCTGACTGTGAGGAATAATTTTTTTAGGTGCAGTGAAAAAGTATTTCAGGTAAGAATAGCCAAATGGTTTGCTGATGTTTATGGACTGTTTCATTCCTGTGGAAGCAAATGCAGATCGGGCACATTTGAAAATGTGAAAAAATTATAGAACTGAAAATTGATTTTTGAAAATTCTGTAACAAGTGCAAAGCACACATTGTTTTCTAAACATCTTTCTTTCTGCTTGACTATGATAGCTATTTTTTAATTCTTCCTCCTAGGAAAACAGAAGTGTTTCAGCACCTTCTGTACAATTTAATAGCAATTTGTGTGCCTGCTATGGCAAGAGATAAATTGGTGTTCCAGGAAAAGCAAAGAAAAATCTACAGTTTCTTCTCATCTTTTTCAGGGGTTCCTACTGACTTATGAACAGGACACAGTTTCTGGCCTCTATTAATTCTGACTACATTTTCCTCCGAAAAGAGGATTCCTTCCTCTTCATGACTGAATTATCTTAAAATCCTTACACGTTTTGTAATTAAAACCTGCATCCTTCAGTAAAGAACGCTAATTATTGCAGAAAGTATACTTTGCAGCCTATGCCGGTGAAATGAAATCACCATTGTACTCCCTGGCTGCGATGCACCAAGACAAGGAAGAGCTACAGGACCATTCTTCTGCTGTCATGAGCAGGTGGGGAGCATTGGACTGGGCTCCCAAGACCTTCCTCTGGGAGATTACACAGAGACCTTGCTCTGCCTTGGTCTCCCCAGCCCTCCTGCTCACCAGCAATCCAGCTATACAGTATGAGCCATCTGGAGGCAGTGAGTCCCTGGCATTCCTGAACTGCTGCCCATTTTTTATACTGCAGGGGCTTTCTGGAGCCTGCCTGCATGTTGCTGCGTCCCTGACATCCCTTATTCCCCAGCTCCTCCAGCTGCCAGGACGATTTGCCTAGAGCAATATGGTAGCCTGTGACTTCTTGGATCCCTTTTCTCCTTTCCTATACTGATGACTTGGGCACTGTTAAAAATCTAAAGCAAAATTTAGGCAGAAACATTTCTGACAGCCAGCCAAGCAATCTTGTTTTAACCTCAGAGATACCTCAGAGAAAGTTTAAGCAGGGAACATACTTGGATTGCCAAAGTTTGCCACCACACAGGTTCGGGGGACAGCTGCTTTGTTTGAGCTGAATGCCTTTGCATTTCTCCTACATCCAGTTTCTTCCCAAAGCCTGCAGATGCTGAATTGTAACCCTGGAAAAGCCCAGCACAGCCACACCCAGTGGCAGTTCAGCTCAGAAGAAACAGCAACAAGGTTATCCTCTCAAATTCACCACTGATGAAGGCCCTGTCCTTTCCCTGCTGGCCTGTCTAACCTTTGGCTATTCAACAGTGGAAGAGGAAAGGCTGTTTTGGCAGGAGCAAGAACTCAGTTCAGCGCTCAGTTCAGGCTACTGTGCAGAGGATAACTGACACTTGGAACCAGATTTCAGCCACGCTTCTCCTGTTTGTGTCCCTTTCACATTTTGCTGTCTTTAATAATTGCTTGTCCAGTTTGTCCTAGCAGATTTCTGAAACTATTTGGGTGAAGTAATAACCACCAAACTCCAAGACTGCTGCATATGAGACTCAAAAAACCTAAGCCATGTAATTTGTAAACCCTAATGAAAGGCTTTCTGCAACTTATTTTAGAATTACTCACAGCAGAGTACTGAACTCACATCCACCAATCCACAATTAATTGCATAACTGTTAATACCTCCTTTGGATAAAAATAATGCTTGAGCCATTTTCTACATCTAAATTGCTGTTGAAATTGGATGGGCTTCTCTTAGCCAAGAGAAATGAAGGTAAAATTATGCTTTAGGGAAGAGAGGAAGCACTAGGTTTCAGTGAGGGCTCAGTCTAGCAGGGCAATGAGGATGGAACTTTAAAAATGCTGAGGCAAAACCTTTTAATTAGCCATTTCTTTTTTGCTGGATGCTGAGCTATGTACCACAAGTGATAATATAACAATTATACAGGCCTAATTCTAGCATCAATAATATTTGGAAAAAATCAATCTCATCTTCTTCTCATTATTTCTGAGCTAGATAATCACTGAGAAAGACTCTAAATACCCAATTTACTCTCTACCAGTTACAATGCTGGTTTCCCTTCCCAGCATTCCCAGGTGGCATGATGAACTCTGCCTTATAGCTTCACCTGTGTCCCTGGAAGCACTGTGCAAAGGTTCCCAGCTTGCAACATCAGCCTTGCTGGGAAGCTAAACAACGTTTATCTGCTGAGCTGTGGCACAGAGATTAGGCAAAAAACACTCCTGGGGGCAGAGTGAGACAACAAAATCAGTGTTTTCAGGCTACATTATTGTCTTTCCTCCTTAGAAAATATCCCTGTCAGATGACCAGGGTTCAGAATTCCAAGCAGATACAACATGTGTGGGGTTTTAATAAGGTTTGATTTTATCTTAGATGAATAAGACAAGGAATTATAATGCACATTTCAGATACAATGGCAATACGATAGTAAATGGCTCCCAAGTTATAAAGAAGCTTGCTGGGTTTCTTCAAAAATGGAGTAATCAGATGGTTGCCATATCATAAATTTCTCTGTCCTCACTTAGCTGTTGAACAATAAAATTATGTTAGAGGTATCTAACTGTATACACTTCATTAACACGATATTTTCAAAGAACAATAACACAGTTTCTGTGCACTTGGAAATAGGCAAATGAGAAATATTTCCTTTTGTTTTTTTTACATTGTCCTTTCTTCCTTCATTGGTGAGCCCAATTACAAAGCTATGATGTGACTATGAATTCTTAATACTGCTCTCCTGGTAATTTGTACTTGGGCATTGTTTTCTTAGGTAAAACTACATTAGGGAAATAATGTTTTCACCAGCACAAGCACAAATGGCTCATGTCTTATATATTCTGGCTGGGATGGTGAAGTATTGAGGAATTAATTCAGCCCATGAGCAACCCCTCGCAACTTCCTAATATAAAAGCCTACGTCATAAAAATGGAATAGATAAGAGATCAGTTTACTTGATTACTTCTTTTTGTTGCCTCAAATTCCAATAACGGAAGCTGGAAAGAACTGGACTCACGAAATGGCAAACAAGAAATGTTTACTGAACACTACACTAATCTACCATAAAGGATCTACCATAAAATATAAGTGGAATTAGTTTTTGACCTAAGTTGCCTTTTCCTGATTAAAATGATGGCTGATACAATCCTGGATGCAAGATACTAGAGATCAAAAAGTGTCTATTTACGAGAGATGTGTTGTCACAGGATTTCCACCTATCATCTCTACCTCCCTCTCCAAGCCTTCTAGCCCCCAAAGTGGGTAAGCATAGCTCAGACAATGGATATGTAAATCACACAGCGTTGCTTTGTCCAGTCAAACTATACATACAATGAATGCAAGGCCCCCACATTAGGCAAGTACTGTATACATACAGATTTCAGCCTAATCTTTAAAAATCACAAGTTTTTAAAAGTCCTTTCCAATCTCGAATATGTCTTTTCTAGCAGCTGAAAGTTGCATTAGGTAAGAGAGTTCACCTGTGTCAGGCTAGTGCTGGTAATTGCCAAATACTTGTGGACCTCTTTGTGTAGGAAACTCTTTTCAATCCCTATTCCCAAGTTCTTGCTAATTCAACTGTGAGCTCATTTATCTTTGCAGTGCAACCACCACTACTCAGTGACCCAGTCATGCTGCTGACTACTGTCCCTGAACTAAAGCCATGAAGTGAAGCCAGATCACATTAAAAAAATGAGTAGGATCGTGTCTTAGTAACAAAAAGCAGCTTGAGTACCTTTCCCAATAACTTCTGATTACATGGGTTATGTTGACACCCAACTCAAACACATACCATCCCCTTTGTGTTCAGCCTTAGATATACTGTTAGTAAAAGAGCCCATAAAGGAGTTGCCAGTGTGATGGCAGATCGTGCTGTCCTCAATTATGCTATTTAGTGCTGCCTCTATTCATGCTATTTACCTTCCTAGTGAACAGCACACCAAAATGAAGGTGTGAGTAAGACAAAGGCAAGAATGAGTTTAACACATGCCAAGAATGGGTAATGGCAGAGGAAAGGTAGGAAAATAGAATCTGAGAATAGTTTGGGTTGGAAGGGACCTTTTAAAGGCCATCTAGTCCAACTCCACTCTGCAATGAGCAGGGATACCTTCAGCTAGAAGAATATATATCAGAAATAGAAGACATGTTGGCCTTAGCCCACCTGGTTATAGCCGTGTGGCTTCAAGACATAAAAACAGACATATAAACATGAAGTTTCACAGTTTCTGCAGTTTTTATCATATTGTCATTATCAGGTGACTAGTTATCCCCACATCTCAGTAGCTCTGGAAGGAGGAATTCTAAGGGGCATGATAGCAGAATGGAGATTGTGGGAAGGATGAAACACTTGGCAGTGAGTTACTCTTTGAGCTGAGCTCCAAGTGCGGTGGCAGCAAGGCAAACCTGTGTTTGTCAACTCAATTAAATGCATATTCTGTGTAAGAATTCTATATC
Organism: Toxostoma redivivum; assembly: GCA_013397375.1. Classification (NCBI taxonomy): domain Eukaryota; kingdom Metazoa; phylum Chordata; class Aves; order Passeriformes; family Mimidae; genus Toxostoma; species Toxostoma redivivum. The sequence goes on from VXBI01004282.1 coordinate 93,062, forward strand.
ACTCCTACTTACTGGTTTTTATTTTATTGCATTAGAAGCAAGGATATTAATCTTGCTCCATGCAAAAGCTCTTATACTGCCTTCTAGGACATTTGGAAGTATTACTTTCAGTTTAAGAACACATTTTTATTCTCAGCATGTTGCTTCCTCCCTGCCAGTATTTCAGCTTCATCATTAATTTGTGAACCATAACTCTGGTGAGAATCAGCTCTAGGCTGATAAAAAGAATTCCTACATTTCTTTGTCTCTCAATTTACAAAAGACACTTTTTACTAAGACAGGAGAGTTACACTGAAAAATAATCATAAACTAGATTTATATTTTTACAGTCAATAGACAATGTGATGCATATATTATAGACCTAACCTAGGTAAAAGGGTATTATATCAAAGGCTTGTTATTCTTCCTTTACATGCAGCCAACTCTGTAGTGGGTTTTTCAGAGCACGATGGAGAATACCCAGCCACTAACAGCTTGAAATATCTCTAGAAAATCTGGCTCTCCAAAAAAAAAATAGATCAGAACAAACCATACCCAAAAAAAATCATTCTATTAGGAAACATAATGAGCAAAAGATGGGTAGGTAAAGCTATGATCACAACACAAAGGGAGTTATTTGGGGTGGAACTGTCTCATCTTCTGTGCACATATTGCCAGGAGATAGCTGGGATACTGCCACTACAAGATTAAGTGTAATTGCCCCTGGACAACAGTATTTTTTTAGGTAGAATCCAGTATAATTCCTCCTAATTCTGCAATAGCCAACAGAACTAGTTTACACATGCAGGTTCTCCTGTTAATTTTATGTCTCCTGATAAGGGAGACAAATGTCTCCTGATGAGAGCAACACTTGCCAGAGCACAGCTCACTGTCACTGTTCTCTCTCTTTCCTGAGCCTTCAACCCGAGTAATCTCAGGGGCCCTTCTGATCTTAATACTGCAAATTATTTCTTGAAGAGAATCACAAACACTCCTGGGGGCAAGGTATTAAAAAGGTAATATGCCCAACGCTCTTGAGTATTCCAATTAAGGAATAAAACAGAAAAGAAAAATCCCTACTCCGATATTTAACATTCAAAGAGGTTAATTCCAGTGTAACTCCACAAATTAAAGCATAGGGCAATATGACAGCAAGTTAATTCAAAAGTATTTTACATACCAAATTGCAAAAAATCCCATGATTATCATTTAAAATCTTTCTCTTGAAGGCTAAAATAACTCTAGTTCAGTTGTCATTCTCCTACCTTTTTTGCTACTTTTAGACAAGTTCTCCATTGGAGGAGGACAACACAAAAATTACATGGAAATTTTTCTGTGTTCAGAGTTTATATCTGCTACAACCAACATTAGGAGAAGAGATCAGCCAACCATAACACATCAAGGTGCTGCTCAAACCGTCACACACCTAAGAAAGATTCTCCTCAAGATCAAAGTGTTTAAGGGGATCTTTATGGAAACACCAGATAAATGAAAATCACAAGAAGAAACACAGCCTGTGTCAGGTGACTTTAGAGGGACTCTGAACTCATCAGAAGTTCATACAGTTTATACTACAAAACTGAGGAGACTCAGAAGGAATTTGTGACAAGTCTTCCAGTGTTATTGCACTACATTGCCAATTTTATGGGTGAAAGCATGAAGATGACTATAATCCCTCTGTTACAGGCAAAACATCTGAGGCTCAGCATTTGAGAAAGCTTTAGATGCTTCACTACATGTCACAGCTGTAGATTTAATTATCATGTCACAAAACATGGTAAACTGAATGTGCTGCTTACAGTGAGCTGGTGATTAAGAGTGGGAGAATTTGGCACAAGTAAAAGGAAGAAATAATTTAGATGGAAAAGTGAGTGATTGTAGAGCACCCACACAAAACCATCCCAGATGCTCTGGGTAATTTCAGATCTTTTTGATACAGAAACCCACCCATAATCAGCCAAGGGGAGGAGGCTCATTCCCTACAGTACTAGGGGGCAGCTATGGTTGTCTTGGCTGCATGACACTGAAGAGGTGGAGACAAAGCCATGCAAAGTTGGTTTGTTTGGGCTAAATTATTTTATTTTTGAGTTGTGGCACACACATTTCCCCCAAAGTCTTACAGTGTACAGGTTAAACAGATTATAGGATGATATTGAGTATCCTCTACAAAGACCACCGATTGCTCCTAGAATGAGCTGGAAATGTGGGAATAAACAAGGAGGCTCCTGGATGATATTAGTCCATCTGAACCACTGCAGTTCAATCACAGCTATAATAATGACCATACATGAGTGACCTGAGAGACACTCCAAACCCAAAGCAATAATTAAATTGGTAACACACCAAAAGAGATAATGCAGTGTCAGCAGCTCAGATGGAGTGTTTCAACCTGGGGAATATTTATAGGTTCAGGCTCTTCCATTTTGACTGCAATGGCCTATGAAAAGCATCAATAAGCTGACTACAGATAAACACAGTATGCTAAGACTATACAATAAAATCAATACCAAAATATTGCAGAGTGAACATCAAAGAACCTTGAAATACGGTGAAAGTTGGATAATTTGTGCAACCACATTGTGTTCCCAAGTCACTAGTTTCAGCACAAGCATGTACACACCATTCTGCCCCAGAACCCAGATTATTAAAACTGTTACCTTATTTACACCATCTGCCATTGCTTGCAGCGTTAACTCTCTAGGTCCATCCACAGTCTTCCCATTATCAGTTGGTCCCCAGCTGGCACTATATATATCTATGACTTGAGGCATATGACTGATGGAGGAAGCCTCAATAATGTCTGTCATAAACGGCTGGTCGAGCATTCGAATACCTGTAGTTTTAATCAACATAAGCATGAAATACGCATTACCCAGCACAAAATGTAGTCTCAGCACCTGCAGAAGGCCCCCAGTTACAGGTATTTTAAGTAACTGGCAATTTCACCCATTCAGTAGTTCTGTACTTGACACTCCCATTTCACAAGGGTGTGCTTACCCAGCAGGATGCCAGTATTAAACACCTAGCCACCAAGGCAGCATGGCCCAAAAAGACAAAGAATTTTATTACTAGCTTTCTAATTACATCGTGTTTTCCATCTAGTCTTTGAGAACACTTTAAAAATACCAGAATTCAGCAATCTCAGAAATTCAGAGTTTAAATAATATCAATGGCATTTAAAATAATACTTGAAAGCTAGCAAAAAAGAGTAAGGTTCCTCCCTCATCTAACTTACATTCAGTTTTGTGTTCACATGTCATTAGTTTTTCCAGTAATTTTTCTATTTATTTTGGTGCATCTCCAGAATATAATCAGAGGAGGGAAACATGCTGCACAGCAATTTCCTGGAAAAATACCATTCTGTCAACATGCAGACACAATAGCAAAATATAGCATGTGGAGGAAAAAAGCAAACTAAAACCCACTTCCTTTAACCCATCCTGCAGTAGAAGTTAGGAGTTTAAATGATGCAATTGTAGGACATGTCAACTTCATAAAACCTCAAAGTGTTGACTCTAAGCAAGCCAGAGTGAAACAGACAGCAGTGCAAACCCTTACATCCATCGTGCTCCACACATAGGACAATTTCCCTGACAGCCACTGTCACTTTGCCTCTGGATGAGACCTGAGTAACCAGGGATTCATTCCAAGCTTAATTTGTATCCCTGAGTTGAAGTTCAGCTTTTTCCCAATGGTTTAGGACACAGATGGGGCAGAAATCAGTAGCACAGTGCCAAACAGTGTGAGTGGCAATCAGGTTCCTGATTTAGAAGCCAGTGGCTTTTCTATATTCAATAGAAAATCAGTATATCAAATATAAACCTGGAGAAAAGGTGGTATAAATTTCAAACAGAAATCAGACCAAAGCTGGATGTTCTTGATAGGCTAACTCGAGCTAGAAATGATGAAGTCAATCTCAAGGGCTAAGAAATTTCTTCCCATACTTATAAAATGCAGATCTGCACAGAAACCACTGTCCTGGTTAAAAAGACAGGTTTCTGTCAAGGAAGGCAGGAACCCTTCCTGGAATAGAAAGATTACTCCCTCCCTCCAAATTATTGTAACTTTGAAATTATGGGGCTTCCAGGCAAAAATTATGGGAGAAGGAGTAACAGTTCTTTACTAGAATATGTATGTGCCACAAGACAGATGAATAACAGCAAAACAATACCAGAAGTTCCCCACCCAGTCAAACCAGCAGCATAGACCCTCTCTCTGGAGAGAGGGAGGAGGTGGGGGGGCCTGGTGGGTCTTTCCTGGTGAGGGCAGGTGCTGGAAACTCCCAGTCAGCTGGCAGTCCCTGCAAGCAGTGGGCTCACCAATGGGCAGCAAGAATTCTACAGTAGCACCAAGCCCTCTGAGAAGTAACTCAAAACCTCAACCATCTCCCCTCCAAGGTGGGCAAAGACTGCCAAAACCCCCCCATCCCTCCCCTTCCTGAACCATTTAAATGACATGTCAAGGCACTTGGCTACCACTTTTGTCTGTTGATCACTGTCCATTCACCATCTCCCTGGCAAAAAATTGGAGGAAATTTCCTAAGAAACTTAAACCAGAACAACCACAAAGTTTATTATGGACCCTGAGGAAAGAGGGGGAACAGGGGGAGCCAAACCATCTTCGAGGGAAAAAACAGGTACAAGAAAAATAAACAAGTGATGCACTAGATCCTTGGCAATCAACTCCCCGTTCATTCTGTAAACATGGGCTCTGAACCATGACAGCAGCAGACCCTCAACTTCCATGGACTTCCAGTGCCATGGACCACACAGTGGTGCTGCCAATGCACATTGTCCTCAGGCAGGGAAGGCTGGCTGGCACTTCTATAAAACTTGAGGGGATTTTACTACAAGGTTGACAAACACAGAAGATTATTTGTAGGCTGTTGTTCATCAAAAAAATTCTTCACATCTCTTGATTATTAAGCAATCAGCTTGATTTGTAGAATTATATGAATAATACGGACATGGTCCAGACAAAATCCCATGCCTCAATTCAGATTCTTTGAAGAGTAACTCTTGAAATAATGTAAATTTTGTGGAATGTCCTATCCCTGAAAAAGAAGTTACCCTTACTGAAGAAAGGACACATTCATTAGATCTGCCCAGCCAGTTACTCTCAGTGATAATTCTTGGGTAACATCTTAGCAAACATTGCTTGGTGCCCTTCTGTGCTGGAGATTCAGCTTTCAGTCATGTAGGTGACAGGTGAAATGTAGCCTTCCTCAGATTCTCCTGACACTACAGTGAAACAGGGACTGGCCAAGCAGAGCAGACACTGTGGACTATCTTCAAGAAGCAATGGGTATGTCTGTGCTGATGTTCTGGTGTGGACCAGGGAAATTAAAATTAAATTCATAAGCATCTATCTCTGCTTGCTGTGCCTCAGTTCTAATCATGGAACAGTTCTAAGAGTGGGAAAACTGGATTTCTTCAGATTCAACTAAATTGACACATGGTGTTGAGAGCCTAATTCAGTCCATGCACTGTATTCAGTATATATGTGCGGAGAGCAGCTCATTAGAAGTAAAAATACCCAACACACCCAAGGTGTGGATGCTCGGTACTAGGTACCACCTGTTTCATTCTCTGCATCTGCTCCTATCACACTGCATGACTGTTAAAACAGAGGAAGCCTACAACCACAGAGATTTACAGCACTGCAGGTCCTGCCTTGTGAGATCCTAAAGAATAAAAGCAGCATGAGATTTGCCTTTTCAAACGGTTTTTAAGTGCAGCAAGAATTTATACTTTACCTCCTGCAAAGTAAGTTTTGCCACAAAAGATTCTACAGCTATGCAGGGAAGCAGCACTGAAAATCAGAATATGAACAGGAGCTGGTATATGAAGGAGCAGAGCTGCTCTTTTGCACTGTTATTAAAGGGCCTATAGAAGGCCCTTGATTGAAAAGGCAAAGCCATGGAAAAATTCCTCTCTCCAGCTACTGTGAAAAGTAATAAGTACATGATCTGGTACCAATCTGCAGCCCTGTCTTGGGCAACACTCTCTGTCTCTGCAGGATGAGTTCTGCCTGAAACACAGTGTACCATTTGCACCTTGGATTGCTACCATACCTGCCACTTTGGAGTTGTAGGCAACTCCCACGCCGCAGATGTTGTTGTTGGCAGCAGCAGACACCTCTCCTGCACACCTTGTCCCATGGCTGTGAAAAGGAAGGCAGAGAGACCAGATGAACCCCAGCTAGTGCACATGCTGAGCTGAGCTGATCACTGTGAGCTTGTTTTGCCTCAGTCAGCTCCCAGTGCTGCAGGGGAAAACCATTTCATGGCAAACTATTGAGTGCTGAATACTTCGATGCGTTCATTCTTTCCTGAAGCAGGCGATATCCAGTTCCCTCTCTGAAGGATGAGTGATGCTTGCTCTGAGGTTAACATGTATCCTTATACTGCATTTCGTTGTTAAGTTATTCAGGGCGTTTTTCATTTTAGCTTGTGAGACAGGTTCTGCCTCGTTACCAACTCTTAGTAGAAACAGCTCTCGACAGAACTGTATAAATAAAAGATCAATATTAATTCCTTTATTTTTGTGGCTTAACAGTGTGACTCCCATTACTTTGAACCTTATGGAACACAGGCTGGTTGCCTCCTTGCTGTTTGAACGTGTACAAAGACCATATCCCTGCCCACAAAAGAAATGCTACAGGAAGAGGTGGGTGCAATACCAAGCTGGAGTAGCAGAAGGGAGCCACGATGGCCACTGCACTCCTCAGCAGGAGAGCTGCAGCATTCATGGCCAGGCCCAAAGCTGTGGGACCTAAGGCATGTACATCCCTCTCATTCAGTGCCTAATTCCCAAAAGAGCTGACAAGGTGCTCCAGCTCACAGAGCTACTGCTTTCTGCTCAAGTGGCAAAAGCCTCTGCTCTGATACAGAGGTCCAGGTTTGGGCTGACACATGGTATTTCAATAATGCCTGGCATCTATGAGGTGCTTTCCAGCTCTTAACAGAGACTCTTTAACTGGCAGTGGCTCCTGCAGGTAGGGAGATTGCATTTTACTTTCTCCTAATTCATCATAGAAATTAAATTTAAGAGAAGAGAAATACAGACAACATAACCTAGTTTTTTTAAAAAAGCATAGCAGCAGGGAAAGTACTGAAACCTTTGGTGCTGTAAGGGCTTTTTTTAGTCTAAGATGTTGAATCAATATATTAATCCATCCAACTGCACACATCAATCCACTCTGCACATCGAAACCGGTGTTGATCCTACAGCATGCTAAGGATTCATGCAATTCAAAATGCTGTATTATAAAGGTTATACAGAGTATCAGATGGACCACCCTGGGAGGCAGCAAAACTGTTTTAATCACTTTTTTCTCTCTCTTCCCCTTTAAGGGTATCTGGCAAAGATAAGTGTAACATTAATAAAAAGGTAAGAAGCAACACATACTTTCTCCTGCTTTACTTGGGAGAATATATTTTTAGAGGCAGTTCCATAAAGAAAGATGACTGAAGATCTCATCTGCTTCCTTTTACAGAGGGGACAGAGAAGTAAGCAATACAGACTACTTATTCAGAAGCTACAGAAATTGCTATCAGCGAAGAAACAAGAAGATTTTCCCTTATGTTCTTGCTCCAGGAAGTGTGACAGAAACACAACCTTCATTGGTAGGTGCTATCAATGCTAGGCATTCATTATCTAGTCACCTATGGGCCAACTACAAGCCACAGAGAAGAATAAATGGCTTTGTTCAAAATTGGCTTGACTAATGCTGGGTTGTAAAACATCTGTGATGCTGCCAGATTACAGTGAGAAAAACTGTATTATGTCCTTCCTGGCAAAAAAGTTTTACCAGAAGGTAAAACCAGAAGGTCCTCTCCCTGTCCCTGCAGTGGCCCACACAATGGAAGACTGTAAGGAGGCCTCTTCCAGCAGCTCAGAGTTTCAATATTGTGCTACTGACTAGAGAGGAAAAAAAATCCCTTATGAGTTAGTGGAAATGCATTTGGTTGAATTATTAATGGAAAATAGCAATCATTTCCAACTTAGCCCTATTTGCTGTTCATGTATCATTGATAAACCCTTTGTGGTCTCTATGTGGACTCATGTCACAGGAACAAATCACAGCCTTTCTCTACAGTGTTCACCTCTTCCCTATTTCAATATTTAAAGCAAAGGGATAGAATACAAAAATATTTTCATCTATGAACAAGCTACTTCAAAGTTAAACCATATATTAGCGAGTAGAGGAAGTCTTACATAAATTTTATGCAAGTGAAAACATTTTACATGAACAAGCATGAAAAATTAAGGTGGAAGAAGTGGATTTAGATGAAAAACACTTTTGCATACTGTATTTAAAAATACTTATATTAGCTATGAAAATTTCACTCTGCTTTGTCTTTGAAAACAATTCTGTTTTAAAATCCACTGCTAATGGTAGTGTGTGTCTCTCCCTATTGACATATTTTTGAAAGTGTCAGAGGTGACACAGATTTTTATTGAGGCCCCTTTTCACCTGCTTTGAAATGCTTCAGCAGACAGCAAAAGACAGGACCCATCCATCCTATCTTCAGCTCTTTGCAGGGGAGGACTATGCAGAGCTGCAGTCTCAATAGCTGGGACCACCTGCCTTCCTTGACCACTTTAGCTGCTTGCATTGGGCAGCAATTAAACATGCAGTACTCAGATGGACACTTTTGTGGGGCAAATGCAATCCCCTTTTCACTCACATGACATCATCAGCTTCTAAGATTTGAGTGCTCACAGAAGGGAAAGCATTCTCCTTTGGTTTGGATCCATTGCTAGTAAAAGATTCTTATGTCTGAAGAATATACTTACTGAAGCAAGTAAGTTTTGCCCTGTTAACTCATTAGCTGAGTGAGAGAATATACAGAATATAAAGGCCATAGGAGTGGAGATAATTAGTCATTATTTAGATCAGGGCAGAAATTTGTAATTTCATTGCTCTGGGGGAGAGAAACCAAGCTGTGCCTTCTGCATGCTCACAACATGAAATCAGAGGGTAGTATGGGACCAAGCAATCACTGATTCCTATGGCTACCTCTTCACTGCATAATGCAGTACCTGACAAGGTACTGAATGGGGTTCAGAAGGAGAGGGTGTTCAGTTCCCAGAGTGGTTCTTAAAAACCACTGAGTTCTGTGGGGCTACCCTTTGTTTTGGGGAACAGGGCTGGATTCAAGCTCCTTCACTGCTCCCACTGCTCCTCAGGCTCTAACACAGCTCTGTTCGATGTTGCACCAAGTGTATACTTTCCTGCTGGGTCCCCAAGCTGTGGATCTGAACACAGTCAAACAGTGAGTACAGTAAACAAAAGAATAAACTCCCTGGCTTCCAAGCCATCTATGGGCCTCTGCCTGTAGCAGCAGCTGAACTGCCTGAAAGCAATTTCCTGCCTGAGGCACCACCCTTCCCTTCTGAAAACCATCCTGCATGGTTTCGTAGGCCAGTGGCCATTAGATGAAAAGGCCAAAGTGATTCCAGAAGTCTTACAAAGCACCAAATGTAAGGGGAATCTGAGCTTACAAGCAGAGCAGCTGTGATTAATGAAATACTCCATGCAAAAACCTCTCCTATTTATTCTTAAAGTCTAATGAACACATTGCACATGCAGCTGGCAGCTCACAAAAGCCCCTTGGTGATCAGTCTTCTGCTTCTTGTTCTACAAATCACTTGAATTGCTCACACAGAAATGTATTCTTTATGGAAAAAGGGATATTACGCTATCCTATTTCAAGTCTGATCCTTCTGCATGCATAAAATTCGATGGGAGATACATCACTGGCTGTGCAAAATGGAGCCTTTATTTCAGGGTTCTCTCAATAGATTTTCCATGTAATCATGCCCTATCCAGATGCACCTGTGTAGCTACAGGTAGGGACAGACAGACTGTCAAAGGCAGACAATTGTTACCTACCAGTAACATTAATTGAGGAGCCAGAAGCCATGGCAAGAGCTTATATAGGAGTATGTCAGCTCAATTAACAGACTAGCAAAGAAATACACAGAGAAAAACAGTTACAGCTACTCCTGGACAGAGAGGATATGGTGTGCTGGTTTGTCCTTAACCTGCAGAAAACTAAGAATCTTGCACCTTAAAGCCTTCCTATATTGTAAAGGCAGGAAAGGGATGTTCCTCTGAATGTGTTGCTCCCATGATTTACCTTGCAAGACAGAAAATCCCATCTTGAAAAAGAAGTCTCGAGGTTCATAGTATCATAGAGTGGTTTGGGTTGGAAGGAACCTTAAAAGATCATCTAGCTCCAATCTCCCTGCTATGGGCAAGGATGCTACCCATGAGATCAGGCTGCTCAGGGCCCCATCTAGCCTGGGCCTGAACACTTCCAGGGATGGACATCCCATTATGACTAAGGTTCACTGACAAACAATGTTATACTTCCTAAGTATTAATTTTAATTTTTTCTGAAAAGAAAGACCAGTAAAGGAAATCTGCAAAGCAACTTCTCCATCATTTTCCTCCCCCTGTTGCTGACTTGAACTCCCCATTCCTCCAAGAAACAGAAGGAAGTATTGCAGTTCTCTGACAACCAGAATCATGTTGTTCTCAATTATTACATATTGGGTCACAGACAATAGTGCTTCAAGTTAGCCAGGGGCACCTGGAACCAGGGACAATAACCCCTGCCACATCTGGAATGCTTGAGGTCTATTCAAAGAGACTTTGGGATGTAACTCTCCCTCCCGGGAGAGTTTACTTTGCAAAATAGGTAAGGATGGCAAACTGTGCCCCACTATAAAATACTTGATAGTACAGAATCAGTGTTAATGGGACTTGGCAGAACATACTTAATTTTATGAAGCACCACACTGAAAACAACAAAAGCTAACATTGCACACTAAAGCTAAATTTAATTTTCTTCCTCTCCAGAGCTAAGTGGTATCTGTCTCCTGTAAAGATCCTTTACATAAATAAAGCAAGAAAGTCAGAAGACCTTCACAAATTAGAGCCCTAGTCTTTCTCTGACTTTCCATTCACTAACTGGATTCATACTACTTTAAAGGTGTCAGATGTCCTTTCTCAAAATAAAGTAGAAATCTCATTAAGATCTTGCTTCAGCTGAAAAATTCCAGGACTACAAAGAAGGACATCACAGCTCCTACCTCTGTTTAATCCATTCCAGGAGGTCCGTGTCTGAGGTGAAAGCATAGCTGCTTCTTTGTTGTGTCACTCTGACAGAACTACAATTGATTTCTTTAGAAATGTAAATAAAAAACACCATCCAAAACAGAGACCATCCAGTCATCCTAAGTTAGAGATGAAAACCACATCAAATGGGCCTGAAATATTTTTTGAAAAGCACTCAGTCTGAGCCCTGAAATATTTCAAAAGTTTTCAAATTCTCAGCACTACTGGCAACTTCTGTCCAATGGACATTTGGAAATTTCACTGAAAATAACCAAAATAATTTTTGAAAATCCAAGCTAGAGCCTGCCATGGAACAGATACAGAACCTAGGACACATTTTGTAAAAAACTGTCAAAACATGTTTCCATTCTATGTAAGAAAAAAAAAAAAAAAAAGGCCAATGAGTTTAAGGAAAGNAAAATAACCAAAATAATTTTTGAAAATCCAAGCTAGAGCCTGCCATGGAACAGATACAGAACCTAGGACACATTTTGTAAAAAACTGTCAAAACATGTTTCCATTCTATGTAAAAAAAAAAAAAAAAAAAGGCCAATGAGTTTAAGGAAAGTAAAATTCACACTTTCTAAAATCTTAAGCCTTTTCTTTTGGGCCATCCTTATTTATACCATATCTTGAGAACCAGTCCTTCTCCTACTGAAAACTGGTTAAGTTCAGAGCTAAGTTCAGAAGACACTGAAGAAGGAATGAATCTTGGGCAATCACTGTATATTCAGGAGAAGCAACACAACAAGCACAGCTGCACTGCTGATTCTAAATTTATAAACACAACAGAACAAATTCCACTGTATATGGACTTAAACTTCTCCAGCAGATAGAGAAATGCTATCCATTGTACACTGTCCTTTAATCAAGGTGATTCAGAATTTAATGTAAAATCTAATTGTTTTTAAACTGGTCATTCTACACCATGCTGCTGTTCTGACTTTTTTGGCTACAATATGATGAAAAGACTTTTTTCCCCAGTCTTTCTTCTCTCCAGCTTATTCTCTTTAAATTTAGCCAGCAGATGGGAAGCCAGTTTATGCAGGTTTGGATTACTGGACTGTCCTAGGACAGCTGACAAAAAGGTATGTAGCCATCACTTATCCAAACAATCTAAAAACATAATTTTCTGGAGCAGCAACTTCATTTATAAACTATAAACCTTAAAAAATTACGTTGTAAGTAACCCCTAATTTTCAAGCAGTAGTGAGACTGCAGTGTCTATTCTGTGATGATTGAATTTAGCAGAAAACAGACATTTCACAAAGATGTAGAATTTCTTACACCAAGTGAACCAAAGTGAACGGTAGGCTGCCCAAAATTCATTTACCTGTTAAACCAGTCATCTGTATAGCGGGGATAGGGGTAGGGATCATTGCTGCTGAAGTCGTAGCTGGCTTTGGCATTCTGCAAAACACAAGGAACACAGAAAATCAGCTGAAGAACAGACATGCAGGGCAAAGTGAAACACAAATTGAATGAGAAGCTGAGAATCAATAGCAAACTTTGCCCTCTTCATTCTGCGAGCTGTATCTGGACAGAAACCAGTCCCTATTGTACTGTACCATTCCCCATTTTCCACACCAGCAAGCCGTGGGAATAATGCTTTCTGGCATGCAAAGCCTCCTGTAGACCAACGTGGTTAATTGTGAGGTTGTGTGAGAGCTCAGGTCACTACTTAAGTAGTAAGTGTTCATCAACACTCACAAGAGTATTCAGGTATTAAACTACTTGGTGTGGCAAAGCAAAGGTTAAATCCTATTTTCCAAGCAGTAGTGGAAGTGATAAGACACATGGGTCTTCCATAGAAGAAGTATTTTTGAAAACTCCATTTGTGGTACTACAACAGTCAGATTTCTAAAAGCATTTCAATGCCTAAGAATATGAATTTCTCAAAATTCAACTGTGAAAACTGCATTAATGGCCAGCACATATGCCTGAAAATCTCTTTGCATATTTCTCATTCCTTTAGTTGTCTGAACAACTTCATAAATGTGGCTTTCAGGCACTTTTCAAAATGTCATCCCGTGTCTCTGCTTTCCATATAAATCTAATTCATTCCTGATTTGTTCTACCAGCAGTTAAGGACACTCAGCAACTTTTTGATCTGAAGCAAATAAAAAGTTTCAGAAAGTCAAGTGCCATCTTCTTTTTTCTGTCTTAATGAAAAAAATAAAGGGTGACTGAACATTAGGCTTTTAAAAATATTTAGCAGTTTCCTCTCAAGTGCATGTTCATTGAGTTTATGTTTTAATAATCATCATAATCAAGGAACAGAATTATGTTAATTCTTAATTAATGTGTACTTGTATTCCTTTTAAGATTTGGCTGAGCATGCTATTGAAGATAATTTGAGACTTGTGCATGAATAGCTTTGCTCCTAAAAACATTCCCTTTCATCTGATTCTCAGTTCCTGGGATACAGGAATAGATGGTCCACTGGTAGCACCCAAGTCCTTGGGTTTTGGATTCAAACCCTAAACTCCCAAAAACTTGTTCCAGAGTGAAATGAGGACAACATTGTCCTTGATACTTGAAGGGCAAAACTAAGTATCTTTCAAGTTATTGCACAGTGGGGTTTTTTGGCTGGTCATTTCAAAGCCTGGTTGCTTATATTCAGATAGTAAATATTTTGCAGCATTTGAATGGAGCTGAGATTTTCAGAATGGCTCCCAAATGGTTTGATGCTGTCCTCCAGCTCTGAGATGAATCCCTTTTTGAGATCCTTATGGATTTCTCCACATCTCCACACTAAGGCCCTGATTTTCAGCCTGAAGATGCCTTCCAATCATATCAGCTATAGCCACAAATTCTCAATGCTTCTAAGTCTTTGTGCCCAAGTATCTGATTAATTTGCTTCTTTTAATTACCACAACTGCTTATACTTATAGCACTTTAAATGGCACAGGTCTGCATGAGTGAAGAGTAAACAGAACATCACTTTTCAGCCAGGGAAAAAAGGGCAATTTGACAGTTGTCTATAATTCATGAGTAATACAGAGAAGGTGGGCAAGGAGTTATTTTTTACTACTTCTCATACTGCCAACTTCATATTCACTCAGAACTTTTGCTTTCACTCTAAAAATACTGTACAAATGAGAATTTAAACTCAGTCATGTGTCAACTGTGTTTTATTTTCCCATCTGGAAGAGATGCAGTCCCACTTTGTCTTGGTTTGAAAGACATGTGTTGGCCAGGGAAGGCAGGAGCCTCCCTTGGAATGGAGAATGTAAACCCCCTTCCTCCGAATTAGTGTAATTTTGAAATTAATTTGATGATTCCCCGGCGCCTGCAGAGGGCATGGGCTCAGCTGTGCTCCCCCTCACGGGAATGGCGACTGGGCCCAGACGGGAAAGGGATGGAAATGGGAGGCTTCACAAACCCCCAGGGCAGTCGATCCTGGTGTCTCAACAGGACTTTGAGAAGCACCAAGATGGAATGGTAGGAATGAGCAGAAATCCCAGGGCGGTGGACCAGACTGATAGAAGCTCCATGGCATAGCAGGACGTCCCAGCAGGGCAGGGGCTGCGCGGCCCAGCAGTAGAAGAAAAGCAGCTCTGGGCTGGGTTATTGCGGTGGTAGCAAAGTCCCTTTTCCCAAGTAGTAGCTCGACCACCTTCCTCCAAAGCCCCAAGAGAGTGAGAGAAAGCAGCTGCCCCCAGTCCCGTCCTTTACCTCCCCCCAAAATCTTGCAGTATGTCTCCCCTTAGAGAGAAACTCCCAGAGGAAAAAAGAAGTGTATCCAGATGCTACACTCCTCCGCCTCAGCCACACTTTCGTTTTCCTTAAGTACCTGTAATTACCCAGTAGTTAATTTCCTAGCAACTTAAGGGAAAAAATTCTCTAAGTAAAAAAGAAAGAAACCCAACCCCCAACACACTTACATACCCTAAGCTCATAGGGGGTCTGATGAGGCTGACTTCTCAGGACAGCATCAAATATGCAAGCACCTTGTACTTGCTATCAACCACTCTTGACTCTAGAACTCCCTTGTGCAAAAATCCAGGCTGAAAAGCCCTTCTAGCTGTGCTGGTGTACCACTCGTGTTCATAGCAGTGACAGACAAAGGGATTCCAGCCTTTCTGAAGGCTGTTTGTCCTTTCCCTTTCCCAGTACCTACCTTGTTTCCATGCCCAGCCATAATGCTCCTAGTTGTTTGTCCCTTCCTGGTTTCCGTACCTATACTTTGTATCCACGCCCACCTCCCCTGTTCTCATTTAAATGATCTGCAACTGCAAGTGCTCATGGGACACTATTAAAAACCCCTAAAACAAGGTGCCCAAATAACACCTGGAACTGAGAATAGTGTTCTCAGGTCAGGAAATTAGTGAAGAGAATGAATTTACCATGCAGAGCTGCTTTGTCCCTTTGCCATGACCCCAAGAGCATCTGACCAACATGACCTCCCTTGACAATGACCCAGAATTGTTTTCCTATAGACCCTGTGAGGATGGAAGGCCCAGCTCTGCCCAAGGACAAAGCTGCATTGTGTCCTTCTCCTTCTCGTCATCCAGTGGGAACAGCAGCGGTGTGCGCAGCCCCTCGGGTTCCCCACCAAAGCTGACTTCAAATAAAGGCCTTACAAAGGAGTAGGTCTCCTGCCCATTTGTAACAGCAGCCACATCCTGTAGCTCTCCTTTGCTTCATTTAGGATCACTGCACTCAAAGGAGAGATAACTAATGGAGTGGGAACCATCCACAAAGGGCAAAATTAAGAAGTCTTGTTAAGAAAACAACTGCTAACTGAGCAATTTATCTTCATTAGGGTCTTCGAGAAAAGACAGTGAGTTTCAGCATTGTGAAGGAGTGTTTCACCCACACTATGGAACAGTGAAATGGGTAATGAAACAGGAGAGACAAGTACAAATGGGCTGCTTCAAGTTCCTAATTCAAAGATCAAATCCACAAATACCTAAGCCTCAACTTTTGTTAATTTTTTTTAAAGCTTAAATAAGAAATTAAATCAATTTCAAAGTTACATCACAAAGGAAACTGCTTCAGTGGATCGCTTAAACATTTCATTCTGTGTTTCGCGAAGTGAATATTAAAATCTGTGGTTTGCCATTGTCCTCCCTAGGCTGGAGTCCCCAGCAGGCAGCAAGAGGGAATTTATTGCTAATATGGTGAATTAATCAGTGTAGGAACCTGTGAGGTTGCAATCAAAACCAGTGCAGATGAGGATCCACAATAGCACACTGAAATAGGAACACTTTGCTTTTCCCCTTTTCCACAGGTGATGCAGTGCTCAATTTTCTTGCCAAACTAGTCTACTGGCAGTTCCTTCTCTTAGACTTGAAGTGTTGTTTAACACTTGATTTTCAATATCTAAGGTAGTTGCCTGGTTTTTAATCTCAGGGAGAACTTGAGGCACCAACCTCAGACACTGGTCTGGTCTTAGACCAGTCTTTGGCACTGGGTGTTACAATGAGGTGAATCTAATCCCTCACTTTCAGTCAAAACCAGCTTATTGCTGCAGAGTGATTTCATGTTTATCAGTCACTATCTATACACAATTACTTTAAAGTAACATCTATTATATAATAAAAATGCTACTACAGAAAGGAATGGTATTTTAGCTTAGACTAGAATTTCCCAAAGAATTGCCTTGTACCTTTTAAAACACAAGCAGTAAAATCATCTGTGGAACAAATTCATTATGCTAAATATGACACTAACAATAAATCAGTTGTCCCATGTGTTGTTCAGCACTGCAATAAAATTATGTACCTTGAATAATGAAGTAAGCCAATACATTTTTGTATGACTTCACAAGCTTCTGCAGCGTAATTCACATACACTTCTCTTTTTCTCTGTAAGTCAAGAAATATGCCTATGCTCACATGCTAGTCCAGGAGACAATAAAAGACACATCCCACTGGTCACAGGCTGATTCTATTCATGACAATAAAGTCCTGGACTAGATCTGAGGCAGAAAGAAACCTTTTGCTTGTTTGATTTCTTTACTGATCCAATGAGCAAGCAAAGCTATGAACTCAAATTACAACATATAACATGAACTGTACTAAAATAACACTGAACATCATGTGGTGGCAAAATGAAATTAAGTTTTGTACACACAGGCTTAAATAAATCAAATATGCTCACCAGAAGGTGAAAAAGGAGGCAACATGTTTAACCTAGGAGAGGTGCTGCAAGGCTTAGAGGTCATTAACAAAAACCAGAGGCACTGCTGCTAAATCAGCCATTGTACAATAAGCCCTCTCCTCTCTGCCATGGGAAGCACACCTTTATTTTGGTTTGGTTTGTGGGGGTTTTAAAATGGAAATGAAAAAAAACCCATAACTTTTTAAATACCTCTGCCTCTACATGAGCTAATGTACATGTCCTATATTTCTATGCAGCAAATTCAGAGTCGGTTTGAAGACCATGTAAAACCAAGAATATATCCACAAAGTAATGGGTTTTGTTAAAAAATATTAACTTTAAAGAGCAAATTCACAACTGGTGAAATCTGCCATGTCTCTCCAGAAACAGCAGCCTTTTACTCAGTTCTTACAGGTACATTACAAAAGTAAAAATACTGAGCCAGACAACACCAGCCAGTTCTTGAATAATAAATATTATTATATAAGCAGCACACTTCTCTGCTATTCTTCTTTTCAAAACAGCCACAGAATAATAAATCAGAACATCATTTGAAATGGATGGAATTGTGTCCTGGGTACAGAATAATACCTGAGGTGCCTGTAAACCCTCCTGGTATTCCAGTTCCAGGTATTCAGTACAAGTTCTACTTGGTCACAGAATGAGCAAGTAAAGAGCTCACCACAATAGTGATTTCATTTTGTAGCTATTACTGAAAATGCCTTCAATTTCCTCAACAATCACCAAGTATCTGGGATTAGGTCAAAGGAAAAACTAGTGGAATTACAGTCAAGAGAAGATAAACTGACTGCAAACAAGTTGCTACTGCTTAATTTATAACAGTTAAAACAGTTGAGATTACAAGAAGTAAGAATTCTAGTAATCCAGCCTCAGAACTCATAGAAAGACAGGTTGGCCTGTCCCCCACCTCTCATCAAACAACTTATTTTGCAAAGTTGAAAGTTTTTTTTTCACTTCTTAGGTTTAAAAGCAAACAAGCAAAAAGTTTTTTCTAGTTGAAAAATACATGGAGTCTCACTTTAACATTTGCATTTATCTTCATTAAGGTAGCATTATTTTTAAAGTTACAGTTATGAAGAAAAATAGCTTTGATGAGGTCATATCAGATTGTGTTCTTTTTCTATATTAAATAGATTTCTTTGTCAAGTAACTGATGATCATGTCTACATATCACTTAGCGCTACAATGTCACACAATCACATATTTTCCCAGTAATGGCCTTCCTATTTCCCCTGCAGACAAAATGAGAAACCCAATATTAGTTACACTGCTGGCTTGTGCTCTCCAGCATGTGAGCATCTTTTTTAAAAAAGGGTGCAGTAAACACACTTAATTTCACACAGGGTAAAGCACACGGGCAGTACAGCAGTGCTGTATACCACCCAGGTAGCTCTAAGCACAGATATTTCCCAGCTCCAAAGAAATGGAAAGAAATCAGAAATTAATTCTTAGGTTCCAAGATTGTCAGGTGTTTTCCCAGTGAACAAAATGAAAGTCTAAACATATCTAGCTAAATGCCATCTAAGTCTGAGTGTTTGCTAATGCTTAGCTCAGAGCTGTGTAGTCAAACAGGACCAAAAAAATGGAAATCACAAAGACTGAGAGAAAATGTTAGGTTGGGCAGAATTTTTAAGAGGTACAGAATTATTTTTTCCAATCAATTTTTAAAAATAAAGCCAGCTTATTGAAATACCCTCCATTACTTTCCCCTGCATCTTTACCTGACATAGGAAAAAGGAGTAAGAAATTGAGGCAGGCATGAGATTTTACTAAAAAGAAGCAGCCAAATGAAGTTCAATTTATAATAAAGGCACTGCTTCATGGTTCACCTCTTGGCATTCTTAGCCTGCACCACAATTTTCAGGTTGATGGGGAGAAAACCTGAAGCACATCACCAGTTGTTAATTGCTCAGAGCCAGAGCTCTGAAGGTAAAAGCAAGTTAACCTACAGAACTGAAACTTATTTCTGCTCACCCAAACATTCCTTAATTTTCGGAGAGGGTCCACAAGAAACTTTAAGTTGTACCTACAACACACCAAGGAGATATGTTCATAGGGAGACATAAGGCTAAGGCAATAAAATAAGTAAAGTAAAAATAAAGCAACTAGTTGCTGTTAAAGATTTTCAGGGCAAGTAGCAAATTTAAAGTCTTGGATTATGGAGTGAACTCCTTGGTTTCTTTAATTCAGGGAGATATGAAAAGGGGAAAAAAGGACATATAAATTGTTAGAGAAATATGAGTCCTTTGATTATTTTATTATAATAGGAAATACAAATTGTGTAATGACTTTGACTGAAAAAACCATGAACACACTTTTCATCTAGTTTTAGTGTTCCATTTTTTTAAAAACCTGGCCCATATTCCCCTCCCAATGGAGAGTTTTCCCCTTCAGATACTTTGATTATGCCTTACTTTGACCTACTGAGGTTGAGAGACTAACAGAGGTATAAAGCTGGCAGCAGAGAAATGAGGTCCAAGTCCATTATTCTTAGTTATGTTCCTGTAAGAAACAGCTGACAAGTCTGTCACTACATCAAATATATGCTTGATGGGCACTGAGCTGCAGTAAAGGTTGTTTGCAATGTTTTGGTGGCAGCCAGCACTTAGAGATTCCTGGAGGAATAGAGCAGGAAGGGAAGGGGAGCTAAACCATCATGCTCTTGCCAATGAGCCCAACATCTAGCAAGATCTGCCATGGGCTCTTCTTATCAAACGTAGCAAGATCCAGCTCACACCCAGCATCAAGGTCTCTTAAGCAGGACGTGGGGAGTAAGGGAGAATTTTTTCCCATCACTGTAAGAAAATCTATAGCTCAGAGGCTGCAATACAAACTCAGCAGTCCTTCAAGTCCAGTCATTTAGCATGACATGGTCTGGCAAGGAGTGGTCACTCATGCTAGGAGAGCCAGCCTTTCCCTGCTGCGGTGCATGATCAGTAGGCACTGGCACCCACATTGCAGAGTCCATAAAAACTGACAATTATCAGCAATGCTCTCAGGAATACTGGACTTGTTGCAATGGCACTCAGAAAACAAACATGGCAGGTTGTTGAAGATGTTCACTTCTAGAGGCTACACCAACCTATCTTTACAGAACAGTCAAAGTGTAACTTTGCAAAGAGGGAAATCAAAGTGGCTTAGGTGATTTGGGGGGTGACCTACAACAGAGAGACCTGGTCCATGTGGGT
This sequence comes from Toxostoma redivivum, assembly GCA_013397375.1. Lineage (NCBI taxonomy): Eukaryota > Metazoa > Chordata > Aves > Passeriformes > Mimidae > Toxostoma > Toxostoma redivivum. Next base: position 113,488 of record VXBI01004282.1, read on the forward strand.
TATGGAGAGGGGAGGACAGGCAAAGCTAGTCTGCAGGCAAAGCTAGTGATGCAGAGGAACTGAAAGTGAAAGCAGGCAAGACAGAAAACTGGTTGGGTATTTTCCTTCTCATGAAAGGCTTCTCAGCTGACAAGAGAAGAGAACTGCTAACAACCACACCCTGCTGGTGTTTCACCTAAATTGCATGAATATGGGAGACGAATGAACACATCAAAAAGACATTGCAGATGAAGCAAAAGGAGGTGAAAACTTCAGAGATGAGAATCAAAAAATATAATGCAAACTATTACCTACATTTCTTCTGTCACAAAAAGCAAGCACAGCTTGATTTAAAATTCTTCGAGTTAAAAGGTCTTTAAGACCTATTGTGTGTTATTACAGTTGTAAGCTGATAGCATCACAGGGGAGAATTATAATGTGACTAATACCTGTCAAGACATGCTGGGCTCTCAGGGATTTTAATGTATCAATTTAGAATGCTTTGGCATTAATTAAAGTTTGCATTGCTTATTCCATGTGGAATCAGCTAAATCCAGAATGTGCTCATGTAAATCCACACATACTAAATTTTTCAAGTGTTTAAGATTTTAAATAGTACATAATCATTCCAGATTCTTCTGTTAAAGATTAGTATATTTGATCATAGCTAACATCTTCTGTAATGTTAATTACTGGATGTTTAAATTTAAGAAGTGTCCTAGACATCATTAGATGACTGACGTAAAGATTCACAACTACATCTGTCAGACATGGTATCACGGTTGACTAATCCTGCAAATGAGTTAAGTGCCACTGAATTAAAGTGATTTAGTTTCTCACAAGAAGGAATTCTAAAAAACATGTGCTAGCATTGAAATCATAAAGTCCTTGAACACAACACAGTCTTCATCCTCACCTTTGTATATATTTAGAGATTCACCTCATTTAACAAAAGTCAGAACACGATTTGCCTGAAAAACATTTCCAACTATTTCAAATCTACATCAATGCTTAAGGACAGCACAGGGAACATGTGACTGAGGTATCCACTACCGTATACATTTAAATTTCACGAAATAACAGCCATACAGTAGTGGGAGTAGTTGAAGTTTCATCAAATCCAAGCTCCTGTTCCACAGGAAAGCATGTTATCCCAGGCAGTCATGTTTCCACAGACCTTAGTATCATTATTTGCTCTGCTGAAGTCTATGCCTCTTATTGTAATGCTTAAAAAAATAAAAGGCAATGCACAGTAGAACAAACATTAAAAACCTGCTATTTATATGATCTGTCAAATTGCTGATTTTAACACAAAAACAACTATTGACTTAAATGTGGCCAGCATTTTATTAGACATTGTGCACTGCTCTTCTGTTCCCTGGTAAGAGATGTTCATTATGCATATTGCTTCTATTTGGAATGAACAGAAATTATGAACATTATACTTAAAGCAATCTGCAAAAAGGCAGGTGTTTAAAAATATCTTACCTACCTACATAGCTGCCAAGAAGTAAAATATTAATATGGAGAACATATATGCATACAGCTAAAATGAAACAATGCAAAGCAAACAACCATGCCAAAATGAAGTACCAGGATGGAAAAGATTAAATTAATTTCAAATCAACCAAATTAATTTACAGGTACAGTGACAGAGAAGTGTTTAAAATATTGGAAAAGCCTGCTGGGGGTTGGTTTTTCCTTTCCTCTTTGCACGTGGAATTTTTTCCCATTGACAAGCTAAGAATCACTGATGGCTAGGTCTGAGGGGGAGGGGAGGAGAACCTTGAGATTAGAAGCAGGAAAAGGAGGGTGGGGGGCAGTTGCTGTTTCTTGCTCGCTCTTGGCTTTGGAGGAGGATGGCTGCTAGCACCACCATCCCAACGCCAGGAGCTGCTTTTTCTTCTTCCACTGTTGGACCCCGGACCCCTGCCCTGCTAGGACACCCTCCTGCTTCAGCTTGCTATTTCCAAGCGTCCTGTTGGAGCACTGGGACTGACACTGCCCCAGGGTTCATGAGCAAAGCCTCTCCTCCTTCCCTTCCCATCTGGGACACAGCTGCCATCACCCCAGCTCCCCTGCAGCTGCACAGGGATCGCTGCACCTGCCCTGTCCACTGGGAACCTGCCAGAGCTAGCTGCAAACTGTGACAGTAACTGCATCAACAGGGAAAGTACCCGCAGATGAGAGACCACTGAGTTCTGCTCAGTTCCTGTTCTGTTTGTTGTTAATTCCATAGTTGGCTTTGTTTGCCTTGTTATATATATATATCAGTAAAGAACTGTTATTCTGTCTTAGGTTGCAATACAGGATGTGACCAAAAGTATGCATTCTATCACCATCAGAGGCAGTGATCCTTCTCTCTGTGGGAGATATTCTCTGCTAATGGACCATCTGTTAAAACCAGGTGGGGCAGTCATCCTTATCTTTTCCACAAACCATCCTTCCTCCAGAAAGATATCTTCTGTTTATGGGCCATTGAGTCCCACTGCATGACTGATAAAATTACATCATCCCATTGGGAGATGCTCCAACCAGTGGGAGGAGCCAAACCTTTCCTACCTAGATAAAACTGAGATGTGGAACATGAGACCAGCCTTTTTCTGCTTGGATTCCTGAGGAAAAACTGGACCTTTCCACATCATCACTGGATCTTCAGAGGAAAACTGCACCTTCTACAGGATCACTGCTTTAACTGAACCACATCTGTCACTGCAGGAGGACTGCAGCCACCATTAATGGGACTGCTACCAACACCCTGACTGACGGGGTGTCAGGTTGTATTCTGACTCTGTCAGTGTTTTTTGGGGTTTGTTCTCTGTAGTACTGTATTTCTATTTTAATTTTCCTAGTAAAGGACTGTTATTTCTATTCCCATATCTTTGCCTGAGAGTCCCTTAATTTCAAAATTTTACTAATTCAGAGGAAGGGATTTATTTTCTCCATTTCAAGGGAAGACCCTGCTTTCCCTAGGAGACACCTGTTTTTTCAAACCAGAAAGCCGTTGTGATTTCGCAAAAGAAAGGGCACTACTTGTGAATTCCAGATCTCCTACACTCTTTTGCTTTGCAAAGAGTGGCTTATCCAGAGGGCTTGGCCAAAGCTCTCCTTTAAAACCAGTTGAAAGTCCAGTAGTTAAGAGTGGGTTTGTGACTTTCCTTGCCAAAATCACCACTGGACCCAAAAAACTCCCTAAACCCCATCAAATTTTAATGAAGCTTTGTGAGGGAATAGTGTTCTCCACATGCACCATCTAATTCAGACTTCCCTGATGATACTTTGGTAAACAAAAATAACTACAGCATGAATTTTAATTAAGTTGTATCTAAATGTTGGTGGATATTCAGGGATTTCCACACTGGTTATGGTCTTAAACAATATCAGCAGCTAAATAACTATTCTTTGAGAAACAGAAAAAAAATGCTTTCAAATGGAAAAATCTTTAAAAATTGTGTGGGCCATTTTCAATGCAAAATGTATTACTTTCATTTTGGGGAAAGGAAAGCTCTTTTCTTCAATTTGTTGAACTTGGTTTTAAAATTATGTGGTGTTCACTGCCTCCAGGGGACCATGCGTCTGATCCTCTTCTCCCAAGTGCACCATGCTCCAGAGTGGGATTTTGTTGCTGCTGTTGTAATTCAGCACATTCTGGATGCCAAATATTTTAAATTAGGTTGAACTGATCCAAAATAAAAATATTTCACTTTCATTTTCCCATGGACACTTTAATTTTATATAAAGGCTTACTTGGAGATACCCTAGAGAGAGGCACAAGCCAATTCCTAAAGCACCAGCCAGAACTGATGCAGAAATGTCTGTCATCTGCTCTTTCATCCTTGTGCATTTCTCATTTCAACAATCTTAATTTACTTTCCACAGATGATGCCTTAAGCAAAAATTAATACTTGTGCTTTATGATTAAAGCAATTAGCCACCTTGCACTTTCTCAGTGTGCAACTGATTAAGTGCATTGATTATAGAGAAAAATAAACGCTGCAGACAATGAGTGGTTGTTAGCTTGCAAAGTAAGTATCTTTGGCACCATTCCACATTGCTTGAACACCAGGATTGCATTTAATTTGAAAATTATCCCTTTCAGGTGGTTCTAATATAGAATAAAACTGGAAACTTTTTGCAGCATATGTTGATCTGAAAATAATCTCGGGCAAATGCAACTACAGTATGTGAGTACCTTTTAATTTCAAAGGAGCAGTGTTTTGAGGTTATTTTATAGCCAGTATAAATCAGTGCATCCCCCTGGAGAGGCCAATGTCAGCAGAGTGGTGACAACTCCAGCTGCATGGATGGTACTAAGCACCAAGCCTCAGGTCTTGTCAAGCTTTCAGGGTCCAGATGTCTTAAAATGGGCTTTAGCAAAGCCATTCAGATAACAACTTACTTTCAGTGGAAGAAATCCAGTTTTCAGCTGTAAACATAGCTCTGTGACACAAATCATCTCTCCTCAAGGCAATCACACCACCCTCACAAGTCACAGTCTCCTTAGCAGAAAAAGCCTCTTTCTGTGCCCTCAGGCCATATGAAATAATCCAGAGGAGAAAGAGCCTTTAAATTCTTTTTGCTGTTCCATCTTTTTGATTGAGTTGAAAGCTAGAGATTACAATTACAGAAAATTTTTGCCTTTCATTAAAAAGGAAGACTCTGACATCTATTTTACACAGGCTTCTCTCCCATTGCTAATTCTCATGTTAAGCAGCAATAAGGTACAGAGCAGAGGAATTGTACAGTCATCTTATTTAGACTTTAATACACGAGCACCAGTGACATGTACCTTTAATAACAGTTACTGCTGGGAGCAGGGAAGGACTCTTTGTAGGAGCCCATTGCGTTCTTCAATATTTGAAGCATTTTCTGTATGTGACTAATTCAGGACACCCCTCCAGTTTTAATGAGAACCTTATATGCCTGGCTGATAAGATCAGAGACGGCATCATCTCTTTTTTAGCATTTAATAATGTTCTGAGAAAAACAAAAAAAAAAAACCAACAGATTGCACAGAACATAGAAATGAGCCCAGAAGCTGATCTTGCACAGAACAACAGAAAAAAATAGCCACGTCTGAAAGAATTTAATTCTTTTCCCAGTAACTGCTAATTTTTGCCAGTGAATATTGTCATGCATGTCTTGAGTAAACATTCTAAATGCTAATATCAGCCCCTGAGCTGCAAGAAGCCACCTGAGCAGCATAAACAGCGCAACAGAAGGCCACCAGTTTTGACTGCTAAGGCATCAGTCAGCCTTGCATTTAAACACTTGATCCAACCTTCCATCCTGGCAAAAGCTTCATTCTGTCTCAGTAATTTCTTGAAGCAGTTTGTGGCAGAAATTTTATCAACAGCCTTCATTCATCAATGTTCTAACTGAATTTTCAGTGCTAGCAGAAGGATGTATTGTGAATTTATCCCAAGGTTTGGTTGATAATTTTTAGGTTTTATGCTAATGTTTATTTTAGAAAACCTATTAGCAAGAACTCAACTCCAAAGCAACACCAAAAAACCCAACAGAAACCAACCAAACCAAATCTAATTAGTGATGTGCTGAAACAAGTTTATTCTGTTCTTTATTTTTTTATAATAAATGCTTTTTTTAACATTATAATTAAAATAGATGCTAGCAATGATGGACAGCACATAGAGTTAGCCCATAAAATACCTTTAATGTATCAGAAGCAAAGGTTTATTGAAATGAAGTGTCTAGTGCATGTGCTCAATAACCCTTTGAAATACAGTAGGGAATGCAGTGTAACTGTCTCAGCATCCTTTGAAAATCATGCCATGGGAATCAGATCTCATAAAGCTGCTTGATATCATTGCCTGACACTAGGCCAGTATGAACCTGACTCTCCTATGGTTTGTGTTTATGATCCCTGAGGATTCCCTGGGTTCATATTAAGTGCAGAGACACTGGGAGCTTTTCAATGTCTTCAGAGTGTTTCCAACAAATTTTGCTCCTGGAAGGATAATATTTTTCTCCCCACCAGTTATATGTGAACTCTATTAGACTCAGAAAAAATCAGCTGGGATTTTGAAGTGGGGGGTGGGGAGTCACTAAGGCCAAAAGCAGTGTGGATCAATAAATGTCAGTGGAGTTTTGTCAGCTCTACAAAATCCCACAACTAGGCCCCAGAGATTTTTAGTGGACATACTGATGGTTTGTTCTGGTAAATCACTCTGATCAGGCTCATGGCTACCTGAAAAGTTTGCTGGTCCTTTTTGTGGTGCGTAGGGAGGCCAAATCATACTCAGAAATTCATGGTAATGAAGGAAAAACAGACTTTCTAAAGGTAAGACGATCCTTCCTGCTGTTGCTAACACTTTGCTGCACACATTGCAGTGTGAAATTTATTGTCTGTACTATTTTGTGGCTGTAAAGATTATTCAATGATGTTTTTGTTCCTCTAGCAAACAACGGCAAATTCAGCTCAGAACAGAAATGGAACATTTCCCTGCTTCACTGCTTATGTGATTAAGATAATTATTCCAAAAATATATTCCCACTCTTAGCAAGGCATGGGGAGCCGTTATGGTATTGGCTGGAGACAAGTTATCAAAAGTTTATTAGGGAGAGACTGCTTTGTGTTTGGAGATGCTGACAAAGTGGAAAGAAAAGATAGGTAAGACTATCTGCTGTTCACATTTGAATGAGAAATGGTAGATGAGAGAAAACTTTGACTAACCCTGAGCTAAAACCAAAAATCTTCCCTCATTCCTTACCTAGGGCCTTTCCTGTATACAGTTTGAGTGACACTTGGAAGATAAGGCTGCAGCATAAGGACTGGTAGTATAGAGAAGAAAAGAGAGGAGGTTTGGGGAAGGCCAGCAATGAAGCACTGCTCAGGTTCATGCTTGTTTGCACGTTACATCTGTGCAATTCTACAGAGTTCAAAATCTTTTAAATTGCTGTCTATTACTAAGAATTGCTGCTTGATTCTCATTCTACATGTATCAATACTTTGCGAAAATGTTACCTAGTCACATAACCACCTCCAGTTTTCCTACAGTGTTTGTCTTGTTCTCTCTCTCCCCCTAGGATTTTTGAAACAAGCTTTCAGAGCTTCAGGCAGAGTTCAGAAACTGAAATCAGCGATTTTTTACTCCTGGCCTGAGTCTCTTCGTGGGATCCTATTTTTCTAACTACTGCCAATCAGGGACAACCCTACTTATAGGAGATGATCAGCTCCCCGCTGCTCTAAGTGGGATAATACTGCTACACTGACCTTCACCAGCAGACAGCGGCCAAGGATAAAATACCACAAAAAACTGGTATCAGAGAGAGCTCAGCTTATGTTTCTGTTTGTGACACAACAAATCTCCATTTGCTTAGTTTTTTTCTTTAAAATAGCTTGCTATGTCCATCCCCAGCAGCTGCTTTTTCCCCTTTTTCATTAGACATATCTCAGATGCAGCCCCTGTAACTTGACTTTTCTTTCTCAGTCAGATGCTGTATCTTGGAGAAGCCAGTCCTGAAAAGTGCTGGGTTTATATGTATATTATGTTTTGAAAGCAAACCATGGTGTACATTAGGCCCCAACTTTTTAATTATCAGTTCATAATGATGGGCTCTCTTTGCAGTGAAAAAATAATTTCCTGAAGGTTTCCAAGGTTCCCTGCAGGGTTTCTAAGGCTTGGAAGAAAACATAGATCATTCGACAATGAGTCTCTCCACATTCACAATGTAGAATGGAAAATTCCAGATTTGCCATGACCCCTCGATCCCAGAAAAGCAAGTAGCTATATTGCAGCAAGCTGGGTGCAATGCTGGGAGAGCAGTCCACCCACACTGTGAGCAGACACATGTCTTTCCATGTATATAAAGAGCATTAAAACAAGAAATGGATGATTCAAGCAGTAAATCTTTAAAAAACTACAAAGAAAAATATGGATGATAGGTCAAAGTTCAGTAGTCTTATGAGAAAATACAGTTTTCTTCTTTAGAAAGACCTTTCTCTTCCCTGACCCTGCATTTCATCCAAGTGCTAACCTCCATTAAACTATTCAAGCAAGGAAACCAGAAAGTCAAAATCATAAAAGCCAGATTAAACTGAGGAACCAAGGCCAAGGCTTTACACTTGAAAATGCTCAACTGCCAAACCTACCACCTCTGACAGACTTTCTAATTGCTCCCAATTTTCTAAGAAAGATGTAAAGACACTGTCAGGGTATGCAGGCTTTAATACAATTGAGAAGCTTTTTATTTCCTAAAAATAAACAACAGAACCTCAGAGAAAGCTGCCCCAAAGCACAGATATAGTGAAACACTAAGAATGTGGTACAGAAGTTGTACAAAGATGACTGTAATTGCTATGCCAGCCTGAATCAGGTTAACAACTCACTCCTTAAGAGGCTAGTTTCATTTAATTTTTACATCTAAACTGATCTTTTCTTCAGCAGAATTTAAGTCCTCGTCTTTAGTTCATCCCCAAATTACTACCTACTGGGAAAAAGGCCCCAGTGGCCTCTGAGAGACAGCAGATGCTGCCAGAGCAGGAACTCCTGGGTCTCAAGTGAGGTCTGTGCAGCCTTGCAGGGAGAGACAAAGTACAGGTGAACCAAGCCCTGCACTCACTCTGCTGTGGTTAGGTGAGGGAGGTGATGGCAGGTCAGGAGGAGGAATCAACTTTGTCCTTAACCAGTCACCTCTCAGACATAGCACTGTGACAGCCTAGGACTACAGACCCCATTTGATAAGTCCTATTTTTGTATTTCAGTATTAAATCCTGGAGGTCTTATCTCCTTCAAGATCTTTTGGATGGGGTTTCTGGTGCTCCTTTAATGACTGTCTTACCAACCAGGCATTTGCTTCTGCATTTTGTTTTAGCCAGCTAATCTCTTTTCCCTCCACAGCCTGATCACTGCTACACTACAGAACTTCCCCTCACTTGGACAGTCACTCCTGAAAAAATCTTTTAAGATCCTCATTTTAAAGTCAGTCTCCTTCCATGACTGCCATGAAAGTTTTGATGACCCCATGTCCAAACAGCTTTTGTTTCCAATTTTTATCCCAATAGCTCTTTTATCTCTCAGATTTCTGTCCAGATCCATTATTTCAGGATTTCTACCATCATGTCTGTGCATTGTCCTTCTCTGAGTCATTTTCCATTGATTTCCACAATACTCACTATTGCCACTCTAAAACCAATATATTTCTGCTAAACCTGACAAATATTTATCCATCAAACAGAAAATATTTTGGAATTAAAAGAGAAAACATTGTAGTTTTGGTTTCTGGGCATGATTCTAGATTCACTGTTAACAACAGAACTGTTTTATCAGGTATATTGTGCAGACTTTTTGCTTATGTATTTGAAACATGATTTTTAGAAACAGAATATTCCCACACACTTTGTCCACATTTGCTCCTGAAAAGTGAATGTAGAGCATGTGCTTTGCCCACATCACATGCTAGAATATACACACAGAGCACAATTACTGCAAACAAAAAGGCTACCTTTTACAAATTTCTTTATTTATATGAATTTATGGGAACATCCTACTGAGTTAATTCACCTGGGAGAGAATTCTGCAGTCAGGGCACAGGGTTTAATTAGCTGCTATTAAGCCAGTTCGTAAGGAGTGAACCTGGCTAATCTGCATTCTCTGGGCAGCTGTTTCCCAAATTCCTTCTGCAAAGCCTTCTATAGATCTTCTATATCCACTTATTATCTACCAAATGTACTTTGCTACTTGCAACACAAATAGGTTTTCATCCTGTGTGTTAGTATGTTCCAAATGGCACATATGTAAAAATAACTGTCTTCCTCATTTTGGAGCTGTTGTATCCAAGTTGCTGACATTTTTTTTTTAAAATCTCCAGCTCAACTTGCTCCTCTTTTCATTTAATTGCCACTGCAAGCTCAACCACACTGCTTAAGCAGCCTGGGCTTCCCCCAGAAAGGGACCTGAAGGCACCTGGAGATAGAATTGCTAATGCTAGTGGAGGGTTGGAGTGAGACATGGAGTTAAGAAATGCAAAAACATTCTAGCTCAAAGATCTGACTCCTGAGGTAGATTTGAGGAACAATCAATTTACATAGCATGTGCTGAGAATACACAATCTGCCCTGCATATGCTTTGAAGCACTGGATCAAGACAACTGTTTAAAGGAATTAAACTGTTCCTGGAGGTTTCAAAGGCTAATACATGCCTTGCCACAGCCCACAGCGCCATGGCCCTCCAAGTGACAGGGCATTCTGCATCTTAATAGCAGGACTTACAGAAAATTCACAGGTTACTCATTTCTGTCCTAAATCCAATATTGCAAGCTGCAGCTTATTTAATGTGACACAAGACTGTAATTCCTCCACAAAGGGCCTTGTCATATTTCCATTCCTTGCACAGGCAGTCCCATTTTCAGTCTGCTTCTTTCAATGGGAAATGTATGATCACTAAGATCAGAAGTCCAGCTGTACTGCTGTTCAACTTGTTATTTAAAATTTCATAGCAGAGGGACTATAATAATAAGAAAATCCACATCTTACAGAAAAGGTCAGCATGAACTTACGTAGTTTGATTCAAGATCTGGATGCAGATAATCAATTCCTGAAATAAGACAACAACAGAACAGAAACCAAAGGTTAAGAGTTTCAAAAAAGATTTTCTAATGATCACAGAATAAGATTCCTTTACAACCAGAGGAAAATAATCATGGCGAATACTGCAACTGATTGAAATGAGATTCCAGATTTTAAATGCGGATTTATTTATGTCAAAATCCAGGTGCTATTTGAAAAAGTGAGCTGAATGACAAAGTTTACTGTTTTGTAGACTAGATCATATTTATTTATAAGGATGAGTTTAAATCACAATTTATCTCTGTATGAGTTTTGTCATCTCAAAGCATACCAAAACTAACAGGATTGGTAAGCATTGGATCAGTACAGGATAGAAAAATGAGTATTCTTAACCACTGTAAACTAAGTAGAAAATTACCTGGAGTAGACTTGGTGTGATCACTAAGACAAGCATTTCAGATTATATGCATGAAAGAGAACTTCTAATATTGGATTAAACCATTTTAGGGAATATCTGTATAGGCTCCACATTTTGGTACTGTGCTAAAGATTCTAACAGAGCACTGGTGTGTAATATTCTGTTGCATGGCATCTTTCTACACATGGCAAATGTACAAATCCCAGTGGATGGTGTAACAGAGGCAGCAGATCTACACTCAGCTGGGATAAAATGGCTATTACATAGCCAGTTAAAATATACAAAGAAATGGCCACCAATCTCATGCTACATTTTCATCATCACCACTCAATCCTGTTTTTCTAACCACCTCCCCATTACATGCTCTATTTTATTCGCAAGGAGAATGCCATATTATCATAGTTATTCTGATGGAAAGATTAACTTTTTATTTTGTAGGGTCCTTAGCACTAGATTTGCATTAGGAGACCCTTGTTACTGATCCAAATGGTAGATGGACAATAAAAATCTCCATGAAGAATCCTTCAGGCCATCTTTTTTAGTTACTAGAAACAAATTATAAGGCAAATTACTCTCTTCTCTAAAAGCTGTGTCGGACGGACCATCAGTTTTATTGACGCAAAGCTCAAATAATTTGGCATTGTTCCCATCACAGTCATGACTTGCTAATCTGACAGCCATGTCTTGCTAATCTGACAGCCATGTCTTGCCTCTGTGAGATCAGTGAAATTGTGACACAAGAGATCATCTCTCAGATGAGATAGATCTTTCATCAATACACAAATCAGATTGCTCAAGGCCTTACCCAACCTGGCCTTGAATACTGCCACAACCTCTGTTGGAAACCTGTTACAGTATCTCACCATCCTCATAGTAAACAATTTCTTCCTAACATCCAGTCTGAATTTACTTTCTTACTTCCACAAAAACCTTGCCGTAGGAGTAAGCAGGTGAGGAATAGAAATAAGTGAGGACAGAACCAGGCTGACCCTAGAAAACATATGTGGATACAGATGTTTTATTTATTTTTAATATTATTCAGCCCCATTAAAGGAAAGTATTTAAAATTTATTCCAAAGAAGAGTGTTGAGAAACTGCATGGAATTCCTGTACTTCATCAAGAACCCATAAGTAGAAGAGTTGCAACTTCATTGTACCTTTTATCTTCATCTTTCCTGAACTTAGTCTGAAACTAGCAATATATCTAATACGCAGATCTTCATTGACATTCAGCATGAAAGTGCTTAATTATTTCAGCTATCAAGGATGACTTTGAAAATAAAGCAATGTAAAAAACATTTTCTTAAATATTTTTTGTACAGCAATGTCATCCTCCAGTCAGTGCCTACAGAAGTCAAGGGGAATTTTTCCTTAGATTAAATGGCCATTACAGTGTGCCCTGAAAGATATCTGAGTGATAATTGCAAACTACTTCTAATGCTTGGATATCCATTCTTCAGTACCCCTATCTTTGTATCATATTTTTCCTGAAGATCCGAAAGTATTTATGGAGGCTGGTAGTCTCACCACTACAAGTAATTGATTATTACTTCCTAATCTTATATATATTTTTTTTACTTCAATTAAATGAAAAAAGTCTACTTATAAAAGTATTAAATTAGCACTCAGTCTTCACTTACCATCATCCATAATTCCGATGGTTACTCCCTTCCCTGTGTATCCCAGCTCCCATGCTTCAGCTACATTAAGGTCAAGTCCAGGAGTCCCATCTGCTTGACCAGTGTTAATCTAATACATCAGTGG
>VXBI01004282.1:126218-140909 GCA_013397375.1 Toxostoma redivivum
AAAAAAAAAAAAAGCTTTTTTTACTTAACTGACATATTTCTACAGCCACTGGTTTTTCCTTTATGTCTCTGCATGAATCTTTGGTACAGAAAATATATTCCATATGTTTTTTGGAGTACACATCTGTCCATAATCATACCTACTGCAATAATGCAGCTGTAAAAAAAAGAAAAAAACTGAAAAAACCCAACACTGGCGAAATTGAATTTTTTGTGGTTCATAAGATTTGGTTAAACACTGAATCTTTTGGACCCCAAAAAAGGACTTTTCTACTTAACATGTCAGCCACTGGGTCAATACAGAAAAAAAGTTAGAATAACTGATTTTACAGAGGACATTTTTTATGAGCAGGAAATATTTTCTTCTTAAAAGTAGGGATCTACTGTATAGCTTCCTAAATTTTTGTTATTTTTATCACTGAAACATTTTGATTAACTATCAGAAAATAAGTGAATTAATCCTCACTTTAGTTTATCGACTCATCAAGGATAAACGTCCATCCATGCTAATGTGCCCCCAATTTATTTGAAAACTCTTGCCTTAGGAAAAAAAACTACAGCCATAGTGGATGGATTCATGAAATGTAGGAAATGGATTAAGAGGAAGAAACACTGCTCTTAAACAAAAAAACCCTTCTAAAGTTAACAAGGCAGTACTGCATTTACTGAATATTTAATCATAAATATGCTGCAACAATAAAACTGACCAGAATTATTTTATAAATTTTTTAAATTAAAAAAATAATTTCACTTCAAAGTAAAAATATAACTTTTCTTTTATGACTAAAGACTTCTCCCTGTAAAAAATTACATAGAAAAACTGAAACAATTTAGGAAAATATTAATTTCCTTTGACATTAGCTAAAGCCAAAATTCATCAGTTTTCAGCTGTTCTGTTTTTGACAAAAGAAATTATATTCAAATTTCCATAAGAAAAGAAAAGCTTTTGCTAGCAAATGCATTATAATCTTTTGTCATAATTCCATAACAATATTTTACCTGGCAACAGCTCAAAGACATGATTCATATGCAGCTCTAGGGGTCACACCAGCACACCAGCAATGCCCACAGGCCATCAATACAGTTCTCTTTCAAGCCTTCTAAGGATCTTTCCATTGACTGAAATGAAATTTATCTCTTGAAATGTGCTGGATCTTCCCAATATAAAAGGGGTACAATTAAAACCAACACAATAGAGCCTTGGATCCATTCCCAAGTCCTGCATTTGGAAAGAACTGTTGGAAAACACTGCAACTGCACAGAATGGCTTGAATGACAATTATTTAGTTATGATTACTGTGATTTTCTCCCAAAACTTACCAGGTACCACTGCTTCGTAAATAAAGGATCATTCATATTGATGTCAATGTCATTGATGTCTCTATATCCTCGCTTCCTTCTGATGAAGCCCTCCTGTTGCACAGCTTTCCTCACCTGGAAGAGTTAATTTTGACACCTTTAGCTCAGCATTCTTGACACACATAAAAAGTTTTTTTAGACTTGTTTTCATGAGAGATAAGGGTTATGAAAACACGCTATTTGTGTTTGTGTCATTCATTTGCAACTTCTGAACCGGGGACTGAATTTACAAAGACGTAGAAAGCTCCAGGACTACTGCAACAGCTGTGAGGGGAAGAGACTCCCCCAGAGTGTCCTATTTGGAGAAAAGCTCAGCTTGACATGTTTTAGACACCAAACAATCAGCATAAGAGTGAGCCCCTCTCCAGGCATCATTATTATCACGAGTCTTCTTGCCATAGTTTTATTTTTCATTGCCACCAAACTAGAAGCTAAAATAATTTAACTACTTCCAAATATGTCACAGCTCCAAGCTGTAGACATTTGACAAAATGAGGAAGCAGGTCTCAATCTTTCAGATTTTTCAGATTTTTCTCCAGGGCATTATCAGATCATTAGATAACCTTTCCTGTCTGAGAGGGAACAATTTGATTATTTATGTCTCAACGTTATACATGAGGTGAAGGATTACTTTAGGGCTTGCACACGTGCTGGCAGCCCTGTCACTTTATTTTAATTATTGTCTGAGAAATCTATCAAAAAGAATCCCTCCAACTCTCCTGTTTACAGCAGGATGGGACACTGCCAAAAACATTTTCTGGGAGGAAAAAAGTCTGGTCCTGTGAGCTTTCATCATACTTCTGAGTTTCTCAAAAATGTTTTGTAGAGTGATCTACTTTCATGGATTATCCTTGCAACAAATAAGTGATAAATAAATATACTGGCAAGAAAAACTATACAGCAAAAAAGCCACTAAACTGACCATGCTGGCTGAAGTACAGGATATGAAAATACAGGTTATGAAACACAAGTCGTCACAGTTTTTTAGAAATCCTTTCCTTTATGCACTGCAAATCCACAAGACATTTAAGGAAGCGCTGTAGAATATAAGAAAAGTTAAACATGATAAATACCTTTGGAGGCAGAACTTCAAATGTCAGACTACAATCACCTTATTTGTACCCATGTAAAAGAGCATTCCTAAAGGAGACCACTCCTGGCTGTAACTGGAGTCCTAACATGTACTAACATATTCAAAGACCTTGCAAAATGTCCTGTCTACCTTGGCATATTTATTTTGTACTCTTCAGCCTAACACCTGGAAACAAGATAACATGAAGAATACCAACATTTAATTGTAAAAAAAAAAAAAGAAAAAAAAAAAAGAAGAAAAAAAGAAAGAAAAAAAAAATCCAGCCTTCTTGATCAAAGAGGAATGCTTAAGTACATGTTTAGGTGCAGCAAGAAGCCCTAACATTTACTTAGGTGTGCTCTTGAAAAGAATCCATGGTTATTAAATAAATCTAATAACTCAGAGAACCACTTCCACACGTGTGCCTTTGGCATTTCAGATTTAAAATGCATGCATAGGAGTTACACTGCTGTGTCATAGCAACTTTAGACATATAGTCTAAACAACAGAGGAGAAATTCATCCAAAGTTTCAAACAGATCTTAGGACAGTTGAATTACTCTTGGAGGCATCTTTCTGTCTCAGTTAATTAAAGCATGAGCATAAAAGACAGTGCTCAGTGAGGTGTCTAAAACAGAGATGAAACTGGGATCTAGCTGGAGGGGGCTAAAAAAAACTGTTTTCCTCACAGCTGTAGTGTTTCATTATAACCCCAAAAATCTAATACTAATTCATAATGAGCAGGATGGGACTCAGCATGGCCTGAAAAGGCAGTGTCAAAGGTTTCTAACAATATATTTGTATGAATTTTAACTCCTTAACTAAAGGCACCAAATGGTAAAATACTGAATTGGTGCTTTCATTTATATGTGTGCTCCAAATACTTGTCCAGGCTCATTAAAAGTGGAACGGATTGAAAGTAAAGGAAAAGCCTAATATGAAATAACCTGGTAAGAGGACAGTGACTAAGCAGGACCCATACAAGGTATACTTTGTGGCACCAGGTTGCTGTACACAGTAGGGAAAGGTATAAGCACAGCATTTGACAGCTCTAAGATAAAGCTCAGTGATACCATGGAGACAGAGCAATCACCTGTCACTCTGCCTCCCCCTTCCCCAGTCTCACCTCTGCCACTGCAAACCCCAAGCTGTCACCACAGAACATAATTAGGAACAGAAGACAAGCCTCATGCAGAGGGATGCCAGAGAAAAAGAAAAAGAGAAAAAGATTTCAGGCGTTTGTGCTCCCATGTAAGCTTGCAGGCTCTGCAGGACCTGCCTGCATTAAGGCACTGAATTAGGATTAAGTACAAAAGGATTTCTACTAATTAAAAACCAGTGCTGGGGAGCCCTGGCTTGTCTTTTAAGACAACAGAGAGGAAGAAGGGGAGCAATATGCAGAAATAGCACAGGCTGTTTTCCGTCTTCAGTACTCTCGTGTTCCATCTTCACAATACAACATAATGTATTTTTTGTATAACATTATAATTTCCTGAAACAAGGAAATACACCCCTCAAAGAGGCATAATCTTCACTGAACTGAAACCACTCTGCAGGCTGTTTTCTGAATGTTTCACTTGGAGGAAGGGCATACAGGATGTCACCACCCAGAGACGGAACAGTCTCAGAAATTCTGGGATATCCTTTTCACCACAAAAACAAAGGGGGTTTCTTCATATTTTCAGATGGCAGTAAGTCATACAATTGAATCCAGAAAAGATTAGGCATTTTTGTAAAAAAAAAAAAGAGTTTAAATTCTTGGAAAAGGTCTTGGTACAAGAGCTACATGAGCTACAAATTGCCTCATCAGTTGCCTTGTAGCATGATCTTAACCAGCACATGGTAGGAACTTGCCTTTCTCCTCACAAAGATGTGTTTAGAAAGCAATGAGCCCAAGAACAGGTAATATCCATATACTCCAGAAAAAAAAAAAATCCCCAAAGAACAAACTTGGGAAATGATAATGCAAATCCAGTAATCTGGGTGAAAAACTGCCCATTTGGGGCTGCACAAAGCTGAGTCAGCAAAATCCTTGTCTTCTTGCCAACTGCGTACCTACATTAGAAAAAGGGTTTTTTTTTTTCCAAGAAGGAAATTTCTGCTTTCATATCTGCTTTAAATCAGGAGAGGGACTGCATCTGATTCTGCTTCTATTTCATGGTTTTCTTCTGAAAGAAGAAAAGAAGAGTAGGCCTCCCCCGGACATCAGTAATACAAAGGCATTAAGTACAACATCAAGGTTTGAAAAACACATGCAGGAGAGAACATTGTCTGCATGTCCAACAGTAGAAAAGTACCAGAAAACATTCTCATCTTGTAACCTCCATAATCCCATCTGCTTGTGTGACATTCAGACCTGGAACCCAGCCCTCATTCCCACGCAGAATGCAACCTCATACCAGCTTTTAAATCCTTGTTTCTCTAACTGAAGCAGAAAAAGCAGCATTCATAGGACTCAGGCTTTTGATAACAGTCACTAAATGATTCAAGCCTGTGAAGCAAGATATTTATTAGAACCTAGTGAAACTATAATATTTTCTTACAAAAATAGCATGAATTTTACCCATCTCAAAATTAGGTTTATTTATCAACAATAACAGCCTTTTATTTATTTAATTCTTAAATAATTATTCCTTTTTCATTAGATACAAGTTTAAGTACAGATCAAAACCTGAGCATCTACTTTATTAGCACAGGACTAAATTAAGAAAAAGGTACTAGCTTTGTTGCAAGCAAAATGAAGGTCATGTATCAAAGGTAGCCCATAGATGGCTTTCTTTTCAAGGAAAAAAAAGTTTCAAGTATTGATTTTTACTATACTTTTACTTATGCATGGTGCATACAGTCACTTGGATGATAATAAACCAGCAGGATACTGGATGTAAAACCAATTAACAAAAGAATCAATTGACTGCAGTACTGCTCTGGAAGGCCCAGGAACTGCAGCATTCTACTGTGCTCTCTGCTTCCATGAATGCCAAGACAATCAGCTCCTCATTTTAAAGGAACAGGGTTAATTGCACTGATGAGATCCTGCAGTTAAATGACTCTGTTATCTTGAGTATAAATGAGATTTACTAGATTATACCAGTGGGTGCATGAAAGTGGAACAGTACCCACAACTTGAACCTCAAATACCAAGAACTTCAAAACAGGAGAATTTGAATCAAATTCCAGAGGAAGAAGGCAGTCCCAACCAATGACATCAAATAGGCATGTTGGGGGATTTTAAAAATAACAAACAACAAACACATAGCAGTGAGTTGATCAGTCAAAGGAAGTAATGGTTCCTTTTTCTCTAAAGCCTCGGGGTCAATACAGGTCTGTTCCTGAAGGTGAAGTAAGAAGTGGAAACTGATAGCCTGTATTTTTGAAGAAATCAAGCTGGTGGTTGGAATCAGACCCTGAAAACTGTACTGAAGATCAGCATCCCTTGAGGGTGGTTTGGAACAGTGTGTCCAGATGCACAAAGGCATCACCAAATAAACCACCTTCAGATAGTGGAAAGCTGTACTGACTGTTGGCAGCATTAATTTCTGACATCCAAAGAAACATGGTGGCAAAAGAGAGAAAAGTTCAATTGAGCCAGTGATCTGCACACCCAACCTGTGGGAAAACATACCTGTTTAAAAATTTTTGTATATCTTTAATTAAGGGGTTTTTTTTGCTTGGGGAAAAAGAATTTTAAATTTCTTTCCAGGGCATCGCCTCTGGCAAAGTTGGAGACATCTCCTCCAGAAAAGACTGATAAGAAAATTAAGGAATGAAGATCTAATTAACATCAGAAGCAAATAAATCCGGATCCAATAGGAGACCAAATACTAAGAACTATTCCACTTCAGACCAATGAACACTGACACAATTCATTTCTATGAGTTTTGATTGTATAAAAGATCTGAAAAATCTAGTAAATATCATGTGTCATGGAATGATTCTCTGCACACTTGGGCTATGTGTGGATGAGATGATTTCTATGGTACTTCTTGGCCAGATTGTAAAGTAATACCTTGACTCTCTAACATTAAAAATATTGTTGGAGGGTTTTTGTTTTTTCTACAGTTTTGGTGACAAACTCTTTAGAAAGTTATGAGAATGGGACAGCATGTACATACAGGAGATTTTAGGAGTATTATCCATAAATTACATCCCTCTGCTACTAAAGCCAATACAGAGTTAATGAGTGTATATTTTTCACCTCTGATTTCTAAGTTTACTAAGACAAAGACATTTAATTTTACTATCCACTCCATCTGCCTATCATGAGAGGTATATATATTAGAG
Source organism: Toxostoma redivivum (assembly GCA_013397375.1). Taxonomy (NCBI): domain Eukaryota; kingdom Metazoa; phylum Chordata; class Aves; order Passeriformes; family Mimidae; genus Toxostoma; species Toxostoma redivivum. The sequence goes on from VXBI01004282.1 coordinate 132,929, forward strand.
AAGTAGGAAGTAGAGCTGGGAAGGAGGGAGGGGTGGGGGGGAAGGTGTTTTTAAGGGTTCATTTTACTTTTCATAATCCTGCTCTGATTTTGTTAGTGTAATAAATTCAATTCATATCTCTAATTACAGCCTGTTTTGCCCATGATGTTTTATGGTTGATCTCTCCCAGTCCTTATCTCAACACATGAACCTTCCTTCATTATATTTTCTGTCCCCTGTCCAGCTCTGGAGAGGAGTGAGAGAGAAGCTTTGGCAGGTGCCTGGCATCTGACTAGGGTCAACCCATTACACACAGCAATGCAGAAAATTAATGCCTTTTGTTGTGACAAAGTTGGATCCATCTGCTCAATTTCAAACTTCCTGAGCCTGTTTTGTGCCCAGAAAGCACAAGCAGGGATATCAGGGGGCTTGTGAGTGTCACTGACCATCCAGTTCTTACTAATAAAATGAGAACTGCTCTCAAGCAAACTAATGACTTCCAAAGGCTCTCATGGATCTCTCCATACCTAGCAACAAGTTCATGTTGCTAAACGTAGGTGTTTCTGGAGGATTATTCATAACTTCTCCAAGTGTCTCTCCTAGCTGTATCCATTAATCCCTGGGGAGTGTTTTGTACAGGGACTTACCCTACAGCAAAGATGTAGCAGCTGTTACAACACATATCCCGTGTCAGAGCACAAATCCTTAGAAACTTGAAAGTTTATCAAAACAACTTTCCCCACCACTTCTAAGCAAAGGACAGATGAAGAATTTAAATTTTTTTTCCAATTTCAAATATTTCATTAAAGGAAAAATGCATCTCTTTCCACAAAATGCTTGTAACACTCTTGGTTTATGTATTTTTAAATGGTTCTTTTAATAATGACAAGCACAAGACAGCAAGAGAATTGCTTTGATTTCTAGGAAATAACACTCCCTGTAAAACAGATATTTTTCATTGTTTTTAACCATCTGTCTATGTTGCTTTTATTTTTTTGTTTTGCTACTAGTTGATACAATGTCACTTTTTATCAAGGACCTGCTGGGGTTTTTTATTATTATGCTTGGATGTTCTGGACCAGTTCTAGTTTTACCCTTTCTATAACCAGCCCCATTTGCCTGCCCAAACACTTCTAAAGTTACGCAGATCATCACCAGATCCTAAAATCTCTGGACACTCATGCTGTCCCCAGTGATCCCTCTTGGCACGTCTTCTCGTTTTTGACTCCAGCTTATGTTCATTGAACTTCTTCTCCATCCCTCTAAACTTGGTATTGCAATTGCAGCATCACACTTGTGGGTGAATAAAACAGGAGCAAAACTGTACCAAAAACTCTAACAAAAAACCTACTGATTGCATTCTGCATTAAAACCTGGCATAGCTGGGACTGTTCATTAACTTCTCTGCAAAAATCAGAGAAAATCATAACACTAGTGGTACAGCCTTTTAGGAAACCACCCCAGAAGTTCATCGATCAGACAATAGTAAAATATGAAGCTGAACAGCCTGAGTTCAAAGGTTTCACACAGGCAAATAACATTTCTTGATGAAAACACAACTTAAAGGGCTCCAGTTTCAACCAAGTTCATGTGTTTTTTTAAAAAATACACAAAAACTACCTTCCTTCTGCCTTTTTTTTTGTGACCTTTTGTTTTCCTGATATTCGTTCAGTTCTTGGTAAATAAGGAGCTTTTGAAAATATAAGAAGGGGAAAGGAAATCAATATTTTTGTCCATTTAGCAGGCCTCTCACAGTTCAGTGACATTCAGGAATCAGAGAGTAAAGAGACAAGGAATCAATGTGTAAGAGGAGACTGCAGATCATACTCAAGCTGCTCAGCTAAGCAATCAATAGCTCCTCTAGCTTCTACTTTGAAATGCAAGTGAGCTGGTCAAGCTGCAATGTAAAATCAATGCTGAGTATGGATAGTCTAAAATGAAAAATGCCAATTTGGTAAAACAGAAATTTTCATGGGATCATGCCCTCTTTGACAAGATTTTTTTGCCTCAGGATAGAATTTATTAAAAGAAAACACTGAGATAGAGGAAAAAGCCCTGCATATCTTGATATTCTGTGTACTGCCTCAAGAGCAAGCAAACTGGTTCACACTTCTACTTTCTCTTCAGTTTGGCAGGAGGGGCATATCAGGATCTACACTATCACAGGTGCTGGCTGTTCTCAGAAATCTGTTTCCAATTTTTTTTCCACTGCTTAGACAAGCCAGCATGAGTGAGAGCAAGAGCATTTCTGAAATCTTAAGAAGTTTCCAAAGGAATGCAAAACTGCTTCTTATTCTACATAATACCAAAAAAGACAAATAAATTATATGTTCTTCAATGTCTTCTTGCAAGATAGCAGGACAGTCACTTCAGTGACAAAATCAAAGATCTCTGTAAGAAATTCCCTGGAGCTGGGCTATACATATANAAAGCCCAGGGACACTTTATCAGCAGCTTATGGGTAAATTTTGCACTTTGCTATCTCCCCAGTTACATGGGTCAAAGAAATGATCAGCCTTTCCAAATCAATCAGAATAATCACCCCTCATTTTGGGTATAAACAGCATGCCTGGTGACAGAAAATTGGGCCTTGTATGTAGGTCATTATCAACTGCAGATCCTACCTAACTGCAAAATTAGGAAAACTGTGACTTGCAGAAACTTACATATCTTTGCCAAGTACTGCAGATATGACTTTCTTAAAACATTATGTTTGGAAAAAAGCCAAACCTGCCTTCTTCTTCAACAGTAAAAGTTTTTTTGTGGAGTGATTTTTACTTATTACAAAGAAAACCATCAATCTTTGAGGTGATAAACAGAGTAGGTCTAAGTTATATTTGCACCCTCTCTGTGGTATAAAAAGGGTTTTAGTTTAAAGGGGAATCAGGCCCAGATCACATTTAAAATTTCAAACCTTTTGGCAGTGTCTGTGCAATACAAAGAAAAGAGATGCTCATATGATGCTGAATCTTCTAATTTAATTATTCTCTCTGTCATCACTTACAACTTTGGACCATTTTTTATCCCCCTGGGCAGTCAGCCAGCAGTGGACTTCCCTCCTACTCCACAACTCACTGGTCCTATAAGGAGATATGTACTACACAATCCACCTTTATATAACCTCCTCTTTAGTGATTCCATTACTACAGTAGCTGCTTCCACACAAGTGAGGAATATCTGATACATCCCAAGAGAACAGGAGTGCTCACAGGCTAAAGATTTCTCTAGCTCTGTTGATTTTAAATTAATTTATTTCACAAAGCAAGTCTTCAGATATGCAGGAACTGTAAGAAAATATCACTTAGAGAAAAACCTGCTGAATTTGGTTTTTATGGGAAGACTCAACTAAAAGGTAAAGTTATTCTTTTTGTTGAAATGTACCCTTGACTCACCCTAACACAGAAGAGACTTCTTTTAAATGTGTGAATGCTTGTGCTAATGCTCAAACCCATTTGGAGTCACAAAGCACCACTTGTAGCAGCTTCACCTCTAACTTCATGAATTTCCTTTCACAAATTTGCTTTATAGACATTAAGTTTCAGTGTATTCCATATGGGTAGATTAGAAGGGCTTTGCAATACACCTGTGGAGGTAAAGTTTAAGGAAACTGAGTGAGCAGGATGAAATCTTAAACTAAGCGTGCAGCATATGCTGAAAATACACCCTCTGGTCTCCAAAGTGATTCTGCACTTAAAAGCCAGCTTCTGACCTTTGCTATAACTCATCATACTTCCACTTCATTCTCCACAGCCTCCTTCCCACTCAAATTTCATCTAAATAGCTCATCACTCACCTTGAACCATCTGCTTGGAAAATTATAATATGCATTTTCTCTCACAGAATTACTGGCACAGATTATCCTTGATTCCATGTTACGGGAAATCCGCCCTAGTGTACCACTCATTGAAGAGCTGCCTGTTGCCCTGTCCTTTATGTCATTTATTTTGCTCTTCACCCGTACTCCATTTCTAAACTGCTTCTGAGTCAGAAAATATAGCTGACCCCCAAAAACAAATGACAGCACTCAGTCATTGTAACCATGCCAGAACCTGTAGGGGACTTTCCTTGTGCCGTGGAGCTTTGAGTAAAAGTTTACTTCAGCTTCCTCTGCTCCTTCTGAGCAGTTGGGCCCCACTGGATCCAGAGGTAGTGAAGTACTTTCACACAAAATTGTTGCCAGAGTCTCAGCTGAAGAGCAGTTTCCCAGAATAAAAATGGTATCACAGCCCTGGGAGGGAAGGCAGGCAGACTAGCATCAGTGATGCTGTCCTACATGCAGTGCATGAACTAAGCTGAAAATCAATCTGATCTAAAATAATTTAAGAAAGTCTGAATTAAAAGAACTATTTAAAACTAGCTGTGGGTCCTCAAACCTGGAGTCAGGAGGTGACAGTGAAGTAAAGGTTAGCTCCACCATGCAGAATCCAGGCTTTCTCAAAACTGGTTTCAGAAAGCGCACCAAGTGCCTTTTGATTGCGTTTTCCTGGCTGCAACCCTCAGAATGCCCTGCAGAATACAATTCTTTTTTGTAACCTCTTCTGCACTGTCATTGCTCAATACAATTTTTCCTTTCCCTGCTTTTCCTACTCTGTGAGCAAATGATGCAGTTAGAAGCTGAGAAGAGGTGTTTTGGCTACCATGAAAGGGAGCACCTCTGCACAGACAGAAGGACACCACAGACAGCCACATATCCCTTCCAGCAGCTCCTATGGTCCCTGCTCTGACTCAGGTCCTCACTGCACCATGCTGACATGTTGCTAGGAGGGATTATGGCCCACTGCTGTCAACACCTCCCAACTAGGTGGTAATGACAAGTGCAGAAGAGCCATTTAGCTTTAATAAAGAACAAAGGCTATTTTTAACAAGCTACCTGCTTGAAGTAATATAGCAACAATTGCCAAAGAAGTCTAAGCTGATTCTAGTATTTCAAACCTCTAATACTTAAACTTCAATGTTCACATGAGTGGTTGTGATATACTAGTGAGGCTTTCTGGACCATCTGTAACACCTTCAGAGATCTGTTGCTGTTGCAGTGGAAATGAGATAAAGAACTGCAAACCACTGACTTTCCTAAAGTACTGTCTAGTGGATAGTACATGGACTGCACAATGTCTTCTCTGAGGAAATTTCATAACTAGAAGCCAGACACAAACCAGAAGCCAGTCAGCCTTTTGGCAGAGGGAGAAGTGCAATTATGCTGCAGCTGACATTCACGTATCTGCTCATGCAACCAAAAGCAGAGCAATTGTTCACAGCTACTTTATTACCATAATACACAGGACAGAAAAGACATGGGAACTTGCTCCCATCTATGCCTTTCCCACCCCAATAGGAAGCTATTGATAATTTATATTGATTGAGCTATGCAAGTTGCAATTGCACTTTTTCAGTGCCTAGATTAAGAGGTTTATAGATCCCCATCACAAATCAGATTAATAAAATCAGCAGAGGTTTATTGCTGTACAGCACTGGGTTAGTAGAGTATAGCTGCCAGGGACAGGCCATCTGCCACACAGAAAGCATCAAAACAGAATCATTTCTAGAGAACAATTTTTGTAATAAGAGGAAAGGTAGGAAAAAATTACAAGTAAGAGACTGGCTTATGAAAAGGAAAGAAACAGAGTCCTACTGTCCTGGCCTTTATACAAACTAGATTTTGTTTTGATACTTTCAGAGGATTGTGCTTGATCTAGGACAGGTGCATCAAAATCCTGTCTTTTAATTGTCAAATGTTCTCCTTCAGATCCAGCCTTGGAACCTGCAAAGTGCAGTTGCAGATCTTGCTGGTGCCCAGCACCAAGGCAGGGGTATCCACATCAGGGTGCTTTTCCCAGAAGCTGGCTGCCATCAATTGGCAGAACATTACCATTCTGCACCTGAACTGTCTGGTGCTCAGCTAGAGCAGTGTACTGAACCATATCCCTCCAGAAAAGCTGACAGTTTTTTTCTTGTCAAGAGAGGAACCAGATGATGAATGATTTGGCAAAGGGATCACATCCCATACATGAAACTGTAGGCAGGAGAGCTAACAAGTGTAGTGGTGAGGTCAAAAATGCAGGGAGAGACACAAAGAGCTGGCCCAAGCATCACAGAGCCCACAGAGAAGGAAAAACATGTGAAACTGAGACAAGTATTAATATGCTCAAAGTTTATCCCAGAGGAAGCTCTCCTCAGTGACAACATTGAGACAGGGCAGTACAAGGCATCCCCATTCCTGGAAGTGTTCAAAGACAGGCTGGATGGAGCTTTGGTCTTCTGGAAGGTGTCCCTGCTTGGCAAGGGGGTTGGAACTAGGTGGTCTTTAAGGTCCCTTCCAACCTAAACCATTCTTTGATACTAAGGCACAGAAGTGTGGTCTGGATATTCTTCATCAGTTTTCTCAACACCCACTTTAGCAGAGAGGCTTTTTCCAACCTTGTTCATGTTTTCCAGCAGCGTACGTTACAGACTGCTGGCCAAGCCTCTCTCTAAAGCACATCTGCACAATTAAATTTTTTTTCAAAAATCTTAGAGACAAAGGGGTTTCTGCCTTGATTTCAAGGGACCAGGTTATCCAAGTGGTTTGGAGTTGTCACAAACCCCTCTATTTATCCACTGCCTAGAGCAATGAGAAATGGTTCCTGAAGAATACAAAACTCATTAATTGCAGTGGCATGTGCACCCGCAGGGATTTTGGTACCAGAATTTTTCCTAGTTCCCACTGGGTCAGAGCAGAGGCTGATTTAAATGAAGTGATGAAATTATCATCCTGCTGAAAATTCTTTGAACCATTGCTGATTTTTTTGGCCAGGAATGAGGAAGTATCTGTTCAGTTCGGTTATTAGCATAAAATAATTAGGGGTATATTTTGTTCCCAGTGCACATACATAACTTGCATTAATATTAATAGGGACTTCTCTATTCATGCTCATCGGAAGGAGCCCATATCTCAAAGGACTGAGAAAAACAAAAGCATATTTAGGGTTTAGTCTATCACTGAAGATTTCCACAGACTCCTGTAAACTGCTGTCTTCATTGTAAACTTATTTCTCTTCCTAGTTTATTTCCAACGAGACAAATGTTTAGCAGATCAGGGAAGAAAATAATTTGCTCAGGATTCCCACTGCAGGCAATCAAAAATGTGCATGCAAATTACTCTGTGTCCAGACTCTGAGATCAAATTCATATTAAGGTTTCCACAGAATAAAAATCTAACAGAAATGCTTCCCTCATGAAAATGTATTTCTTTCCTATAAGAAGCGATGAATCTCTGATTAATACTAACAGTGCCTGCTGCACACCCATTTAGGGACTCTTCATATTTCCAAAAAGCCAGAATTAATTTGTGTTATGGCAAGCACTCAAGAAGTATCTTCCCAGAGCAACAAAAGGGAGATTTGGGAAAATAATCTACTACAGCAGAAGGTTTCACTTCATGGCAGTTTGAAGAGATGCCTAGACTGGCACCAGGATATAAAGTCCCATGTGTCTTGGGCCTGAAGAAGTATAAAACATCCAGTGCTAAATGACAGAATCACAGACATAGCAAGTCGTCACCAATGCAATGGTACCAGAGATTATGTCCTTTGTTCTGGGCCTTTCCTTTAAGGGCAAGGTGAGCTGTACCTACAAATGACCATCACCAAAGAAAAATGATAAACAACAAAGTGGTGTAAACAATACAGCAGAATTATGTAAGGGATGAAGCTGCCAAGGTCTTAGATCAGAATATCATTTTATGAGACTGAGGGTAATAGCAGTGTTCTGCAAAACAAAGAAACCTGAACAAAAAAAACAGAAAAAACTTCTGGGGTCCATGAAAAGGACTGAAAATTTCCTTAATCTCTTCTGGGTAGGGCCCCTCATGATTCCTCACTTCCTTCCAGGGAAGGTCAACCCAGTTATTATTGTTAGTCTCTCTTGCTTCATCTCATTCTATTTCACCACAGACTGAATTGCAAATGAGATCTGGGTAACTTTTAAAAATGCAATCATATTCCCTATCCCAACACCAGCAGCCATT
>VXBI01004282.1:140970-187515 GCA_013397375.1 Toxostoma redivivum
AAAAAAAAAAAAAAAAAAAAAAGAGTGAGAATGGTGTCAGAGGAACAAAGAGTCAAGATGGAGGAGATGGAGGAGGCAGGAATACTGAAACTCAGAAACACCACAGCAAAAAATAACCAGGTGAAACTCTACAGTGGAACAACAGTGTACATTTGGTATTAGCTTCTTGGCAAAGATTCAGTTCTCCAGAAGTGCAAAGACCCAGGTTCCACCTCCTCTTGTCCAAGGGTAAATACACTCCGTTCATTTCAGTGAAATTACTTCAGATTTTCACTGCTGCAAACTGGAGAAACATCTGTCTCTTGTTTTTAACACCATCCCTCTAAGGAAAAACACTGTTCAAAGCCTCCCTCGGGTTGAACTCAAATTTCACAGGTCCTGACAGATGATGAAAACTGTCCAGGACAATTTTTCTTCCCTTTATATTAATTCCAAAGCAAGCAACATTTAGAGAGGCTGAAAGCATAATAAGCATGTAACTGAGGTCATAGCTTGGCCAAGAATGAAGGAAGCAGATGGTGATTTTGTTTTGTTTTTTGAGATCTCATGAAAACACAGTCCTTGAAGGTTACTTTATTGCTCAGAAGTCTTATCTGAGGTCCTTATATAAAAGAGGACTGAAAAAAAGCAACTCATCTGTTGTCAACCTTCACAAGAAAAAAAATAAAGGCAAAACTGAAAAAATTCTCTCCTATTCCCCCCTCATGTTTCGTCTCAGTTTAACTCAGGACTTGGCAAAAAAACCTGTATAAATCTCAAGCAAATTATTCATCATGTCTTTCATCAAAATCATTAGCTCACCTAGTCAGGCTGGGAAGGCAGCTACTGTTTTAATCAAGCAAAACATATTAAAAGAGGTTTCAAATCACAAAGGGGACAAAAACTATTTATCATTTCATTTTCCCTCTCCATCAGGGTGTAATGTACTCACAGGGCCTGGGCCTGGAGGCAGTACTGCAGTGTGAGATCAGAGCTAAGAAGATTCCTGATCCTGATGATGCTCCTGGCAGTTGGGGCAGGAAGACTGCAAGGAGCTAAATAACAGCTTCCTACCTGCTGAGATCCAGGAGACCTCCAATTTCCATAAGCAAATATTATAATAAAAACCTGCAACACCTACGTAACTCTAATTGCTAAGAAATCACTGATACATCTATCTGATAAACCATCCCTTCCCCAGGAACTCATCACAAGTTTGGGGTCAGTAGTATAGTCTAATACAGGTCTAAGGTAGCAAAAAGACACACAGTTCCCCAAATTCCTGCTGCTTTTCACCTGAAAATACAAAGGCAAGGGGCTGTTGGATTTTATATTCTGGGAAACATTGCACCTGTATATTTTAGATATATGAACTAAAACACATTCAGTCAAACAACTTGTGCATAGCTTATGCAAAAAGCGAGTTGTTCACTGGACAGGAAAGAATGAAAATAATAAACTAAAAAATGCTATTTAGGTTAAAGTCTCCTGAGCATAAGGTCTGCTCCCTCAGATATTTATTAATGCTAGAAAGGTTTTCTCCATCTGCTGCTGCTTTTACCCAGGATAAAGAAATACCTGGGAAAAGCTGGAACAAGCCATGGGGAAGCAAGGACAGAAACAGAGGCAGGACCACTAGTCTTGGAATACACCTAGGGACAAATGACTCCATAAAATTGTGTTGTTATTTTATGCTTAAATAGCCTCTAGCACAGCAATTTCTCCTGCACCTCCAGATCATGCATGTGGAAGCACTAGACAACTAATTACAGTTTAAGGTTATTGTCCTTTGTCTAAATCTTTTGGGCTTCAGAGGATCTGCTGTAATCTCTTGGGTTTCATTTTTCTCTCACTGATCTCATCTCAGTTTTCTTACTGCCCAGGTGTTGTAAAGACTACAAATGGCTGTAATCCAACTTCTCTTTTTTATTGCTGGTTTTTGTTTTTTTTCTTCCAGACAGTAGATTGAGCATCTCAGATCTACTCATACTTTTGCTCTGCTTTGCTGTATGACCTTTTGGAAAATTTAAGGTCCTCTTCCTCCCACATTTATGAAATACACATAATCCATATTTGAAATGTGCTTTGAAAACTGTACTTAAATATTATTGCATTAAATACTAAGTCCTTTTCTCACTTTTGTCTACTTTGTAGGCAGACAGAAAGTATTTGGGAAGATTCATTTTACTTTCTGGCTCCCACTGAATTATTCATTGTTTGCAAGTCAAGCAGGTAATTGACCTTGCACACACGTCCCAAGTGCAGTGTTAATAAGAAAACCATGCTGAGTTGATCTTTCTGACAAACAACATTTTCATGTCAACAGCTGTCCTTAAAGAAATACATCCTCTCTCTATGCAAAAATGTTCAGTATTCCATAGTGAATGGCAGGACACCAATAGATGTTTGATCAATTCAGATTCCAAAGAGCAACATTATTTTTTCATATCTTCCCATCTCCAATCTGGAATTTGCACTTCTTTCATACACTTAAACTTTCTTCCAAACCTTGCTGGCACATGAAAGTGAAAACACTTCATCATTAAAATCCAAGTTCCACTGTGACAGCATATGGCAACTCTGAAATGAAATAAAAAAAATCTTCTCCCTATGGCAAGTTGCTCATTCCATAGAAAGTTTTTCACCCTTAGTGATAACTACCCAAACCAAATCATTTATATCCCCTTTTCAAGTTTTTTACCACCAGTTAGCTTCCAGGATCTAAAAAAAAAAAAAATATACTAGTTGTATCTCATCTTCTCAAGTCAAGTGGTGGGCTTCTTCGGTTTGCAGTGAATTACAGACTGTGAGTAAAGTGCTTTCTCCTTTGATGGACTGCATCACTCAGCTTGCATCATCTCCTCAGAATGTGTTCAACAAGATGTTAAGTCTGCTCTGACTGAATGAAATCTCAGTCTCCATGGATGTTTTTAGAAAAGGCAGAGTGAGCTGAGCTCCCCTGGATTTGTTTGTGAGAAGCTCTAGTCCCTCACAGTGGCACTGCTGCCTATAAGTGCTCTTAGCCATCTAGAACCAATCAAAGAGACCAGTGAAGTAAGCAGTGAGTTACCCAGGAGAAGGCTGGAACTGGAGTCAGACCAACAGAAGTCTGGGATTAGGATGTTCATTATGAAAGAATAATGAAACTGAAGAAAACAGTCAAAAATGACCATGAAACAAAATCTAGAAGGTTCCAACCAGAAACTCTGAAACAAAATGAAGCTTCTTTTTTTTTTGCACCAAAATAATTTGGTGTTATAAAATATTTTTTTCCTGATGAAGTATTTAAAATATAAAAATGTAGATTCTACTTCCTTTTGACTCATTATCAACAATATGAGTTGAAGTCTTAAAGATAATTTTTTCTTTGGGAAAACAGTAATTAGAGCTAGTTGACTGTCCAATTGAAAAATTTTCATAAGTTTTTCTCAAACATGCCCTGCACAACTCTGGGAAGGACCCTTGAGAATGATGAGATACGTACATGGTTAGAGCTGGAAACAGGGAAATAAGTTTAACATGGATATTTCCCTTCCCCTAAATAGTCCAATAGCAATCAAGGGAATTACTCCAAGAAGAGCTCATGTTCTGAAAGAAGTAAAACATATTCCAATGAATGTTTTCCCAGGAGAGCATCACAATTGAAGTGAAATTAGAGCAAGCAATGCACAATTATATTAGTATATGCTGGCCTAAGATACTCAGCATTTTTGTCCAAATTCTGCCAGTGATATTTGTTGGCCCAAAGGTACAGGTCCAGGAGATAAGTGAAGGTTTTACAACACAAGTTCAGCTTGCTTTGAGTTGGAAAAAAAAAGAGCAGCTAAAATGGTACTTACAAGGTTTATAGAAGGTATCTCCTATTTTTAAGTCACTGTGCAGTCACTGACTACACTGTGGTTTTTCCAAAGCATGAAGTAGCTACAGCCAAGAGCTTCTCAAACTCCTTGTTTTGCTGGGAGAAAATGCCTCCAGACATAATAGCCCTGACTTTGGTGGAACCACAGGGAGGACAAAATCAATCCAAAAGCTCTGCTGGGCAAGGCTGGCTGAGTGCCAGGGAAAGCAACAGCCAAACACAGATGATGGGCTCATCACTGAGTTTATCATATTTGCTGGATGACAAACCCAAGTTAGATGGGAACAAATGTAATCAATCCCTCAGCCTCAGACTCCAAAACAAAACACAGGGCATCTCCTCACCCCAGAGGCTTATTTTGTTTTTCAGGTTCTTGATGTGCATACATCCAATGTATCTGTACCTCCTCCAAAGAAAAGGAATGGGATTGTGAAGAGCTGGCAAGGAAGAAGAGAACCAGATATTAATGCTGACCGTAACACTGCAGTGTTACATAACCTAGAGCCTGGCAGTAATCAGCTCAGTGACATTGCTGTGAGACCAAGAGCATATTAGATCTGGCAATTCTGGCTCTTCTGTGAAGACTTCATATCTACAAAGCTCATGGACTCTTTACCATGTATGTATGAAAGTATAATGCTCAGAATCAAGTAAGATAAAAGAGCATAAAGACAGATGATTTACATTGAGGACATATTAAATCTGTACCCATAATAAGAGTGTATTTCTCCTCAGCATTCAGAGAGTAGACAGCTTCCCATGTAAAACACAAAGCTATATTTTCACAGAAATGTGGTCATTCAGATACCACTTCTTATAAGCAAAATTGTAATATTTAACAGAGTCTACTTATAATGGTATGGAATTGATACTACACAAATAATTAGGGAAAATATGTACCATAGAGATGTTTAATATTTCTTAGTCTTTCCATGGTGTTTTGTTCTACTCAGGCCTGTTCTCTCCCTCAGTATGGAAGTTCCCAAGGCCAAGAAGCAAGCATTTATTCAACTTCATCAATCCATGACATACAATATTAGCATTTTAATTACTGTTAGCTATTTTGAGCTGTTAGAGGCTGTAAAAGCCGTATTCCAGTGCAGCATCAAATATCTACTGCAGCAAACTACTCAGAAATAATTTAGATCTAAACCTTTATTTCCATTGTATCTCCAAATACTGCAATCAACGTTCAGTGACCTTTGTAAAACCTCTTTTTGTATTCATGGAGCACATCATGCATACAAACAGTAAAGTACATTAAATGGCATGAATGGATGCAGTACATAATACATTTATTGTGTGATACAGTAGCATACACCATTAAAGTGATTCTTTTAACATAAGTCTCTTGGGAGAAAGGGGGTGGGGTTTTTAAAGTCACAGCCCCGTGACACAAGCCCTGGTACACCACACTTAGATACTCGAAAAAACTATACCAAAAAAGATTCCAGTCTTATGCTGCTATTGATTTAACTATACACCCTCAGTTCCACCACTTTTTATTTATTGCTGAGGTCATATACATTAAATGGCTCTGGTCCTTTAACTGTACATATGAGAAACCCCATCAACTTTTAAGAGCTGATTTTCTGACATCAAGAAAGAATAGAAATAAACTTACAAATTTATTTTGCTTCATTCTAGACATACCATCTCACAGTCTGGTACCATTTACTATCAGATACAATATATAACCTTCCCAAGTTGTATGTTGAACAACATATTTAAAATCTTTTGAAAGGCAGTTTTCCAGCCTCTGTATTTTCTATTAGGCTTAGAGATTTGCCCAAAAGAAAAGAGAGCCCAAAATGTTTGTTGCATTGCTCCTGAGGAAGATTTCTTAGCATGCAATTTACTTGCACAGGAGAAAAGGAAGTGTACCTGAATACACATACTTCCTACGCTGGAAGTGAAGCCAGCCTTGAAGACAGAGTTGCATATGGCAGTCTGAATTCTGTCACAGCTCTAATGTTGGTGATTCGGTAATTTTTGAACCCCTACATATTTTGCACTCATCAAGCACCCACAGTACTCCTATGGATTCCTGGATCCAGTGAATGCTGAGATACTCACAACCTTCAGTGACTGTTAGCATATCAAAGCACTGCATTCCTTTTTCAAAATCAAACCAAACTTGTCCTAAAACAAAGCAATATTCCGCATCACAGTGCATTCCATGGTATTGCATAGCCACTGGCTCACTCTGTCCATTCTTCTCTACATCCTACTAAAAAGCCCTAAACCATATAGCCTCACCACTGCCACTGGTTCTATTGTAACATTTAACAGACCTCTCTGAAGATCTAAGGCTAGAAATTGTACAGACAAATAACAAAAGCAAGGCCTGATCTACGAAACGGAGACTCTCTGCATCGGGCAGGAAACAAGAGGGAAACAGGAAAAGGCAGGGAAACAGGGGAGTGACACTGCAGTCAGGAGAAAAGACATCAGCCATAAAGCAGACACTTAACTAATGCAAATTCAGCAATTTACAGGCAGCAGCAGAGACTGAGTGTGGCCAGCTATCACAAGAGGTTTTTGTAAAAGTACTGAACTTCCTCATGGTTACAAGTGGTTTTGAGAGATAAAGCTCATTCTATTGCCTCACCCCAAGTATCATGTTCAGCAATATGAAAATGATACAATATGTGACATGAAGCAGGGTCACCTGAACTATCCCAGGGCCACAGAGAGAAATCAGCCACATCTGACTCAGCCATGGTCATGTCTAACCTTGTCTTAAAACCAACAACCATGCAGACTCCTCAGATCCTGGTGGCACCAAGACTACAGTACATCATTGCTTTTATTTCTAGAAAATTCTAGATTAATCTACACAGTGCTGCCTTAGCTCATCAGTCTATTACCCTGCAGTACATTCATTGATATTCTTTCCTAATGGAAACACTTCTTGCTTACCCTATAATTTCAGTTATACAGTATTTTCATAAGAGACACTCTATGTTTGAGTTTGATAATCTGTTATTTTATTGTATGCAGCTAATGGTGCTTTTTCATATAACATAAAGTATTTCCAACATTCTTTAGTGTTGATATTGATTAATTGGGTTTTCTTCTCTGTCTTTCCAGTTACAAATAGAAATAATTTATCAGTTAAGATTAGCTTTTACATTGTGCTGGACATAATTTTCTCCAGTAGCAAACCATTTGAAATATTTAATTATTCCACACTCAATGATGTTGTGATATTTTACTTTAGCATTGTATTGCACATCACATATACAATATACATATGCAGCCCAAAGATGAGCTAGTGATGCCACACTAAATCTGAGGAATTTAAACTTAGAAATAGTGAAAATCCTCAGCACATGCTCAACACCCTCAAACTGCAGTGAAGAGGACTTCCATGTCAATCTGAGTGACAGCTTGAGTAGCTGAGTAACTGTAGGCCTCATTATTTTTTACTAACACAGAGTCCTTTTTCTGACGACAGAAACTGATTATATAATAATTGTGATATCTGAATTAAAGAGCATCTACGTGCTTTACAGCTGGAACCCCCACTGATCAACTACACAAAACATAGCTGGACAGGGCTTCCCATGCATTAAATCCAGCAACCCTCAATGGGCAGAAACAGTCTACAAAGGCCAGGGACAACAAAAGTAGGACTGCCTCAGATTCAGTTTTCAATAGGCACTCACAGGGAATTCAACAATCACTGTCCGCAGTGACAACCACACTGAATTTCTGATACATTTCTTTTGACATTATCACAGAAACAATTTCATAGCCTAAAGACTAGTTTATCCCCAGCATTCCAGAGGCAGAGGAGCATCTCCTGACTTATATAAGCAGTTGAAGAAGGGCAGAGTAGAGGGAAAACCCTTTTGCTCACTTAACAGACACTAAAATTTCCTCTTTGCAGCCCTGGTGATTTCTCATTTGGAATGATACAGTTCACACAACACATGCAGCATATTTCCTGCAATTACTTATCTCTGCCCTGCTGCCGATATGACCCTTTCTCTTTCCATGTCTGAAGCACAGGTTGAATTCTACCTTCAGAGAAACTGACTCTGTGTCTGACACTTTTTTTTTAAACACTGCACTGTAATATCTGCTGCTTCTTTCTTCTTGTGTTCTTAGATAATAACACTCATAAACCTGTATACTTCAATAAACACCCACCAATATCTGCAAAGGGTTCAATTATCATAAAAGAAAAATGCCCATTTAAGCATCAAATTTTCTCAGCAATAAGGCACACACAAGATCAAATACCAGATGACATACAGGTGACTAAAGTTCCCTCAAAATTGTCTTTTTTTCTTACAATGCTGGCCAGCTGGCTTCATTATGAATTAGAAACACAAAGTCTTCAAAAACAGCCCTGAGCTGTGTGGGAAAACAAAATAAATACAGTTCAAGATGGTATCAACCTGAAAAAGGTAAACAAACAGTAGGAGAAGAAACCTCCCTCTGTGAACTGGTACAGACTCTTGGAAACCCTTCCTCAAACACACTGGATAAAGCACAAAACAACTTATGCCAGAAATGATAACCCAGGGATCCATTAATGGAAGTCACTACCTGGTTTCTGCACAACATGCCTCATTTCACCAGGATAACTGAGACAAAACTTTCTTCAGTACTTGTTTGCAGTGCAGCTACAATGAAAAGCATGTAGGTTTGAGGGTTTTTTCAACATTAGAAAGAAGACATTTCCTCTCATGAATTTTCCTTGGCTGTTTAATATGTATTACAGATACTTAAGCAGAGCTTTTACTACCTAACGTTCCATTTCATATCAAAAAGTTAACATCGATGAAGGTGTAATCCTGTCCTGTGGTCTCATAAAATTATGACAGCTCAAACTTCCCCTGAACTAATCCTACCAGAATGTCAGCCCCATGACAACAGATATTACAGCAAAATGCTAAATAGATTTTACTGGGAAGTCTGTCAACCTCTACCATCTGCAGCATGTATTTACATAAAAGGGACAAAAACATGAAGGGTTTTTCATCCTTCTATTCTCCCATTTCTCTATCTTAACACACACATTCTCTGTATGGCAGAGAACTGGATGATGAACCAGAAGCCTCCATCTAAGATTTGAGAGGGGATGGCAAGTCTTGGGCATTGCATTCATTTATATAATGTTTAGCTTCACAGAAGTTGAAAATTTGGTATGAATCTGGGATCACTGCTGTGGTGAACTGCACAAAAACAGTGCAGTTTTTTCCATCTACCCACAGTGTCAACAGCAGGATTACAACAGGGAAGGTCAAGTGATGACCCTTTTTCTCCTGCTGCACCTTTGCTTTCAGGAGCAAACCAGCTTCCTTCTCAGATGGAAAAAGTATCTTGGGATACCTTCCAAGCTTTTATCAGAAACTTCCCAGGGAATAAAAGTCACTAGCACTGGTCAGGAATCTGAGAAATCAAGATGTGGGGCATAGAGCAGGAGGAAAAATGCCAAAATTTGCCATTAAAAAAAAATAAAATTGTTAATTGCCCTTATTGCCTTGCTCCAGGGACAGAATATTATTTGCCTCCAGTAACAGAAGGCTGGAGAAACAAGTTACACTTCCACAGCAAATACAAAGGTCTGAAAAAGGAAAGCTCCTAGCCCTTGTATCCCCAGATCACTGCACTCCACATTGGTTGGAGAACTAGGGAGAACTGAGGAAAAATGATCTTATCAGGAAGATTTTAATTTTTGCAAAGGGGAAGATCTGTGTTGACACCTAAGAGAGTAAGACAAAAGGCTGCACCTTTAGCCCAGGCCAAACCTGTCATTAATGCTGCTGGAAAAGACCCTAAAGATTGATTTATATTGCTAAAGGCTGCTGTTCTTCCCAAGCTGCCATCCATCCCTCTTTTTCCCTGTTAAAGATGAACCATGGATGAAATATTAAGCTCTGTCAGCACTGGACAACCCCTGCCTGGGGGGAAGAGGGCACTTCTGCCTTACAGGTTGCAAGGGTCCTCACAAATAAGCCAGTCACATTAAGGGGGCCATGTAAAGGATCTCAGGTGAGGAAGGAGATGAAAGATTTTGATTTATTCACTTAAATGATCTTCTGCATTTACAGCTCCCTTCTTCTCCTTGTCCCATGAGACAAGCAGTTTGTGAGTACTGTTAACCATGAGCACCTGGTTAACTACTCCTGTAAGAAGCTCTGCATCCAGTCTCCTCAGACTCCTGGATCAGCACAGCCAAGTCTCCCTTTCTAATCCCCTTTTGAAATGTAACAACTGCGATCACTGGGACATTTCTTTCCAAAGAAGTCATCATCTAAGTGCCAAACTCACTCTCAGTGGAAGATGTTCATTTAACCTTTTCTCCCTCCACACATACATATTTATTCTCCCAATAACAACACAGATCCACTAGCATAGAGGTATCAATAATGGGACTCAGCTCTTCTCTGTATATTATAGCTTCTTTCCTGAGCAGGATTAATCCTGGCAGCTGTCTGACAAGAGAGACTGTGTGGGAGGAAAATGGTTTTATCTAAAACTTGAAAAAAAACAAAATAATCTTTGAGAGAATAAACTATATTTAAACCCTTCTACTGAAGGAGAAGACTATTTACTAAAAGAAAATACTCACCAACAGCAAAAAATACAGAAGTATTGGTCAGAAAGGTAACAAAATGACCATGCATTTTTTCTTTCCTTTTATTTATGTGGCCACTTTTCAACATGTTTACATAATAATACAGCTGAGGCCATAGCTGTATTTACAGTACAGGAGACCAGAAGGTAAGTCTCCTTTGAAAATAAAAATGAAGCTGTATTGGGTTTGAATGGCCTGGTTCTGGTAGCAGTGGCGCAGCAGGAGTGGCTTCTGTGAGAAGCTGCTAAAGCTGCTAGAAGCTTCCACCATGGCTGGTAGAGACAAGCCCTGGCAGCTCCAAAGACAGACTTGCCACTGACAAGCTTAGGACAATTAGAAATGATGGTAATACCTCTGTGATAACACATTTAAGAAGGAGAAAAAAAAAGTTATTGCACAGTTATAATTACCAGAGAAGAGTGGGGAGGGAATATGTGAGAGGAACAACTCAGCAAACACCAAGGTCAGTGGAAAAGGAGGAGCAGGAGGTGCTCCAGGCACCAGAGCTGGGATTCCTCTGCGCCTGTGGTGTAGACCATGGTGAGGCAGCTGTGCCCTGCAGCCCACAGAGATCCATGGGGATGCAGAGATCCACCTGCAGCCTATGGAGGAGACCCATGCCAGAGCAGGTGGGTGCCTGAGAGGAGGCTGTGACCCTGTGGGAGGCCCCATGGAGAGAGGAGCCCGTGCTGGAGAAGCCTGTCCTTGAAGGATTACACCCTACAGAAGAGTCACCCATGCTGCAGCAGTTTTGGGAGGACTGCTGCCCATGGGATGGACTCATGCTGCAGCAGTTTGCAGCAGCTGCTCATGAGATGGACTCAGGCTCGAAGTTTGTGGAACTGTCTCCTGTTGCCCCCACACTGGCACGAGGGAACAACTCCTCTCTCTGAGGAACAGAAGAAACTACAGGTGATGAACTGACCACAATCCCACTCCCTGTCTTCTTGCACTGCTTGAGTAGGAAGGAGAGCTGGGAAGAAGGGAGGGGTGGGGGGAAGGTGTTTTTAAGGGTTCATTTTACTTTTCATAATCCTGCTCTGATTTTGTTAGTGTAATAAATTCAATTCATATCTCTAATTACAGCCTATTTTGCCCATGATGTTTGGTGATCTCTTCCAGTCCTTCTCTCAACCCATGAACCCTCCACTGTATTTTCTCTCCCCTGTCCTGCTGGGAAGGGGAGTGACAGAGTGAATTGGCAGGCACCTGGCATCCCTCCAGCATCAGCCCCCTACAGAATCAAATCCCATGTTTTGTTCTTTCAGCTGTGGTGGAGCAGGACAGGACTCCGTTTGCCCATCCTGCTTCTGCTGTACTAGCTAACAAGGCAATATGAAGTATATCTGTATTTCTGATTCACTTTTCCAGGGCAATCACATTGATGAAACATACCACTGGCCCTCATTATTAAAAGCAAAGTTTGCTCTTACAGAAGCTGTATTTCCCCTTGCCCACAGGAAAGACTCTCTAAAGGTCCCCTCATTCTGAGACTGTGTTGAGACCTGCACTTTGGAAGCGACACATTTTGATGTCAATGTGGATACCTGCACTTTTTCCTTGAACAGTTCAATAGGACAACATGCTATGTGACAACACTACATGTACCTTTATTCACTGCCTGGACTGCTTCAGGCTTCAGCAATATGAATCTATTAAAAAATGTTAAAACCATTGTATTTGAGATGGTTCTTCAAAACAAAGATTAGCTCCTCCTGGATTTCTAGGAATTTAATAACATTCCATTCCCACCCCCTTGACTGCCATGATGTTTATCATATAACTGCTGTAATGTTTTTAGCATAGCTCCAAATTATTTTGGTTCAAACATACAATAAATTCTACACTACAAAGCATTTTTAAACATTTAAAAGACATGCAGATCATGGAAATGATGCAGTAACCTGTTTGCATAATGCTGTGTCATCTATCTTAGACTCTTGAAAAACTGACATGGATCCTCAAGGGACATAGTTGACTAAAAAACATTAATTAATTGAGTGAACATCTGTGCTGTTTTTCAGCTAGTAACTTAAATTAGCTAGGCATTGTAACTTCCTTAAAAGTGAAAAGTATACAGAATAAGTACAGCCCACTTTCTCACATTTGGGTAGGGCCAAGCAATTTTTTGCAACAGCGTTTACCATAAAAGTTCCTGAGCAGTTTTTATAGTCCTGTGGTGGAAGTTTTCTTCCAGGCTAGCCTGAAAACCAGAACATTTTATTCTTGGCTTCACACATTAACATATTAACCATGACAGTGCTGACATTTGTTGCTAAGTAAAATTGATTGTAAATGATCTAGAGAGCTGCCATTACATTCAGAAATTACTTTTAGGGTTGGAAATTAAGTACTGTCAACACAACTCATGTTTCCATTTATACACAAATTTGACAGGAATTTTTATGGCTTCACATAGAAAAGTAACCTCACATAGAAAAGAAGAAGGGAGATAAGACTAATGATTTTAATTGCTCTCAAATTGTATTACATGAAGCAACTGACCTATACGGTATCATAAGAGCTCAAGGACTATTCAACAGGACAGGCTAGATGAGAAAATGTCATGTTGCACATGGAAATGAAACATTGTTTCATTCCCCTTCCATTTTCTAGTGCAAACCACCAAGTCAAAATTCACTCAGGGTCATCCTCTTTCTCACATGGGAGATATTCTCAGTTATTTAAACACAGCTTTATTCCCTGAAATCAAAGGAAAGAGCCATTGGTATGCAGTAGCAGGATGAGGTGGAGATTATCAGGAAAAATGAGATTTCACTGCATGTGACAGAAGCCAATTGGGAGTATAGAAACTGCAAATATCAGACGACTACAAAAGGGAACATCTCTGAAAAAGAAGGTAGATTCACTTAAGCTGCTCTTAATAGCAGTGCAGACACTTAGTCTAGAGGTATCAATGCAAGAGCCAGTCTGGAATTAGTACAGGAGTGCTCAGACACATAATATTAGGCTGCAGTGAGAATTGGTGGTTTCATACAAATATCACAGGTGTTTGTAAAATTTTCAGAGACTTACAGAAATGTTTATTTCCAAAGAGCATATGGAATGACTCTGCACAGTGACTGTACCCAGCCACTACTTTTCAATGTCCTAAATTAATTGTGTGCTTTTTCTCTTAAATTTTCTCATGTATTTTCTCATGAATGACTTTACAAGATTGGGTGGCTCAGAGACAGGAAACACATCTCAGGACATTTGCTTTAGTATCCACTAATGGTAGATTTTCCCCAGTGATTTAGCTTCTGATCCCGGCTCAGTAAACAGAACAATGGAAGCCTGTGAATTTGTGTTCAAGGCAGGTTGGATATGTCTCTGCCTCATAAGCCCTCACCTGTACCTGGTTTCTCTTTAGAGAAGAGGACCAGGAAGAGGTACCCTAGAGCACCAATTATCAGCATCTCAGGACACAGTACTGGGGCAGACAGCACCTGGAACCTGTGTGGCTCCCTCACATGGCTCTCAAACACAGAAGTGACTAGCTATGGGCACCCTAGTTGGACCTGGGCCTGGAATTACCTGAAATTTCTGCAGAAGCATGAAAATTAAGCTGGGAGTTCATCAGACCTTGCTTGCCCTGGTGTCACAACAACAATCATGATCTTATTTAAACTATTTTCCTCTTCTTCCTACTGAAGTGTTTCATTGTCATGGGTGTTTCAATAACACAAATCTGGCAGTCACATTCTGTCTGGAATAAAACTGTTTCCCCCTCTTCACAGTGCAGTGAATTGAAAACTTACTGAAGGATTAAAAAATAAGCTATTTGCTGTCATGATATCATTCCTCAGGCCAGCCTACTTTCTTTGGGTAGTTAATATACTTTTTGTGCTACCTGGTCCAACTTCGGCCCAGTATTAAACTGATGCAAAAACTGCATATAAGGAAAAAGAATTTGTCAGTGCCAACTCATAGCCTTCCACAAAAGGGGCCTTTTTCTCCTGTCTGAGAGGTTTATGCTTCTAAAAACTGAGTACACCATTTGTAGACTGCAATCAAGAGCCTCTAAAAGAACTACTCAAGTTTCACAGCTTATACTCCTCTAGTAACTGGTGTTTATACTATTCTCTGAGAAAAAGGGACTCTATGATGATTGCTGAGAAAGTGCCACCATTCATACCACAAGGCATTCAGGGCTGAATAACCCATGGATAGCAGTATTCATGGAGGGGACAACCAGAGATGTACCTCAGACGGCTTCTCCCCACATTACAGAGGGCAGAGAGATGTCCTGGTGACTATGACATCACTGAGTCTTACTGGAGAGAGGATGCATCTCAGAGAATGACTACTTCTAACAGTGAAATAAAAATAAAAGCTGAGGCTATTTGGGAAGTGTGTGCATGCAGAAGCCACCAAGTTTGAAACAAGCATGGGGGGTGGAAAACCCCATAAATGTAGCCACAGATTTGATCATCACCCTGATCTCATAAAAAAAGAAAACATGACAGCACATAATGATTAAATTCTTACCCTGGAGTCCTTTTCCAGACGAAGCTTGTGTTGAAGGCTGCGTCTTCTCCTGGCTTTAGCAAGGCCATTGTGATAAAAAAAGTATCCAGATTCTAAAAAAGGGAGCTGAGGAAGAGAGAGAGAGGAAAAAGAAAAGAAACCATCATGAAGTTATCAGCTGTTAATAAGAATGACAAGAAAACTTTTACCTGTGAAGTGATTCAGGAATCTACAATAAAGCTTGTGAAGAGTTATACCAGAGAGCCTAAATCACTCTTGAGAATACCACTCCTAAGTTATTTTTGAAAAGTGCACCCAGCAGCATTAAAGCTGTTTGCTACAGGTGTATAGTCGTAACTTCCCATGTATACACTTGGCACTCTTTCCACCTTACATTTAAGGTCAACAGTGCCAATATTTCTGATGGGCATCCCAAATCACAAGAGAAATCATGCCCTATTTCCTGAAAAAGCCAGAATGAAAGAATAAAATTAAATGCAAAAGATTTGAAACTCCAGAGAGCATCTCTCACTAAGAGAGCCTTGCATAAATGCTTTGCTGAGCTGCTGTAACATACCCAAACTGACTCATAAGATGGAAGGCAGAAAGCAAAGAGATTTCCACTTTCAGAAAAATACAATACTTGGAATTTATTCTAGGCACCCCAAAATAGAACATACAAAGCATATTAAGAAAACAGACAGCTCACTGTTCAGATGGAAACAGTGTTCTGCACCTTTAATGTCTGCGACATTTAAGGAGCAAGCAAACACCTCTGGAGGGCTTCCTATTATTAAAGGCATTTCTCTCCTCTGGAATGGCAACTGAAGCTAGTAGAAGCAACTGAAAGCTAGTAGATATTTAGTTTTTAGAAGGCTAAAAGACAGTGTCAGGAGAAAAGCATCCCACTTCCAGCACTTGATTAGGAAGCTACACTTGAACCTCAGATGATCAGTTCTTTCCCCATTTGAGCCTAAGAGGAACATTCCAGTTGAACATTTAAATCTAAGTAAGTAACTGCATATTTTTAAACTAAGCTTGTCCTTGTAAAAGTTGAAAAAAACGGTTGGGAAGTCATATGTTAATGCTGTGGATACTTCAAAGGTTCAACTAGCTTGCATGTAAAATACCTTTTTCAAAGAGGTATTCTAGAACAGCTATGACAGCCTGCAATCCTTTTTATTATCTATACTTCATGATAACAAAAACATCTTAGCAGAAGTTCAAAGTTCTTTGCTGAAATACCAAGGCTGATGCCTAGGTAGAAAAACTGTTGAGAAAACCTGGCTGAATACAGGTAGCAGCATCAAGCTGCCATAAAACAGATTCTGTTCCTGTATACTGGTATATACAGTGCATAAATATAAATTACCTTCTACTAAATTATCTCCTGTTTCAGTCAATGTATCACTATATCTGGTACACTTCCACAAACATATTTTACTATACATGGGAAGCAGTGTGCATATAAAAGATAGTGAATTCTGAAAGTTTAAAATCGGGTCATTCCAAAAATGAGTATGCAAGTTTGGGTTTTCTTTTCCTTCAAAGTGCTTTTTTATGTAAATTGACACATTTACTATGCCTGAAATGAAAGTATTTCATTTTCTTGTTAAAGTTCCATTCTGTATGATACATAAATGTGAAGTAACTTTAAAAAAAAAATCAAAGCATTCTGTTCTGATAAAAAAGACCTGTTTTAAAGTGTTTATAAAAGGTTAAGGAGATTTCATCAAAATCATTATGATTCCCTGGAGCTGATCTGTATGGCTGACTGGAGAGCTTTTCTGGAAGCATAATCAGAATATTTAGCTTCAGCTCCATACACCTGTGAAAAAAACAACAGCTTAGGTAGAAGGAGAAAGAAGGCTATGAAAGCTCACAGTAGAGGCCACAAAAGTCTCCTGCACTTTGTATATATCCTCAGAGTCAGAGTTCTGAAAGTTCAAATTCTGTCTGGGTTTAGGTATTTGTTTTAAAAAGCAGATTTACATTTTAAAAAACATTTTAACAGTTTTAAAAAACAGATATACATAGTATCTAACATCTTTACCAACTGGGTGATCAGGTATTTACATAATCCAGAGTTTGGTAATAGATCTGGCTCTCCAGGAAAAGGCCCTTCCCCCACATTGGATACATTACTCTATGCCTCAAAAACATACAGGGGGAAAAAAAATCTAAATAGGCAGATTAGTTACAGCTTGAAATCCATCCTGGTGTGCTGTCCATTACCATCCTTTGCAGTCTATGGCCCAATTAGCCCTCTAACTCTCTCCGTTAAATCAGGCTACTTTTCTTCCTTTTATTTCAATATCAACCATTCAAATCAAATACAGTCAAATATTGATCTTGATACTCTTTCATTAAGGATCAGTCTAAGAAATTTTAAAGGTATCTGGAAGTATATAACAGATATTTGCTGTTTATTTTCTATATAAGGTTAGTTTCTAGAACCTCTTAGCCTGAAGCAATATTGTATATAGTAACCTTTAAAGCTGGTGTATTCAAGTTTGACCACAAGCAATTACAATCAGTACAATAATGACCAGACTTATGGACAAAGTAATGAATAAGACTAAGATTATTCCGTTCTTTCCACAGTTATCCCAGTAATCCTTGAGGAACTCTGATATTTTACGGTTCACATGGTATTTTTCACACTGGATCAATTAAACCTAGAGGGGGAAACCCAGGAAGGCAGCTCAGAGAAGCAATACCTGAAAGATTATGTGATCCAGCACTGTGAATTGTGAATAATTAATAGCAGAAACCAAGCAATTTTCAGGAAGAATCTAAACTCTGCAGTAAATCCTTGAAATCAATGAACATATATGTAGGAGAAATCAGACAGGGCCTAAAATGTCAAGCTTTGATGAGGATTTTGCACCAAGATCTGTGGATACCACAAGCAATGACTGAAACTTCAAATTCTGAGGGATTCCTGCTACCAAGCCAGTAACATCTTGGCCACAACCAAATGGAGGACACAGGTAGCTCACAGCAGGATTTACATTCCCACTATCAGCTACTCCAGGAAGTCTCTCTTGATTTGGAGCTATAGCAATGGAAATAATAGTGAAATGAACAGTGCAAATAATTAAGTGAAATGAAAACAGATCTCCTGTACATAAAGACTCCAAAGTGTCATCAGCAGTATCTGCTCTGTAATGTTGTAGCTGTAAAGCTGGAATTGTTATGGAGTAAAATTCCTATTCTGGCAACAGCAGGCTCAGCGTGTGCCATGGAACAATAATGCACTCAGCCTAGTGGCTCAGGTTCTTTTTGTAAGACAAAAGCAAAGCTTCCTGCCCCCCCAAAAAATTAGCAATTAAGTAAGATAACTAATTACTGGATAGCACTTTAACATTCAACTGAGGAGGATTATTTAGAATTAGAAATAGGCCTACTTACTGCCTTGATGTATAAATGTTGTCCATTACAAGGCACGACTTTCAGAATCTCAGGAATTACAAGCACTTCATTACTTGCAGTATTTGTATAAAAGTACTGGTGAAAAATACATACAAGCAAAACCAGAATCACAAATACAAAAACAGCAAGTAGAGCAAAACATTTTATATCCACCTGTCTCCTCCTTCATATTTGCAGCCTCTTTGTGGTTATTAATAACACTTTCTGAAGCAAAGATGGAATGTATTTAACCCTCTTCCTGAAGGATGTGGATCAGAAATTAACTTTTAAAAATTCAGTGATCAACTAAATGCAGGAAAGAAAAACTCCTTCAAAGAAGAGGCTTAACTGAAAGCAAAATAGACTTGATGATCTTAGGTCTTTCCCAACCTTAACAATCCATGATTCTATGAAAATGGTTAGGGTGTACCATTTGGTATGGAAAGAAGCAGGATAAGTTTCATATTGCCCACAGTTTTAGCGCCAGTACATCTGAGGCATCTTAGCTGTTCTCAGGCTACTCCTGAACCACAGAAGTTGAGGCACAATTATTACTAAAATAAAAATAAGTAAGCTAAATTAATGGTTCTCAACCTTTCTGCACTCTCCTCCTTACAGTCTTTCCCCAGAAAGAAAAGGGAGTGACTCTGTGCCGCCAGGAAAAAGGGCTGTAGACATGAAATTCTCCCCTGCCAGGCCCAGGCATTGCTCCCGAGAGATGCCTCCCCTGGCACTGAAAGGGAGAAAAAGACAGTCCCCTGCTGAGCCCTCAACTGCTCTGAGAAGGAGAAGTCACCTATAAAGTAGCCTGTTCCTCAGAGACACTTGACCTAAGATGGGGCAGCACACATGGTTCCCTCAGAGCTGAAGGCTCCCATCCCATCTTGTCTACTTGACAGAGAACATCAAACTGCCCTTCTTTCTTGGCCTTGCCTTGAACAATATGTACAGTGACACCAGTTGCAGTTTTGCCTGTCTCAAAGCAAAGGAAATCAATATCAGCTGCCAAGCTGTGCAGAAGTTTAAAGAAAAGCCACAGAAAGACTAAAATCAGATACTGTTCCTCTTTCTAAAACTGCAGCAACTGAGACCACCTTGGGCAGAGCTAACGCTGAAAACAAGCATCAGCATCTCCTGACCAGAAAAGCCCATCTAGCAAAGGTATTATGAAGCAGCAATAAATTCTTAAGAAAATACCCTAGTCGAATAAAGCTGCCAGTGGCATCAATACTTTATCTGGCTCTCAGGGAGAGGTCCAGCATTCACAGCCTGTCACTAGTTTCAACAGGTAATATACAATACTAAAATAAAGATGAACATTGGTTCCATGGCTTACCTTTAATATCAAATTTTACTGGCTCCTTATCTTCAACATCACATTTTACTGCCTCGCTACAGAGCTCTACATACATTATGGTGCCCACAAAAAGCTTAAGAACAACCTGGATAGCCCTCTCTTGTTTTAATGGGAACTATTTCTGCTCAGCCTTCCCATACTGCCTTTCACACTGTTTCACATAGTACAGAATCCCTACAAGTATACTACTGGCTTTTGTGCATAATTTCCAACTATTTCTCCCCAGTACTGCAATATTCTAAAACCAGTTTACTTTAATCTTTTGTTAAGATTCCTCTCCCAAGTTACTAATGGGGACAAGTCTGCAACAACTTTCTTTTGAGAAAAATAATTTATAAATACAAGCGAAGGGCAATTTATAGCAAGTTACTGCCTTCTTTGGTCACCAAAGTTCAGCATAAATGGATCTGTCAGTGAATGCTGATTCACAGAAAGCCCTCATTCAGCCAGGCTAACAAAGACCCTCCCCAGAGCTCCTTGCCTGCCTTAGTATGAATATGTGGCCATGGATGTGAGAGTTCAAACAAACACTGGTGGTAAAGGAAAAAAAAATATACCCATACCCCAAATAATAATTTAAAATAATTTTTTGTTTTTTAAAGTATAACACAAAACATCTCTCGCCACAGGGTCCAAGCACTGCCCAAGCATCCCTCCTGACTTTGAAAGGAACCATAAATTGACACAGGTGAGCTCTTCCACTGCTCCGTAATTAGACCAACAGAAAATATTACCTAAATCCAGTACAAAAAAATATGTATCCACAGGCCTCACACCTTCAGTTACCATTGTAAGTGAAGCACAACAAAGTACCTTGCAGCAGAAATTAGAAACCTTTTCATCCCAGTTTCACCAAATATGCTGAGGATACTTATAAATATTCAATATGAATTTTTAAACCCTCTCTAATTTTCCCTCACCTCAATTAGCATTAGAAATCATTTTACCTTTAAATACACAGATGGGAGCCAGGTCTAAAGTCAAAAGCCCTCACTCACTTTAGGGACAAGGGCCATGTAAGAGAAGAGCCAGCTAGAAACACAGGCAGCCTCAGGCACCAAAATGGTACAGAACAAAGCAGGAACATGAAAGGATTAATTCAAACATTGGCAGAGAAATGTGAAATAGCACAGGGGACTAAAACTGCACCAGAGATCACTCAACATGAAATCCAGTCTACTGTGTCCCCACGGCCCCAGGCAAGGGTTTCACAATTTCTCATTTGTGTGCTATAATTACTTCAAAGGCTCAAAATAAGGAACTCAGGTGGAGCCAGGGCTCTGTGCAAGCTCCAAACAGCCCCAAAGACTGGCACAGTCAGGCCCAGGTCTGAGTGCGATGACTCAGTCTTCCTTGCTCAGTTCTCATTGTATCTGTGTATTAGCCAGCTGCCTCCACCAAAATTTAATCTGCTCACCTTGGCACATCTGGCAGGTGGAGGTGTGTTATAGCCATAGCTTCAGCAGTCCCAAAAGGTACATTTCGTATTAAAACATCAGCAGATCATCCTTGTGAAATCAATTCATTAACACAAAGTGAAACATTCTTTTACAAAGTAATTCGTAAATGCCTGACTTAGACATTTTTGTGTGTTTTCAGCTCTGTTTCATATAAAGAGCCAACCATCTCTTAAAGGAATCAGCAACAGGTGGTGGCAGTAAGAAGGGACCAAGACAAAGTAGAGAGATACAAAAGTCAATGGAAATATTGTAACACACATGATAAAAAGGCCACTTGTTCCTGTTATTTAGAATAGGGGTTATTCTGTAAGAACACAGCGATCCTGCTTTAAAAGTTCTATGACATCTTCTCAAGCCAGCAGAAGTAGTTTCCAACGATTTCTGAAAGGTTTTCCCACCCCCACAGCAAAATATCTTTTCCTCTGCAAACAGTGTAAAGTCAAAAGTGACTTAGTAGAATATATGCCTTTAGATTTTATTTTATCCAAAAGGATAAAACAAAGCCTTTTGCCTAGTCCCTCTTTCATGCAGCAAGAACAAGGTTAAACAGTCTCCTCAGTAGCACACGAGGTATTTAATAAAAACCTGGAAGTAAATGAAAGAAACCGAACCGGTTGTGGACTGCTATTACACTTACATGTCCAATCTGTCCACATGGAATTCATCTGAATGCCCTGTACAATTCATGGCAAAAGAAAAAGAGGCCCTTTCAAAGCATGATTTATCTCACTTATTTGAGGTGATAAAATGTGAAAATGTAAGCAGAGCTGAGCCCCAGGAGCTCTTTCACTCTCAAGTCTGTAAGAGAAGCACTGCTGTTCAGGTAGATCAAATCTGATGTTAAATGGCTATTGTCATTTTCTCATCAGTTTTGTTGTTACATTACCCCACCCAGTGCTTCCAAGCACTTACAAAACACTGCTCCATTGGTCTGGTTACAAGTTTGTGATATATGGAATCTGATCTGCAATTGAATGAATCACACAGGTGTAAGGTTTTATTGTATCTGTATCACTGTTAAGTTTGTCACTGAAGAGCTCCATCTGCAAGCACATAAAGTCATACAAGTCATCTGTGACAATACTCTGGATTTGCTGATAGTTTTATCAGTGAACTGGAGAAGCCATTTGGCACTTTAAAAATGGCTATTTAGTTTATGGGAATGGATCTGTGCAGTTTAGAGAATTTTATCTGTTACTCCCCAGTCACTGTAAACAGCATTATCAATTCTACCATATGCCCTATTGAAAGCAGGATACTTCACAGATTTTGAGGAGAATGTTGTTGCTTATACACTAGCCCTCAAATTAGACTGTCTGAGTTATCCAGATTGCAATTACCTGGAGTAGGTGATTACTATTGTTCGGCTGACAGGCTGAAGTGAAGGCTGAGCAATCATCATTATGTCCTCTGACATAAATGTTGTGTGTGTGTGTGTGTGTGCAAGAAGAGCGTCTCAGTTAAGCCCTGGGCACCAGAAAAAATTCTGGAGTTCAGCACCAAAAGGTCACTGGGAGCATCTACCAATTGTGTTGTCATTTTTAGCAGCAACAAACAACCACTGGGAAAAGGAGACAACCTCTCCAATCATTCAGCTACACAACTCCATAACAACCTCACAAACAACAGATAAACATACACATCATTTAGAATAATTAAGTAAATATAATTTCATCAGAAGGTGAATCAATTAAATTTTCTTAAAGCAGGTATGTGTAACACAAAATATTTTTTACAAAAATTGTGAGAATTTTACCATCCTATTAAAACAATACAAAAAAATCTCCAATCCCCTGAAAACAAAACAAAAGAATAACAAACGAACAAAACAAAATAAAATAAACACACACAACCCACCGCCCCAAAAATCTAAACAAACAAAAATGAGAAAAGGAGCCAAACAGAAATCAGACCCCAGACATTCTTTAGAGACAGTTGGTCAGTATTTGACTCAGTTAATTAACCATAACTCATTTAGTCTGAGGCAGCCAGTGCTGTAAGAATAAAGGGGGGGGAGAAGGATGGTAATCCAGAAGTGGCCTTGCCAGTTCTATAACTTATTGACAACGATGAATAAAATTATGGCTATGCCTGTCTCCCACTTGGAGCAACAGAGTTCCTCAAGGTATCCTGTCACTTTTTTGATGTTCTGCTGTGTTTTCAAAGCATCTCTCAAGATGTTAATATCCTGTAAAAGTTTTCACACCTCAAACGACTTTCTCTACAAGATCATTCAACCCATGACCATTTCCTTTGCTATTTCCCTCTCTACTCTTGCTTCACGTGGTAGCAACTCTGCTCTGGGACAGAGCCAGAACTAAATCTCCAAAGATATGAATTTCAGTATCTTCTTATATTAGGAGAACCTTGGGCAATTAGAGCTGTAATATTCTTCTTTCAGTTGCTTCTCATGTAAAATGGCATACTTGTATAAGTACTAGTTTATCTATTTTATCTATCGATAGGATTCATTTAATTAATGGCTGCACAGCACCGTAGACTGTGATATAAAACTCTTAAATGTAAAATGCCAAGTGCCATTACAAACATATGTTAATGGGTATATCTACACACATAATATATCTATGTGCAATCAGGCACCTCCTTAGCAACCTATATTTGTTAAATGTTGTAATATATTTAAGCAATATAAGATGGAAATCTCTTCTTCCTATCAGTATCTCTTCCTTAGAGAAAACTCATAAACATTTTGATTCAGTTATAATCTGAATTTAAATGGCCACAGTATACTTCTGAGAAAGACCAATACTGCTGGCAGCAATTAGCACTGCTTACAAAAGGTCACTTTGCCTCACTCCTGAATTACAGCCCATCTCTCCTTTTAAGCATGTAACCAAACAGGTTGACTACTATTGTCACACAGGAGCCTGGTGTCACATCAGCTCCAGAAAGAGAGATAAAAGCCATGAGCTAAAGTTTGCTGTTTAAAAAACAACATTAAGATGCAGTGTGCCGCAGACACAAATTACCGGTACTTAAACCTCACAGATGAAGGGGCAAGACATTGCTAAACACTGAGATCCTGATTTTCCATAAGGCACTTCAGCATTGTTTTTAAGTCTATGTTCACATAAATATGTGTGCAAGTGCTCAGCTCATGCAGCATCTAAAAGCAGAGTCAGGAACTCAGGCTTGAATTAAGTAGAGCTATAAGAGCAACTCAGAGCAAAATTAGTTACTGACAAGAGCAACTCAAGATGTACAAAAGATGTAAACTACTCTAATGCAAGGATGCTAGCTCTTACCAACACTTTAAGAAGATCTGACTTCTTGCAATTCAAAACCTTTACTCTTCCCTTTTTACTCTGTGTCTGTTTAATGCTAGGCTGCCAAGCAAGAGCTGATAGACAGAAACTGCTTCACAGAGAGGTTTCTGTTATTACACTACACTGAAAAAGTCTTCCAGTTGCCAGAGAAGCAGTCAGTTCCTTGAGAAAAATATGTGTTTTATGGGAGAGACGCTGATGGGTAACATTTAGAAATAAAACTGTGACATTAAAGGACATAAGGACAGGAGGGTCACACTGTTTCTTCTTTCATTTTTTAACATAAGGTAGTAGGCTTGAGAAAAGCAGGGGAAGGAAGCTTCATGAAAAACATTTTCAGAAGAGCCAAGGAAAAGAGAATATTTTGGAACACTGCTGTTTTTCTTATTTTTGTAAAGTTTCTTGATTCTGCTAGCAGGAAATCATAGACAGTAATCCTCACAAGATCAGGTCAGAGGCAAATCCTTTACTCATGCCACTATAACCTGGAAAGAGCTCCTGTTGGCTCTTGACACAACAGCATAATGGTCACTTCACAACAAGGAGCAACTGCTCTGAGTGGGGTCAAGAGCTCGGTGGTAGAGGGAAGGCAAAGGATGACTTAAACCCAGCAATAATGATGAGAAAGCAAAGCAAACAGCAATATCACCTCTTACCCTTCCTCCAGGGCCTCCCTCACGGACCTTTCAGGCAGCTGTAAAATAAGTCTTTTACTGCCAATTAATAAATGATGGAAGTTTATTGCTGGCAGAAATTGTTTCCCATCCAGCATATGCTTATATGTTATCTTGCTCCTATGACATTAGTCAAGCAAGGAAAATATAGGGTTTTAATTAATCACTCAGTGTTTCAGCCTTTAGAGCCTGAAAAACTGGTTTCTCTAGCAAGGTATAATATATTTAACATGAATAATATATGTTCAGCCAGAAGGGGGAAGAAAGGATTTAAAGAGAAAAAAAATCCACTTGCTTTTCTGACATGGTTCTATTCTGAACTGTATCTTAATTGTAGGAGAAACTGAATGGTTTTACAGTTAAGAGATGAAAAGTACATTTGCCTGTGAAGTTTGGGAGTTTAAATGGCAATATGAAAATTAATATATGGAAATGCTGTCAAGATGATGGTGTTGTAATCCACGACCACCATTCCACACATGTTAGCAGCCAACTTTCCCAAATTCTTCCCAAATTCTGAACTGACAGTTCCACTTTACAACTAGCTCAAAATAACTTCTAAATAGCTAAATTCAGTTGAAACACAGTTCTAAAATTAATCGATACAGGGAAGCATCCCATGGGACTGATGGGAATCCAACAGCTATGGTTATAGCTAATTCACCATATCTTGGCTGCAGCTAAAAGCCTTAAAAAGAAGCTCTTGCTGCACTTGGTGTTGCACAGTAGGTAACAGAGACAGTACTCACCCACAGAGCAGATTTCAGAATCACACTCCTCCGTTTCACTGGCTTTTCATAAAGAATGAGTAGGTAGAAAGAAGTCATCAGGAAAAGAGAGGCTATATTCCATCTCTTTTACTATCCATATAAGGAAGAGATTTACCTCTCTGGCTCTAGTTTGGTATCTAACAATTATCTGAAACAGCAAATTTCTCTACTTAATAAAAAAAAATAATATTTAAATATAGATTTGCTGGGTTTCAGGTTTTCAGATTGGTTCTTTGGAGAAAGTCATTCTGACATATTACCATCTTATTCACCTGGTAAGCAAATAATCGAGTTCAGTCATGAGTATCTGGGACACTTTGCCACTGGTTTGATATAAACACTGAGGTCACTATTTCCATTTGCTTTCTGTGGCCAAAGCAGTCAAAAATGGAACATTTGCACAGAAGTTTTGTTTGAGAAGGTAGGTAATACAGGACAATGTCCCAGTTCACTCTTTGTCAAAGAGCTATCACTACTCAATTTATTTATTTATAATCACAGTGCATAAATGGAGAGAGTGGCCAAGCTCGTAATTTCATTTTTACGTCCAGGCTCCTGCTACTTGCTGAACACTGAGTTACACTGCTGAGCTACTGTCATAAATCTATGACCAAACCATATTTCACACTGCATGATAAACTGTGTGTCGTGGCCACTCAGGATTTCACACTGTACACACCAAATTCAGCTCTCTCTGGAATAGTGCTTTCTGTTGCAAAACACGGCCTGAGCCTGCTGAGCTGAAATTAAATCTCCATTTCAGTAGCATAGGGTTTGCTTTTTCATTTAACTCATGAGAGTTAAATGCAGAGCTCACCTTGATTTACAAGAGCAGCACACTAAACTTTGACAAATACTTGAGCAGTTCAGCTTCCTCCTGCCAGAGGCCATGAATGGATAGAAGCGTTGGGCTGCTTACTGCAATATTTATAGCCACCATGCAGTAGCATCCTGTAGAGACCTGACCCATTTAATTATCTGAAAAAGTTGGAAGGAAAAAAAAGAAAAAAAAGAATTAAAGGAGAACAGGGTTTTTCTGATGACTAGAATAACACTGCAGGACAAAGGTAAATTTTACACCTATTAACAGCACTGAATTTGCTACTACTGCTCACACAGAAACTACGCACCCATTCTGTGGACTGGAACTGCACAAAAGGGCTTCTCAGCTATAATATTTTAGTAAGAACTGGCAGAATTTATCATTCATTTAACAATGTGGCTTGATTTCCAGCTCAGAGAATTTTCTGTCTGGAAATGGACATTTCTCAGAACTTACTAATGGAAACTATCTACTGGATAAATTCTACCTATGTTTTGGCAACTTTGCAACTGCTTTATTACAAGTGTTTGAGACTTGAGTTGCATGTATCAATTTTAATTGACGAAGTCCATAAATGGATCAGGTCAAGGGTCACATGCAAACTTCTTTTTAGCTACACTAAGCAGTAACTATTATCAGCATAACTATTCCAAGAAGTCTAGAAGCTCTTATGTTGTTGTTTTTGCTTGGTTTTGTTTGTTTGTTTTATTGAAATCAACACGGTCTTACTGTTGAAAGCTCCAGTGGAAATTAAATTTCTGCTAATATTGTTCTGACTTGGAATGAGTTAAACATGTCAGTACTCCTACACTGACAGAAAATAGCACTGCAATTGGGTTTGTTTCCCCACTTTAATCACATCAGTATAGTTACAGCAGTAAAAGTTTTCCTAAAAGTTGGTAGGGTCTTATATCTTGTCAACTGTCATGTTTTGTGAAGAAGACAGAAGGCTGTCTTTCACACAACAGTTGGATTTTCAAAAAGATAACACAAATGCAAACAGCTCTGTCCTTTTCTGAAGGAGCCAAGAAGCAGACTCGGTCTCTGGGACCATTTGTCTGCTAATAAACAAATGCCACAGGATCTCAGAGGGAAGCATTTCAAGTCAGGAGTGAATTGATAATTTCTTTAGGTCTAAGACTTCAATCTGGATTTGGACTCCCAAACTACAAACAAACTGCCCTCCCTCATTTGCAGTACCCTAAACCATCTGGGTCTGGTAAGGCATGATAATAAGATCTGTCCATCCAGCCTGATGCAAAAACCCGAGTCTTCAGAGCAGGGGACTCTTGCAACAAACAGTTACCCTTTTGCTGCACAGCTCTGCAGACGAAGGTCAGGGCACAGATTCAATTCTGGGCATGTTAACAGCTGCAGATGTCCATGTTGCCTCTCAGTAACGGACCTCAGACTGCTTTTAGCATCTGAAAAGCCTCCCTAGAAGAATGAGAGCGCTCAGCAGGACCACGGACAGAGCTACAGCTTATGGGATCCCAAACATCAAACACACAGGCAATTCATATATCTGTATATTGCAGAGCCCAGGAAGAGTCTTTCAGACTCTTGAAGATGAAAGCCAACTTCAAGAAAGCTAACTCAACAGAAGGAAGGAGACCCCAGACTGATGGGGCTAGATGGCAAGAGATAGGCTAGTACACAGCACGTTCAGTCCTGGTATGTTGGGATCACAGCATTCAGGGAATGCTGTCCACTTCTTACATGTTTTCTCCTTGACACTGGCAAAACTAAATATAATGCAAATGAAAACCAATAATTGCACATTCCCCATTGGACTGCAGCATCAAAAAAAAAAAAAACAACAAGTGAAAAAAAGAACTGCACTTGTGACGCAGTTCCTGGGTCTCTACCACATGTTCTATTTTGCAAAGGGGTCCAAACAATACAGAATAAATAAAATTATAAATGCAGGCAGCTTTATAAACAGCCAGAATTCCATAAGTCTCTGTTTACTGAGCTGTAGTTCAGGAAACAAAACAAAAATCTGTAAAGGCAAGGTTTAATCTGCATGTTTTGCCAAGAAACAATTACATCACATATTTAAAACAGTAATGAAGCAATTACAGTCAGGATCTACTGTAGGGGACCTTATTGTTTTACACTCAAGTGTAAAATCTGACAAGGTAATTATTTTAAAGCTCAAACAGAACACTCACCACCAACAAATAGTCTGAGTCTCTGGTAGAAAAGGAGCTTTACAGAAACTTGGTTACAGATGTGCTTGAACCTGTGGTTTACAGATCTTCTAGATAATTTACAGCTTTCATGTGCATAATTGATTACATTTAAGTAACAGGGATTTTTATTTTTTTTTAATTGTTCCAAGTTAGCTAGTGTTTGCTCCTGGAGCTGTTTATGCATCCAAGGCAAAACACAAAGTATTTAAAAAAAAAAAAAAAGAAGCAAGGTAAACACCTACTTTCCAGATTTAGAGGTTGATCAGAACAGGAGGGCATTTTAATGTTTTAGTATGTGCATCCCAGGATGAAATGTTCGGAATCCCTGGCAGAAATCCTAGTAAAGCACTCCCAAAGCTGCAACTTATTATTCTGCCTCTTGGTCTGCCTTCTACATCAACATCAACTCCCACCTCATGGGCTCCCAGCCTAAATGCAGGAAAATGGGTTGCTGCAGTAAGAAATATAGCTTCTTTATCTGTTAAGTTTTGCTTTTGATAAGTCTGTATTTATGCAATGTAAAGGAGGAAAAAAAAAAAAAAACCAAGAAAACCTGAATGCTCACAGTGTTTCACCAAGAAATTACTGGTTGGTTCCACAAAGCCTAGTCCTCAACCAGCAGCCTCCTAAGCAAAAAACAGGAAGCAAAGAAGTCACAGCTGTGAGAGGTAGACTGAGTTTTGCAAGATTTAGAGAGATAAGGGATAAGGTGATATAACAAGGAAAAAGTAGATCAGCTTTAGGCAACATAAACATAAAATTCTACATGTTTTCAAGTCCATATTTTCTTATTTTAAAGTCTGAGGCCACTGAATGTGAATTATTTATAACCCTTCACCTCAAAGCTACTAGAAGCAGAATATTTAGCCTTTTAGTTATGGTAGCATTTTGTGGATTGCCTCAGTCTTGCTGTTGTTGATGAAATGGAAAGAGATGCCTAAACTCTGATCTCCAAATAGAAGATGTTACTAAATGCATCTTCCAACTCTCCTTGTTAGAAATTAATTGAGAATTGCAAGGCAAGGTCAGAAAGCAGCTTTTTTCAGCCTGCATTAAGAAATGTATTCTGGTGACAACCATGCCAAGAGGCAAATAAATCAAGTGGGGGGGGGGAAACCCCAATTGAAACCAAAAACTTGTTCTTTTTACAATATTAGGGGGCATTCTCACAACTCCTGAATGCTCAAAGACGGTAAGACTAACCATTTTAAGAAAAAAAAAATGTTTTATCACAGCATCTGTTTCATCAAAAATACACAGAATCAATTTTAGCAATAAAAATGGATTGAAAAATTGCAAATATTAAAAATAAAAATCAAAGAGCACAATCAGCATTACAAAGATGTCTGTATTCAGGATTAATTCAGGGAAGATTAAAGAAAAACTGTCTACTGGTTTTGACACATTAGGATCCTAGACCTAAACAAAAGCATCTGTTTATGTAAGCACCAAGCCCTTCTTAACCAATTCATCAAGCACTGAATTTAAAGCACACATTTAGCCTACCTGACGTCTTGTAGTGGTCTCAGAATGGTGGTAGGAAGCATGGCCAAAGAATCAATTCGAAAGTGCACCATGCAGTCCATAACATTAATCTTAAAGGCAATGCTTTCTCATGCATTTCTACAGAAATCTGCTGTTAAGTAAACGTAATATGCACTTGCTCAGAGATTGCTTGTTATTGGGGGAAAAAAATGTGTGCTAAAAATACATAATTTAAAAATCAGCTCCCATGAAGTCATGTTAAAAGAGATCTGTGATACCATAACAGGCACAAAATAAATATTTCTCATACACATCTTAAATTCAGACACAATAAAAAAAGAGGACTCTGCTCTTGCGTTCCTACTGGGAAAGTCCCTGCACTGAAATGAAGGTGAGTACTTTCAGACCATAGCTCTTCTGCAATATGGGTAAAGTTAACTGGATTTGTTTTAAGTAAATAACTCAATTTATCATCCAAACAGCATGTGTCATTTAAGTATCTAAAAGATCACTTTTCTCTGTGATGTAANTTCATTAGACAGTATATCTACATATCTACACACAGTGCTTTCCCACGAGAGTTTCCCACTAACAGCTCCGTGCTTCCCTTCATATGGCCACATTCAACTTCCTGCACTGTCGACATCGCCATGAAAGCTGAGTCTGCAGACTGTAAGCTGCTAGACAAGCCTGATGATAGCAAAACACAGAGGAGATTCTTCAGCAATACCGAAGAGCCACTGACATAAATGGCACAAGCTTCTATGAGTGGCCAATTATCACCGCCCAAACCCGGTTAAGAAGAGAGATTGCTATCAACCTCTCACAGACTATCCTCCAACACATCCAATAAAGTGTCACACCCTACCAACTTTTCCTCTTCCCTAAAATTACTGCCTTGCAGGAAGCAGAGTGCTATTTCCTCTTACAGTTGAGAAGGAGGGGTGGGAAGCTTACTAGCTTTTCAGGGATTGGGGCAGTATAACCCAGAAAACTCTGTGTACTGAGTACAGGACTCAATTCAACCACCTGCTGCCCCACGCCATAAGCACACACAAACATGCCATGGCTCTGCTGGGCTTCATTCCTAGAGACATCCGTGTCCACAGTCCCCCTGTGGCTTGTCCTGGAAAGCAGGTACTCTCTCTTCCTTTGCGCACCCGAGGGACTTCCCTCCAGCTCTCTCCTCAGATGATCTACAAGGCTGATTTCCATGAAGAAGCTGTATGTCTCCTAACGAGGCTGAGGAATCCTAGGGAGAAGCACGGTTCAGAGGAGAGGATTCTAACAGCCCAGAAGCTGCATTTCTCCATCCTACAAAATCCCCTCTCTCTCCCTGTCTTTTCCCCACTTGGACCACAGGAAAATTTGAAAGCATCTAGCAAAAGACAAGAAATTGAGCTATGCAGGAATGTACCCCCCTATCCTCACAAGGCCATATCAGTCAGATAACCCCAGGATAGGAGGAAGGGAGCACAATCAGGAAGAGACTAGAAGAGGAAAACTGTTGACCAAAAAGCTGTATCTAAATCTCATATAACAAAACCTAATCCCCACAATGAATCCTTTCCCAAATGTATCAGCAGCCCAGCTCTGTCACTATCATGACAAGGCTGTGAGCCTAAAACAAAAGCATCTTATCAGAGCAGGAATTAGCTGTGGTCACAGCAACAATGATCTTGTCCTCGTTTCTCTAACAAGCTCCCACTGGAGTTGAAACGAGGCAACCTGAGGGACTCTCACTTGAAATGCTTTTTTATTCTTAAATCGAGGTTTAAAGCCATTTCATTCATTCAAGTTCAGGGTGCTATTATCACTCATTTTCTTGGATGTAGGACCAGGCTGTCATTGCATAACGTCCAGGAAAAAAAAAAAAAAAAAAACACAAGCAGCAGGAACACTCACAGCCTGCTTTCCTTTCGCACTCCTCCAAGCAAGTCTGTCAGGAACCGTATTGACCAGGGCACTCTATCAGCCTCTCCCTGTTTTCACCCCAGGTCTTACTGTACCCTAAAATATTTAGAGGTCTAATTATTATTTGAATGGGAGAGATTTCTAGCAGAGGTGGACACTCTAGGAGCCGGGAGGGAACCTGCTACTCTGCCTATGTTTGATTTCCTAGGACCTCAGGAGCGAAAACAACCTCCAATGGTACTTGAAGTTTCCCAACTTACATTCATTAGCGAAAAGCATTCATTGCTTATCATGGGGTCATCCTATTTCTCTAGGGCAATAACAAGGATATTAAGAAGGCCACCAGCATAAAAAAAATAGTGTCAAAATCTCTACGAAATCTTCTATTTAAATTGTGTGCAGGCTTCTCCATGGAGATGAGGCTTTCATTTCCCCGCAGGTGCTCCGAGCCGCTCCAGCCGCGCTCAGAAAGCCCTGGGCGGCAGCCCCAGCCCCGCAGGATGGGAGCTCTTCCATGGCAGGATGTTTACATAGTAAGTCAAAAGGCACCGAGTTGCCATGTGGGAAACTCCGCTCTCCCTCCAGCCCAAGACAACCACCCTACTGCGCCAATGCCGAGGAGCACTCGCAATGGCTCTGGGCGCCGCTATTCCTCAGACGCCCCTCGGGAAGCGGGAATCAGCGCGGGCACCGCGGGACGCGCTCCGTGCCGTCCCTTCCCGCAGGTGAGCGGCGGGCAGGTCCGCATGGCCCCAGCACGGCACCGCAAGCCCCGAGCCCGGCGTGAAGGGCACCGATGCCCCCGGCACGGCCCCGCAAGCCCCGAGCCCGGCGTGAGGGGCACCGACCCGGTGCGGGGGGCTTACCTTCCGAACCCCACCGAAGCCGTGCTCCGCCGCCACCCGCTCGGCCTCCGCCTGGCCCCCGCCGCGCAGCTCCACCAAGAAATGGTTGGTATAGACGGCTCCGCGGGCCGGGGCGCCGAGGAAGTGCAGGAGGAGGAGGAGGAGAAGCAGGNAGCAGCCGCCGAGGGGGAGGGGGGGGCCGCGCCACGCTGCCAATCATGGGGCGGAGGATCGCCTGGGCCCCCGCGGCTCCCCCGGCACTCCGCACGCCTCGCCAGCACCCCACCCACGCCTCGCTCCCACCTTCCACACACAGTCCTGCCCCCACAAAGCCGCACCCCCCGGCTGCACACGCCAGCTCCCTC
Source organism: Toxostoma redivivum (assembly GCA_013397375.1). Classification (NCBI taxonomy): domain Eukaryota; kingdom Metazoa; phylum Chordata; class Aves; order Passeriformes; family Mimidae; genus Toxostoma; species Toxostoma redivivum. Next base: position 174,463 of record VXBI01004282.1, read on the forward strand.
CTACCTCCGGCCGAGCCGTGCCCGAGCCACTCCGGCTGCTCCTCCCGGGGGGCTGAGGGGGAAGGTCGCCCAGGAGAGGCGGACACCCCGAAGATGGAGCCTAAACACGGGTGGCTGAAGACTTTGGCGAGACCCTCACCGCTGGAGCCAGCACCCAGCTTCTCTCTTCGACACAGTGAACCCAAAATATCTGGAGTTCCCCCCAAACCTCCCGTTCTAGCCAGAAGCTGCTCGCAGGGCCATCAGCAACCTGTCCTTTGTCCCTCTTTTTACGAAAGCAAAGGGACAGGGAGGTGGTGAAGCAGTGATAGGGGAAAGCCTCAGGCCCAGGGCTCCTCACTCTGCACTGACTCCCCGTTCACACTGCCGGGATGCTCAGGAACACGCAGGTGTGTCCAGGCTCCCTGAGCAATCCCCGGACAGTTTGCAGGGGATGGATGACTGGCAGGGAAGCACTGGGCCTTCCCTGCGCTGAGACAGCCAAGGACCGGGAGTGCTCCGTGCCCTGCTGGGATTGCAGAGGTAGCAGTGCCTAAAAAGAACGGGAACTCCGTTCTGTGTCTAATCTGCTATCTGCGAAACTGTGATTGGAAAGGAACAGTACAGGTTACGCAAGTTTATGGCAAAGCATAGTTTAGCTTTTTCCCACAGATGTGACTGTTAATTCGTCATACCGAAGGTTAATCCTTTGATGGATCCCTGAATGATCCACTGGGAAAGACTTGGGACACAGAAAGCACAATCATCTTTAAAACAAACAAAATTATAGATTTACTGTAATCGTTCCTGCAAATGGTCAAATGGACTACAGATGTTAAGTAAATCAGGGAAAACAAAGGAAAACATCAAAAATCACAAACAAGACTCTTCTTCCATTATCTTAAAATGCTTTAGAAAACAACAGAAGAGCTGACCACATCATTATGAATCCAAATGAACATTGGTTTGTCATGACAAATTATTGATTTCCTTCCTCTGGATAAAAGAAATCCCTATTCAAACAGAAAGGAAATGGCATCTTGAAGCCTAACTCAAAGCCCAGTTACATCAACAGAAGTGTTGTCAATGAATGACTGATGTTGAAAAAATATCAAACATGAGGGAAAGGTAAAACATGAGAAATGGCCCTGCAGAGAAGGAAAACAGCTTTGCAGTCTCATTAAGAGATTAATATTAGTGTTGGTAGAATTCAGCTTTTAGATGTGTGTTCTAAGAAGAGAGAGTTATTAAAAACAACTTTATATATTATTTCTTTAAGCCAAATTGTTTGTTTTCATCAATAGTCAGCAACACCTCTCCTTACATTATCTTTCCAGTATTAAAGCATTTCCAGGTAACTTGGGGCCTGCGAGCTCCTGGATTAGTAATACCTACTGGTGACTACTTGACGCCCTACTGGTTTCCACCCACAGCTGTTCCTTGGTGTCAGAAAAAAAAAGGAAAACAAAAGTAGGGGAAAGGCATTTTCTCTACTTTAAATTCCTGTTTTTCTTTTCCCAGAGGTCTTTCCTCAGTTGACACACCTCTTTTTATTGCCAGTCCATAGAAAGAGGAACATCAATAACAAAGGCAATGGAGCAGCCCTCCTGGCTCCCTCTAACCAGCAAGGCAAGATCCTGCACATATTCAGATAACACAGGTCTGGGTGAGGGGTGTGACTGAATCATTTGCTGTGCATATTCTGACAGCCCCAACTGCCACCTGTCAGTTCTGCTCTGCAAGCTGGTGCCACTAAAGGGACATTGCCAACAAGGGAACATCCACTGTCTATAGCTTGTAAACCTTACAGTGGCAAGATCTGATACCTTTGTCTATATGATGTTAAAAAAAATAATATTTTTTAAAGGATTAGTTTAGGAAAGTCTGGTTTAAAAAGTAAAATCTAAACACCAAGAAGAGAAAACTCTATCAAAAGCAGCAATTTAAGTAAAACCAGTCATTGTGTTGGTAACTACAGAAGTTTAGACAGGACCACTGGTATTTCTAACCTAGTACTATATGTTAACTGTAGGGCTTATTGACATTAATTCTTGCATGTGGTCTGTAGTCCTTTTTTCCCTTAACATACAAATGCTGAATTAACAATCAAGACTGATCTATTACAGCTACTGGGGAAATGTTCCAATGACTGCTTACGGTCATTTGTAAAAAGTTGTATCTCTGTCTCTCTTTAAAATGCTGATCAGTCTTACATTCACTTCTGGGTTTTGTTCTTATTATGATTTTTTTTTCATGGAACGTTCATGGATTTTTTTCATGCCAAACTATTCTTTTCTCCCAGAGGAGTTTTAAGATTGTGATGATAGACATAGAGTTAACATAGACATTCCCTTGAATGTCTTCCTGCAAGGCATATTTTCCATCCCTTCAACCATTCCCATAAATCTTTTTACTCCTTGAATTGCGAACTGTAGCTGCATCAGATATTTTTTCAGCAGAGGTCGGGCCAGTGTTAAATGGATGTTACATCACAATTCCATTCTTCTTGGGTACCCAGTCTTCCACCAGCTGAGGATTTCATTCAGCTCCATGCTGCCGAGTCTCCCTGACGTGCAACAATGCTAATGCTGACTTGCAGACCTCTCATCCTCCCTGAGCCCTCTTCATGCCTGCTGCTCTCTAGGACAGGTTGTTGTATCCTGCATAGTCAACCATCTTTGTACCTAGATATTTATTACTCTACTTGGTCAAAATGCAAGTAATATACCTGCATGGATCTTTTCAAAGCTTTCCAAAGTGCAGAGATCACTCAGCACCAATCTCATTTATACTTTATGTTTTTCTTCTTTTACCTACTCACTTTATTAGTAATGAGTTTACATTGATATACTGGATTAGCAAGATTTTACAGAGAGAATTTCTTGGCCCCAGTCCTTTGGAACCTCTGCAGAATCAAATCAACTCCAGTAATGATTCTCAGTTTGTAATTATACTTAAGTACCTAGCATTTATTCAGTTTTTAGTCTATGTCATAAAGGCCATTTTGATTTTTGTATCCTAGTTATTTACTGACGTGCCACACAATATTAAGGGTCTCCCAGACACAAACAATACCATAGATACAACTACAATTTTTTTCAATTTCATCAGGTAGTCCAGTAAAAGAGACTAAGGTTCCCCCATAAATTCTGGCTTGTCTAACAGAAGGCAAATAAACTACAATACTAGCTTTACCAGTGAAAACTACAAGAGTGCTTAAAAAAAAAGGATATAAAATTAGTTTTAAAATTCCAAATGGATTGCTGACTACATTTTTAAGCAACCATTAAACTACTACAATTATTTTACAACATGTAATTGGCTTTCTCTATGAGGTCACTGAAGTACTAACTTTAAAGGAGATGTTTCTTTCCCTGGGGACTGCACAGGATGGTTCCATGCCAAGAGACCAGTATGTCAGGGGAAGTTGCAAGAACTCATTTCCTTGCTGTAGAAGCAAACAGAATCCTAAGTCCATTGCTTTCATCTTTAATCATTCATCCTAGCAGATGCATGAGCAGTAGTGTTCTGAAGAGCTGGAAACAGAATATTGCAATAATTAAATTTCATGTTATGAGAGAACAAAACACACAAGCATCCTTTGGCACAACTCCAAGTCTTCCTTAAACCTATCTTTCTGAAGCTGTGAAGTGAGCATATATGCTTTAAGTGGACTCTGGAGCAGGGTCAAAGATAATACCTACATTTAGAGGAACAGAAATGGCATTAAAAAGGCTTGGGATTTCCAAAGAAAGGAATTGGATGCATAATTAAAAAGGCCACAGTTGAAAGAAAGTGAAACAGTATCATTTGACAATTTTATTTAGGACAGGGAATAAACAGACCTATATGAATAAAAGCAAGAACTAGAGAATAAAGAGGAATATAACGCTTATATTGTCTGTGTATCCAGAACACAGGGCAACATGCATAACTGAATATACAGAATGAAAAGAATGGAGTGAAATGCTATGAGGGAATGCCATAGAAGTTGAGCTGAAAAATTCCCTGCTGAGTTGGCCCACTACAGCTACAGGATCAAACTCACTTCAACGGTATGTCTGTTTGTTAGCATTGCTGTGGATCATCTCATGACAGTGTAAAAAAGCAAGTTTTGATAATGAGAAGCATAGGTATGAGCAAAGCTAAGCAGAAACCACGGTAAATGAGTTCAGAGAGCTACCATCTGCTTTGGGCTGAATTGGTAATCAGCCATGACTGTCTTAAAGAGGATTTTCCTAGAGCAACATCTAGGCCATTTTAGTACACTGAGGAAAAGATGGATGTATGAGTTACTACAGCAAAGCCAAGCATGATGAAGCCAAGCAACAGCAGTGTTTCTGTGTGGAGGTTCTACATTAAAGAGCTTGGAATACATTTTTCTTGGATGACTTCAAGGTAATTTTCCCTATTTAAAAATATTTCCCTGATCATTTTAATTGTTTCATACTATCAAAATATTTTATTACAAATTATACAAATATACAAATATATTAACAATGGCAGCATTATTTATAGGCACATGGCTCCTGACCTGTTGCATGTTATGTTAAATGTTTTTACTGAAGAGAGAGGGCTACAGCAGGGACTCCTTCTGTATCTAAGATATGTGAGCCTAGGAAGGTTAGCAGTCCCCAGGCACAGGAATTATGACCAAGGATAAAATATTTTGTGCCATCACCATGTGAAACTGCATGGATCTTTCAAAGTTAAAAGACATTTGGAAACTGGGAGCCTATTCCACAGCTTCTAGTTACATAAACTTTAAGTTGCAGGCCGAATCTTTTCAATACACGTTTATCTGTGCAACTGTTATACTGCCAAGTGTCAGAGTGTACATGTACTAATTTAGTGACATGATAATACAGGTAGTAAATAGTTTCCAGCATCAATTGCCTGCAGACCAGAAGGGCTGTGCAAAGAGAACAGGAGAAGGAAAGGTGTAATTGACTCCTCAAGCAGTGTGGGTATTCTTTGATTTATTACTCCCAGACATAAAGACCAGAGGGGAATGATGCTTGACAGGGAAGTGAAAGCTATTGAGATAACCAGTGAATGTAATCTCCTATACTTACTTAATGAGGGTACAATCCAAAATCAACACAGAGAAATAGCTTAGAGGTAAAATATAAATTTACAAAACAGAAAAATAAAGCCCTTGAAAGAAGATTTGAGGTTAGATCCATGCTGAAAGCCTCAAAAGACTGTGGCATGTACATGTCTGTTTGCTAAATAGGAGTATGATTATCCATGCAATAGAAGTTGTTTCCTGAATCCGACTCTTAGCCACTGCTTAATATCCACATAGACAAATGTTCAGCTTGGGCAGCTATGGCAAAGTAATGAAAATATGTGGTTCATTTATTTGAAAACTATATGCTTGCCACTTTTGCCAGACTTGTTTGCTTTTTCTGCTACTGAGTCTTTGCTGAAGACAGGAAAAATATTGTCTAGGCAAATGATCTTAGAGAACTAGAATTGCTCAATGGAGTCAGTTTGGAGCAGATGGTCTCAGTGAGATTTTAGAAGATAACAATGGGTGAGAGAAGGCTTCTAAGCCTGGAAATACTAGCATTAAAAAAAGCCAAAACAAAACCAAAAGCCAACAACAGATTTAGGGAAAAGGGTACAAGAAATCCAAGGTAAAAAGATGTCTGTTGACCGTGGGAATGATTGGGCGAAGAAAAATGACTGGATACGTGGAGTTAGGGACAAAGATCATGCATTGGGGAAAAAAAAGATTGAAAGTGGAATTCAAAACAAACATCAAAAGATCCAGAAAGCTGATCTCCAAGAAGTCTACCCACACAAGTGATGAAAGTTTCATCAATTACTAACTAATCTAACTTTGCTTCAGGAAGGTCCCAACTATATCTCAAATAAATTACAGGAAGGCTGAGAAATAGAATGCAGTAATTACAGTTTGTTCAACTTTCTGAACCCTTGCATCTCTTCACCTCCTTGACAGAGAGGAATGGGTGGCAACATATAGGTGGGGCATAAATAATAATGAGCTCTTTAACCTTGGTAGCACACTAGTAGTGAACATTTGGCGCAAACAACAAAACAACAGCTGTATCCAAAAATGCAATTTATTGCAATTATAACTCTCATGTGGTGTTGACAGTTCCAGGACAATTTTTTGGGGTTTGATTCCTAATAAAAAGATGTTGAAAAATCTTGTGTTTACTGTTTCCTTTTCATTTTAGACTTCGTTCATTCAAACATGTTATGCTCCTCACAAAAGGTTTGATAATTTTTATCTTAACAGTTAACAGTCATCTATATGAAACATGATACATTTATAAATTTTTTTTTTTATTTCCATGCATTAAAATCTCAGGCTTTGCTTCCAACCAAAAATAACAACTCAGAAGAAAATCCATAATCTATTTTTTAGTGCTTGATTTTAAAGAAAAACCAAGAGGAATAATCACAGAAAAATAACTTATAAAGGCAAGACTGAAAATAAAACAAGAAGTTGTCCCCATCTGAGCTAAAAGCTCTTTATGAACAGACTTAATTTTGTGTTCATAAATTAGAGATGTGGCACCATATATCCAGATAAATATAGGTTTCTTTCACGTTTATCTTTAAGATTTCAAGTTTCTAAAAGGCAAATTAACTATTACTACTTCCACTACTAATTTTGTTCTACTTGCTGATAGGAAAAGAAACATATCACAACCTCTTTGTATAAATATCCTTTTGCTGGAACTTGCAAAGTTTCTGTATTTTCTGTTGTAAATTAAAGCCTTGCAGCCCATGAAAAAGTACAGGAAAATACAAATAAATGATCTCCACCATCTCTGCTGGGCAGCTTTGATCAACTTTCTCACAATTCAACTGCCGAGTACTACCAGAGTTAAGGTGCTTGCTTAATAACTGCTTAATAACATCTCTCCCCCTGGAAAGGACTAAAGACCAGCAGCTTTTCCCTAATGTCAGCAGGAATTAAAAGAAAATCCACAAAATAGTTTAAAGCATCACACCAAAATACCAGTTTTAAGTTAATAGATGTTTACCCCTGTTGAGATTAATTTCTTTCAGGATCTCTGCATAGCTACCTCTACAGTTTTGTCATATTTGGGTCTCATTGCAAGCCTCTGCTGAAAAACCTTTTCCTAGAAACCAGTGGTGTTTTCACACTCCTAGTAGAGAGGCACTGAAGCTGGAATGCAGGCACAACCTAAATACTGAAACAAAGCACAGAGATGCTGCAGACAGTCTACTAGAGATACTGGCTTGGGAACCAGGGGAATCAGTGTGCCATGTCCCAGCATGGTAAGATTGAAATTAGAATGGCACTACCCACCATCCCAGCTTTCTGTCACCAGTTGTGCCACAAAAAGCTGTTTGCTAGAGGTTAGCAATGGGAAAAGCAAAGGGAGAAATGAAAACTCGGCTTTTTCCTTTCATCTTGCATCTGGTGTGATGATTACTGAGACTGTTTGGACAAAGAAACTTAATTCCACTCCGAGGTTCTGAAGTGCTTGTGTTGTAGACAACAGCAACAAACAAATTTTTTTAAAGAAAAATGGGGGATTTTCTAAAAGCCAGGCCATACACAGCCCACTGAAATTCAGTGGAAGATAGATAACAAAGCTGTCTATTCTTTGAAATTCTCCTCTGGCAGAAATAATTTTGTCTGGATTTTTAGCATGAAAACAAACACATCTATTCCACTACCTTTATTTCTGTAGTGCTGTCCTTTTCCAAATCATTAAGAAACGTAAGCATATTGTCACACTAAGCGGTATCCTGGCTTCCTAAACAATTCACCAAAAAGCCACTATACATTCTGAATTTAAAAAGCAAATTTTCAGTAAGAAAAAAAAAGAACGAGTAAATCACTAGTAAAAAACATGACTTGGCCCCTAAACACCTCTCCTACCATAATTCTGTTCACAAAGAAATGCATTACCTGATACTATTTCTTCTGTGAGATAACTATAATGAACAGAACATAAGCATGTGCAGGCTGTGCTCTAGAGTTCATTTCAAAACTATTACAAGAACCTGGCGTTTGGCTACATCTTTATTTCACTTGTAGAAAGTAAAGAAGCCTCAAGGAACAGATGAGAATGCAAGTCTTCAATAAACATCTTGATATGGGAAAACTGAAATTTATTTTACTGTGTGGCTTGGTTTGGGTGTCATTTTTGGTTTTTTTTTACTTTGCCCGATGACCAAATTTCAAAAAGTGAGAACCTATTTCCCATCACAACAACCATGCTGGCTTCGGGGGGGGGTCCTTTCAAGAGACTTCTTAATCACTTTTAGTCCTTTGCAATCCTTATCTCATGATTGGTGCAGAGCTGCATCAGTGACTAAAAGAAAATAAAAGGTCCCATTTTTAAGACAGGTTTGCCCTTTGTATGCATATCTTACCTACTATCTATGATAAGACACTGGTCTTGGCAGAGCCATGGATCACTATTTTTAAAAAATGAAAGAGAGAGAGCATCTGGCTCTCCAAATGTGCATTGCTGTTTTGCCCAAAGGCTTGTTTTGGTGGGTTCTTTTAGTCATATCCTGTTCAGGTTACTCTCAGGAGCCATCTCTTGAAACATGGTGATACCTTCCATGAAGAAATTAAGCAGAAGGATCACCAACATCATGAAGGGTATAATGAGACAAAAATAGTCTCAGTGGGAAATATATCAGTTCTGTCTTCTTATGGAAGTGCATAATGTAGAACAGTCCTAATAATTTCACATTGTTAAAGGGTGACAGTAATGCATTGCAGATATTGAATACCTGTTTGTATGACTAGAAAATACAAAAATGAAAAGAAATTTGGAAAAAAAAACGGAAACAACTAGAAAAATCACCACTGGAAAAGGAAAATGTTCTATTTCCTATGCAACAATTATGAATCTTATAAAATTATTGTATCTTTGTATAGACTCCTCTGTGTGATCACTGCCAAAATGCGGGACAAAGTATGTCCTTATATTAAACTTATTAAACTGATACAGGCGGAACAACACTGAAAAATGAATTTTTTTCTTTTTTTCTTTTTTTTAAAATAAGGAACAGATGGTGACTTTATTCAAGTAGCTGTTGTGGGGGAAAAATTATTCACAATCAGGCATCAAAGGCTAAAAATGGTCAAATTCAGATGCACACCCAAATTCAGATGCTAAGTAGTGGTATCAGCATCCAGCCACTAACAGATATAAGACAGGAGAAGTGAGGTGAGAAGGCTCCTCCTGGTCAGCTCTCCCTGCTGCTTTCAATGAGATATGAGCTGTAATTGCAAATCCAATCTGGTGCTGAGCAAATCCTCTAACTATGCCTCAAGGTGGCTTTTTGATGTCCAAGTTTAACACTAACAAGTGGAATTGCCAAAAAAGTAAAGAAATAAAAAACCTACAGCCTGCAAAAATTAAAATTTATTTGTTTCAGGAGATTTAATTTTAGCACTAGGTGGCAATGCTCTAAATCTTTCAGTGCCTCTCTCCTGAGCTCTTTACTGCATGGGTAATACTCTAACAGCTGGTGAAATACACAGGCTTCACTGAGGTGACACCAGCTATGCTGCTCAAAATGTGCTCAACATGGCGGGCAATCTACAAGAGATAAGAGATTTTGTTCTGATTTTGATCTCAACTCTTCTGTTTACTAGTGTAGAAATAAGCACAGTGAATAACCAGATGTTCAGTTTCTCCTGCTGAAAGACTCAGCTACCTCAAAGCCTCTATTAAAAAAATGCTAACACACTAGAGTTCCTCACCTCCACAGTCACCCTCAAAAATCTTTCTACCAGGGACAACACAGTGGGTTATAGCTCATCTGCCTGTGTTACACAACAGCTGTAAGGCCAGGGATTTTTATAACTTCAGTGCACTACTGGGTTGATTCATGGGCATGTGGAATTTGTAAAATATTTTTTTTAATTTTTTTTTTTACTAGAACTATTGAATTGTATGTGAAAGCCATTAATGAAAAGTCTAGCAGCATAAGAGGAGTAAAAAGCATGGATCTCTAAATGTGAATAAATTTTTCAAGAGCATGGAACTTATACAAGCTCTCAAAAGCTCCATTTTCAAACAACCTTAGCAATATATGTCCCTAATTCAATTTTGAAAACTCCTGAAATCTCATTCTGGCTTCACCAACCAAATCTTAGGTACTGTGTCTGAGGCTTATGACCCAATGTACAGTAGTACCATATCCCAAGGAGGGTTTAAAGCTTCAAGGAGATAAAGTTTAGCCAAGTCCAGAAACACAATGCCGAAATCCCATAGCCTGTAACAACCTAAAGCATAGACTGGGTAAAAAGACTGTTTATGCACTTCATATTCAGGAGTCACTGGATGAAAAGTAAAGCAGGATCTTGGAAAAGTGATTCAAGCCTAGAACTCCTCACTCTCAGTGAAAATCTCAGGCACCAGATAAATCACGACTCATGCAGTTTTACCTTTTCAAGAGGACAAGTGAGGGCATTGAGCCCCTCACACAAGAAATTCATGCATGTTTTCTATCTTAACCACCTCATCTTCAGTTCTATTGCTAGATTTTCTCCTCCTTTCCAAGACAAACACTTTAATAAAATGTATTCTGAGGCCTGGGTGACACTGTCTGCTTTACTGATTTGACAGGGTGATTTGTATTTACCCCTGTTTCAACAAATCAACTCAATTAAATCAGCAGCAATGACCCTTCCTATTTTCCTGAGCTACACCTAGAAGTCAGAATAGCACTGTGACCAGTGATCCTTCTGAACAGATTTTATCCTGGGGATGAGGTGATTTGTAACACTGAACATCACTGAGTTTTAGCAGAATTACATTCCAGCCTCTTTTAAACCATTTCACAGCAAAGACAGAGTGCTGTTTAGCAGAGGAAAAAAAGACAGTCAAACAAAAAGTAGCTATTTTCACTTTCAATACTCCATGGAGTTTATTTCTGAAAGTGAAAGAATTTATATAAAACAGCTTTACCTAAAAAATTTTATATAAAAAAACTTTATCTCCTTTATATTCTACCTTATGTGCTCTCTCATGCCAATAAGCATGCACACAAGCAACTCCAGCTCTGAGGAGCAAGACACAGCCTCATAGAAGGGGGTCAAGAAGTCTTTCCCCACTGTCTCATCCCATACAACCTGAGCTTCATTCACCAGGTTATCCAACAATTGCCTCAAGTCTTTGTAATTGGGCAGGTGGAACCATTCAATTAGATTGATAACACTCATGCTTCCAAAGCACTTGAGCTCTAGGGATAAAAACAGCTTAGCACTAATGGTAATTATTGTCTTTATTCTACAAAGGCCTTGACTATGTACTGGGATAAAAAAAAAAAAAGGAATAAATGTTTCAGCTCTTTAACTGAATCAGTTTAGATAAAAATCGGTAAACTTCTCTTATTCTGGCTTTCATGAAAATGTATGTAAATCAATCTCTGAACCCCTTAGAAGGAGCAGGAAGAGCTGTGTGCTGTGCTCTCATCCCATGCACATGCCAGTGTGCTCCCTGCTTGAGACACACCACTGATGTACTGGTACAACAATTCTCTTTCTCTCCCTTCTTTACTGAAACAAATTCCTTGATAGGTACAGCTGGGAAACAGCCCCTCCTTCATGAAGGGTGAAGGGTTTTATTTGTTTGGGGATGTTTTTTTTTTGTTTTTCACTTTTCACTTCCATCCAATCTCACAAATGACAGCCACGGATTAATATCTCATTTCCACTCCTGTTACCTTGCAAGTACCGCTCCTTCCTCAAGTAGCCCAGTGCAGTTGGACCAACGTATTCATTTATTGTACTTTGAAAATCACACTTTGATTCATGGTGGTTAAGAGGTGACTATCACAGCTTGGTACTTCTGTATAGACATGGGTTAAGTGTATACATTATACCATTGGGGGACAATTAACTAGTCTGTTAATAATACTAAAACTGAAGAGTGATTGCTAGTAATATATTAGTCAACTTAATAAAAGTACCCACATAGCCTGACAAAAGAATTTAGAAAACCCATGTGGTGGTTGCATACCCTCAAAGGGTTAAACACATGAATTCAGAGACTGAATTCCCTCAATTCCAGTGTGACATTCACCTACATAATGGGGATATATATAAAAATTAGGGATATCTAATTTAATCAGGCATCCAGTATTGAAACACTTGCATTAAATTTTATGAGGAAACACAGAATGCCATATTGGTTCTCTGCAGAAGCAACTGACTGGAATCTACAAGGATTCTATTTTTTTTTTTTTTTTTTTTGCAGAGAAACAGTCTTTTCCTTCTCAAGAAGAGAGTATTTTTATTTATCCTTGGCTTCTTCAGCTGCCTGTTTAAGGTCTGGCATTTCTCTTCTCAGGAAGTGATTCTGTTTGTTTCTGCAGCATCCCTCATGAGAGTCTCAACAGGGCTGAGTACAGAAAGGAAAGGTCACCAGCAATTCAAAGCAGGAGTGGGCTGTGAGCTGGCACTCACAACAGCAGGTGAAGGATATCTTTGTGGCTACAGGCACATGGGCTTATTGCAGTTTTCTCAACCTCCAAGGATTTGGCTAAGATGTCAGATCTGAATTTCTTTTATTGAATGTCCAAAGTAAAGTCAAGCAAATGCTAGTAGGGAGAATAACTTCTGGAAAGAAGGCATAAAAATCATACTAACTACTCACACGTGTCTAAAGGAAATTATATCTTAAAATCAGTGTTTGTAGCAAGGTTAAAGAGCATCTGAAATTAAAGCACTTATTAGCTATTTTTCTGCTGATAGTCATTGGTGATTGTTAGTTACCTAACATTTCTGACAAAAGCAGGCTTTGTCTGTAATCAAGAATTTAATTAGTTGTGCTGGGAATATTTGGAATAACATAAATAAACCTGGTCACTCAGATTCAAGAAAGATTGAGATTGCTACCAGTATTAAAAAAGCCAATTAAGACAGTCATGGGAACCAAGAGCCAGCCCAAACATTGCAAAGTCCAGCTGGGTTTTTTCAATCAACCAAAAGAGAAGAGAAGGGATAGGTCTGCTCTGAAAAACACGATTACAGAATCACACATCTAAAGGAAAGCACTGACAAAGAAGGGTGTGGGGGGTTGAATAATTTCT